>CM067329.1:52277500-52877500 GCA_034376525.1 Nicotiana benthamiana | reverse complement strand
CGTTGCTTATAATATAGAGGATCATATAGCTAATGGAGTGACGCCAACTAATTTCGGATTGACGCCTGATTAATCGATTGGTGTCTTAAATTTGGTCATTTTTTGGGAATGGCAAACTCTACCATTCAAGAAAAGGTGCCTAACTAAATTAAGATGCAGCAAACCATCGTGTGACAGCAGTTAAGTTTAGGTAGTTAAGAAACCATGAATATATTGACATTAAAAAACCCAAGAATATATCTAATCCATATTCCAGTATCTTATATGGATACCCCGCTCTTGAGTCCAAGGATTTCAAGCTGAGCAGGACGAAGATGGAATACCTAGAGTAGCTTTGAGCCGGGGGAAGTGGGTGTGAATGTGAGACTTGAATCACATGCCATCCCAAGTAGAGGCAGCTTCAAGTACCTTGGATCGGTTATCCAGGGAGGGGAGATCGACGGTGTAGGATGGATGAAATTGAGGTTAGCATTTGGAGTCCTATGTGACAAGAGAGTGCCATCGATACTCAAAGGTAAGTTCTACAAAGAGGGGATTAAACCGGCCATGATGCATGGGGCTGAGTGTTGGCCTGTTAAGAACTCACATATCCAAAAGATGAAAGTAGCAAAAAAGAAGATGTTGAGGGGGATATGTGGGCGCACTAGGATGAATAAGATTAGGAATGATGATATTCGGAAGAAGGTGTACGTCACTCCCATCGATAAGAAGATGCGATAAGCGAGACTCAGATGATTCGGGCATGTTAAGAGGGAAAGCCCAGATGCCTCGATAAGGAGGTGTGAGCGGCTGGTTGTAGAGGACACGAGAAGAGGTAGAGGGCGGCCTAAGAAGTATTGGGGAGAGGTAATCAGGCAGGATATGGCGAGGCTTCAGATTTCGGATGACATGACAGTTGATAGGAAAATGTGAGGTCGAGTATTAGGGTTGTAGGTTAGGAGGTAGTTGAGTCTTGCCTTACTCCATACCTTTATGAGACTAGTCTGGTAGGATTTTTGTCTAAGATAACTATTGGCAATATTGTATCTTACTATTACACTTTTCAATGCATGACCTATTTACTATCTATCGCTTTTGATTTGCATCTTTCTTCCGAATTTAATGTTGTTCCTCTTTTTCCTATAATTTATGTGGTGATACTAATATTGTCCCCCTTTTGACTTTTTGTTTCTTGAGCCGAGGGTCTTTCGAAAACAACCTCTTTACTCTTTCGGAATAGGGGTAAGGTCCTAAGTTGCTCGGACTCGGGTGCGAGTATTCGATACGGGAACGGTTCCGAGTATCGGATTCGGTAAAATCTAAATTTTAAGATTCGGGGATGCGAATCCGGATAGGGATACGGGTGCGCGGGGATACGGCCGAGAAAATTCAAAATAATAAAAAATAGAGCTATAAAAATATTGTAAATATTGAGACTACATGTTAGGTCTACATGAAGTACAAAATCAGAACATGACACTTTGAATTTTTGGTTTCTCCGACACACAAAGCATCAAATATGAGACAAAATATTACAATATTAAAGGTATGTTATTTTCCATAACTTAAATCTGTTTAATTTTTGATTTTGAGAAATCAAAATCTCATTTTTCTCCCAAATTTGTCGATGGACTCCGGTCAAAGTGTCCGAAGTCGATTGACCGTATCCGGGACGTTTCCCGCTCCAGCACCCATCCAAGTCTCGTATTAGGACGGGGACGGCACCAAAATTGAAGAGTCCGTGCAACTTAGGTAAGGTCTGCGTACACACTACCCTCCCCAGACCCCACGAGTGGGATTTTAGTGGGTTGTTGTTGTTGTTATATAGGTACCCCAGGTCATTTACCATGTTCCTCAAAAATCATTTGCACCTAGACCCAAGTACAGCGTTTGCAACCAACAAACGATATGCTAGCCATATGAAAGTATCAATGGAAGAATGTGACTAAAGGCGAGATGATCATAAGCAGCAGTATGCATACATCTTAGAATTAATTATGTACGTTAAGACGTTAAGTACATGTAAAAGCTGGCACTACTCTAACCAGAGACTACAGTGAAAAGAAGGAACCTGGAAAGCATGGGAGAAAAATCTAATTGATATTAAACATGGTACAATGAGCCCTATATATATATATACACATAACCTATCCTACTCCTAATACACATTGGATTAGGGTTCTACTATTTACATATTCTAACACTCCCCCTCAAGCTGGTGCATATAAATCATATGTACCGAGCTTGTTACATATATAGTTAATGCGAGGACCAGTGATGGACTTGGTGAAAATGTCTGCAAGCTGATCATTTGACTTTACAAACTTTGTAGCAATATATCCCGAGAGTATCTTTTCTCTGACAAAGTGACAGTCAATCTCAATGTGCTTAGTTCTCTCATGGAACACTGGATTTGACGCAATATGAAGAGCAGCTTGATTATCACACACAAGTCCATCTGACTCACATCACCAAATTTCAGCTCTTTGAGCAACTGTTTGATCCAAACTAGCTCACATGTCGCCATAGCCATTGCTCGATATTCTGCTTCTGCACTAGACCGAGCAACCACATTCTGTTTCTTGCTTTTCCAAGATACCAAATTTCCTCCTACTAAGACACAATATCCAGAAGTAGAACGTCTGTCAGAAGGCAATCCTGCCCAATCAGCATCGGAGTATCCAACAATCTGCTCATGGCCTCGATCCTCAAACAATAAACCTTTACCTGGAGTTGATTTTATATACCGAAGAATGCGAACAAATGCATCCCAATGACTATCACACGGTGAACCCATAAACTGGCTCACAACACTCAAAGGAAAGGAAATGTCAGGTCTTGTCACTGTAAGATAATTTAATTTACCAACTAACCGCCTATATCTTGCAGGATCGTTAAGAGGCTCCCCCTGTCCTAGAAGAAGTTTAGAATTCGGATCCATCGGAGTGTCAACAGGTTTACAACCTGTTATTCCTGTCTCCTCAAGAATATCTAAGGCATACTTCCGTTGTGAGATCACAATACCTGAGCTAGACTGTGCGACCTCAATACCCAGAAAATACTTTAGTGTGCCCAGATCCTTAGTCTGAAAGTGTTGAAAGAGATGTTTCAATTTAGTAATACCATTCTGGTCATTGCCGGTAATAACAATGTCGTCAACATAGACCACCAGATAAATCAGAGACGTGAATCAGAATGCCGATAGAATACAGAGTGATCAGCTTCACTCCGAGTCATGCCAAAGTCCTGGATAACAGTGCTAAACTTACCAAATCAGGCTCGAGGAGACTGCTTTAGACCATAAAGTGACCGACGCAAGCGTCATACAAGGTCACGAGACTCCCCCTGAGCAACAAACCCAGGTGGTTGCTCCATATAAACTTCATCCTCAAGGTCACCGTGTAAAATTGCATTTTTAATGTCCAGCTGATACAGGGGCCAATGGCGAATAGCAGCCATAGAGAGAAAAAGGCGGACTGATGCTATCTTAGCCACGGGAAAGAAGGTATCACTGTAATCAAGCCCAAATATCTGAGTATATCCCTTGGCAACAAGACGAGCCTTAAGACGATCAACCTTACCATCTGGACCAACCTTGACTGCATACACCCAACGACAACCAACAGTAGATTTACCTGAAGGAAGAGGGACGAGCTCCCAAGTACTACTTGTATGTAAAGCAGACATCTCGTCAGTCATAGCCTGTCGCCACCCTGGATGAGACAATGCTTCACCTGTAGACTTAGGGATGGAAAGAGAGGACAAAGAAGATAGAAAAGCATAATAGGGTGATGACAAACGATGATAACTTAAACCGATATAATGGGGATTAGGATTAAGGGTGTTCCGTATACCTTTCCGAAGTGCAATCGGAAGAGACAAGTCTGCAGTAGGAACAGGGTCAGGTGCAGGACGTGAATCAACCGGGCCAGATGCTGGGCGAGGACGACGATGATATGTCAAGAATGGAGTGTCTTGTGCAGGGAGTCTAGGATGAGCCACAGTAGACGTTCCAACGTTTGGAATGGGTAAGACTTCTGTAGCGGAACTTGAAGGAGGAGATATAGTAGACTCCCTAAAGGCCGGTATAGGTAAAACCTCAGATATATCAAGATGGTCAGAATGGTCAGAAGAGGTAAAGAAAGGTTTAGACTCAAAAAATGTGACATCGGATGACATAAGGTACCTACGAAGATCAGGTGAATAGCAACGATAGCCTTCTGAGCACGAGAATAACCAAGGAAGACACACTTGGGAGCACGAGGAGCTAACTTATCTTTCCCAGGAGCTAAGTTATGAACGAAACAAGTGCTCCCAAAAACACGAGGGGGAACAGGGTATAAGGGTGACTGGGGAAACAATACCTCATACGGAATCTGATTCTGGATGAGAGATGAAGGCATCCGATTAACCAAATAACAAGATGTGAGAACTGCATCGCCCCAAAAACGCAGCGGAACATGAGATTCAATGAAAAGAGTGCGAGCAGTCTCAATAATGTGCCTGTTCTTTCTATCTGCAACCCCATTTTGCTGATGGATATAAGGACAAGAGGTCTGATGAAAAATTCCGTGAGAAGACATGAACTGCTGAAATTGAGAGGATAAATATTCTAAGGCATTATCACTGCGAAGAGTGCGAATAGAAACACCAAATTGATTTTTGATTTCAGCACAAAAATTCCGGAATATAGAAAACAACTCAGAACGATCTTTCATTAAGAAAATCCAAGTACATCTTGAATGATCATCAATGGAACTAACAAAATAACGAAATCCCAAGGTTGAACTGACTCTACTAGGACCCCATATATCCGAATGAACTAAAGAAAAAACAGACTCTGCACGACTCTCAATACTATGAGGAAAGGAGGCGCGAGTATGTTTCCCGAGCTGACATGACTCACACTCTAATGTGGATAAACTAGACAAACGAGACACCATCTTCTGAAGCTTGGACAAGCTAGGATATCCTAAACGACTGTGAAGTAGGTCTAGAGGATCTGCAACTAGACAGGCCTTGGAGGATGTTAGTGAGTTAAGGTAGTAGAGCCCATCTGATTCCAGTCATGTTCCAATCGTCTGTCCCGTACTGCTGTCCTGCATAATAAAAGAGTCATCAATAAAATATATACCACAATGGAGGGCACGAGTCAAACGACTAACAGATGCAAGATTAAAAGGACAGCCAGGGACATAAAGAACGGAATCTAGAGTGACAGAGGGTAGAGGATTCGCTTGTCCAACTCCTTCTGCTTTAGTTTGAGACCCATTAGCTAAAGTAACGTTGGGAAGAAACTGTGAATACGCAATATTTGACAAAAGGAATTTATTACCAGAGATATGATCAGAAGCAGCTGAGTCCACAACCCATTGTTCAAGAGGACTAGACTTGGAAACACAAGCAAAAGAATTACCAGCAACAGAAGTATCAGTCTGAGCAACAATGGCTACTTGTGGAGATGTCTGCTTACTTGCTCGATATTTAAGGAACTCATTATACTCCCTTTCAGATACAGAAAATCCCTGGTTACCTGTAGTCTCGGTCTGAGCAACATAAGCATTTTTGGGTGGTCGACCATGTAAAGAATGGCACACGTCACGAGTGTGACCAAGTTTATAACAATAAGAACACTTGGGTCTAGATCTTCCAAAACGACCTCCTCTCGTCTATACTCCATAGTATGAGATGCCCGATTGTCCACTGATTGGGATACGAGGATAGATGAATCAAGTGTTTGGGATGCGCTCACTGGGTGACTTGGTGCTGCAGCAAGGCGAAGTAAGCGAGAGAATAATTCATCAACTGTGGGGACAGTCGGACTAGCCAAAATCTGATTACGTACAGAGTCGATATCATTAGGAAGCCCAGCAAGAGTAAGAACTAGAAACAGCTTTTGTCGTTGCTCCTGCTGCTTTGCAACGCTAGCAGAAACTGGCATCAACGTCTCAAATTCCTCCATAACTGCCTGCACTTGACCCAAGTAAGTAGACATATCTAATTTATGTTTCTTTAAATTTGTCATCTGTGATATCACATCATAGAAACGAGATATGTCATCAGTATATAAAGTACGAGCCTTTTCCCAAACCAAATAACATGTTTGGAATGGACGAAACAAGGGCATCAACTTGAAATCAATAGATCGCCACAAAATACTGCATAATTGAGCATCGATCTTCTCCCAATGTGCTTTGGCTTTTTCATCTCCTTCACTAAACTCTTTGATTAGATGATCTTGAACACCTTGACCTTTACACCACAACTCGACAGACGAAGCCCAAGCTAGGTAGTTTGAACCACCCATTAAAGGTTCTGAGGTAATCATAACACCGGAACTGCCAGAACCCGGATTTCTAGATCCGAAAGCATCTAGTCTCAAAGACATCGTTGGATTATCAACTGAAAAACTCGCTGAAACTGAAACAGAAAACTGGAAAATGAAACAGAAAACTGGAGCTGCCTGAAAAAACTGGAACACTGTAGAGCCGGGAAAAGTACTGTAGCTACCGGAAAAATTCAAAGTTGTCGGAATTGAAAAATAAAAATATCGATAGGCTCGGAATTCAAGGGCGAGCAGACTGTCCTGAAGGAATTCTGGCCGGAAAGTACTGTAGCTGTCGGAAAAGTACGTGTAGTCGCCGGAAAAAACTCAAAGTTGTCGGAATCGAATGAAAATAGGATGGGTAGGGTCGGAATGATGAGCCGACCAAACTGTCATGAAGGAGCAACCTGAAAAACTGGCTGGAAAGGTGGTCACGCGCGTGGCGCGTGGGCTCACGCGCCTAGCTTCTGGTGGCGCGTGGCGGCGTGTGGGACTGATTTGGCCGGAGAAATTTCTGGGGTTTTATCGCCGGACAGAGCCGAGTCTTTTGGTATTGCTGGATTTTGCACAGCACTGACCGAGACTGATTTTACTTGAAAAAAGTCGCCGGAAAAGGGTTCCGATGACTGATTTTACTTCCCGGAATCGCTGGAATTTATGCGCAGTGATAAATCTCTCACGATTGCTCTGATACCATGTGAGAAAGCACGGAAGAAAAATCTAATTGATATTAAACATGGTATAATGAGCCCTATATATATACACACACATAACCTATCCTACTCCTAATACACATTGGATTAGGGTTCTACTATTTACATATTCTAACAGAACCAATGAGCACAATCAGACATATGAAAGTATCACCGAAAACGTACGTATTATGCAGTAAATATACTTGCAAAAACTATGTTCAGCAGCATATTAGACTAGAAGTAGAAGCAAAGGTTTAAAAAAGCATTTGCCTGACAAGTTTCATCGGGGTAAAATTAGACTCCCACAGATGATTCAAGACGGCTCCCTTCCATGTCGCTCTAAACTGGGTAAGCCGCTCGGACATATGTTCAGTCTCTGATGTAAATCCAGCTGGTCCTACCAGAATCAACTGCTGAACATGCTCTGGATGCTACAAGAGCATTACACTTGTCAATCAGCAGTAAATATACGTGCCCATATACATTATACAAAAAAATTCACAGTTCGATAAAAACTAATCACCTTGAGAGCATATTTTGCAGCGACATACCCTCCAAAGGAGTGCCCAAGCAAAATAAAGTTGCTAAGGTTTTTGGCTTTGCGCCACTCCTCAAAGGAATCAATAAACCAATCTTCAGTCTCTGCATTAATGTTTTACACACAAAAAGGAGCTTCGTTCAGATCAAGATTGTTCAGTGCATACGCAGCATATATGTTATCTTGCATCAACTCCTCCAATAATTGAAACAAAGTTTGGGTGATTACTATAGATTTTATTCATGAGTCAAGTGTGTAATTGAATAAAAACACTCAACTTAGGAATAAAGCATAAGACTGACCTTCTGTACTTCTGCATGTGAAGTCAGGCCTGCTTGAACCACCCCAGCTGCATCATACATTTAGCCAGTTAGAAAACTACCACTTTGCTCATTTGTTTCTTTTGTTTTTCATTCTACATAAAAGTGACATCTATTGGAAGACCACCTCCAGTCTCCAGTTCTCCTTTAAAATTTATAACAGGGGTTCTTAAAGCAACTAAAGAAAGCAAAAAGAAGTAAAGAATGCTTGAATTAGACCATGTAGTCTCAACAAACTTCTCAAGCAGAATAAATTAGTGTCAACACAAAAGCATCCTATTTTATAAATTGCAGAGCCTTTGTGTAATACATATATAAATAGTTTCTACATAGAAAGCGCTGAATCTTTCTGCTCTTTCAAGTCAGACAGCTCCTTGGATAGTTGTGTTGCAATCTATTCAGTTTGAGTGCAGCAACATGCTGTGTGCCTCTTTAACTAATAAATGCAATTTGGCTACTACATCTTTGTATCACCCCATAATAACATCAAGTCGGAGATTTCAGTTGAAGAATTATTTGCAGTTACAACTAGGTGAGTATGCAAACCGAAAAAACAAAACATACTACGATCCACCCAAAGGGATCTAATTTCAAATATTAGTATTTAGCACGATGAGTAAATATCTTTATCCGAAGAAGAATGCTTGGTTAAGAGCATTTAGTGTCAAACCAACTGACCCAAATGTGCCTAAGTACACATTTATGTGCAATAAACTATTATTAGCAGATAATTTTCAAATCCAGTAAGTTTCAGTTATGGAAACTTGCCAAACAACTAGAACATCTTGAATAAAAACAAAAATCATTAAATTGACTCTTCTATATCACCTGGTACATATGGTGTAAAGAGTATGTTTCAATAGGGAGGAAAGCATCAGTATCAAATTCACATAATATATACTCACCCAAGCTGATCAATAGCAATAACTTTGAAATGCCTCGCAAGGGCATAAAAATTCCGAAAGAAGAAACCCTGAGAGGCACCATATCCGTGGACCATAACAAGAGTAGGAGAACCCTCTTTGCTATCAAAAGTAACGGTATTGATAAATCTTGGTTCATTGCTCACGGATCGAAACCATCTAACTTTTGAACCTGGTGGACCAGACCCAATATTGACCTGCTCTTGAGTATAAGGAGTCCTAGCATTAAAGAAAATGCACAAATCAAAATGAGCCTCTGAGCCTCAATAACTGAAAGTTGCAGTCTTTATCGACTGAAGCAAATATTTGACAAAAATACAAAAACCAAGGACGTCTCAAACTTTTGTTATAGGCGCAAGAATAGTTCTCTTTATGGTCACTTCATGTTGCCTCATGAAAAATACAATGAAAAACTTGCACATCACTAATTCTAAAAGCATCCCAAAGTTTCAACTTGCCAAATCAATGAATGCAGTAGCATATAAATCCATTTTCCATGACAACAATTATTTTTACTACGATAGGGTAACACATCCAATTAATCTAGTTACAGGGTTGACTAGTTACAAAATGTTTGACAGCAGTATAGAGACAGTCAAACTTTAATAAATACTCTAAGTAATGAAGAGCGAAATGGATAAAAATGAGAATTTTTTTCGACATAGTAGCGGGCAAACTAGCTTTTGTGCACGGTGACTAATCTAGTAGGTTACAACCCACAGCCTGCCAGATGTAGTTGCCAGTAAACCTATAGGTTGAAGTATACCAATGATGTCAAGGTTTTCTCCTACATGTCAACCACTCAGCTATCTGTTTATAAGCAAATAAATTTTATATTGCCAACCGAACTAATTCATGATTTACATAAAATTGATTAGATGTTCCTTAAGGCTCGAGAGAACAACTAATTGTATGCGAATGCTTAGATGGAAGTAATTGCCGCATAGACATAAAGAAAATCCCGCAGAGTGGGACAATAAGTGGAGATAAATTACCTAACAAGAGAAAGAAGGCGATTTTCGGCAGCTATGATGTGATTAGTAGATGTAGCTATCCAACGAAGAACGGAGGGCCAAAAAGGCCATCGTTTTGCTGTGGCCGTTGTGGTTGTAGATGAATTGAGTTCTTCTGCCATCTTCACCAATGAATTCGATGGATTCAACCACCTCCTGAACCCTATGCTCATGCAATTGATAATTTATTGAAATTTATTTTCTCTATTTGTCGCTGGCATTTAGCAGTTCAATTTCAAGTCTCTAAAAATAAACAGGTACTTGGCTAGAGTGTCCTCCAAGCATATCCATGTGCCTTCCGACGAAACTGAAGCTGAGTTTTCAATTTAATTATAATAATTAGTTCAATTGTTTTTCGCCATTTGACAACTCAATATCATATTGGATTTAAAGCCGTCCGCCAAAGCAGGAATGATGGCGGTGCTCCGACCATTAAATCATTTACAGCGACTCAAATACGTAGGCAGTGACGTGGACGGAGCGACTCCAAGTCCAACAGCAAATTGCATTTGGATTTTGATTTAGGTCGTGTTTGGTAGAAAGGAAAATTTTCTGCAGAATATTTTTAATTAATATTTGGTTGATTTGAATATATTGAAAATTGTTATGAAATAATATAAAAACAAGAACAATAGAGAGAAAAGTAAAGAGAGGAGTATTCTTATTGATACTTTGGAATAGTTTACAATGGTATAGAACCCCTATATTTATAGGGAGGTGGTGACTTAGCCACCAAGTAGTAAACCCTAGAATCTCTCTAAATATAGACATTCACCTTAAAAAGAGTTCTATTTATAACACTCCCCCTTGAATGTCTATTCAATAATGTGCCTCGTTAAAACCTTAACTAAATAAAACCCAATGGGAAAAAATTATAGAAAAGGAAAAAGAGTACACATGTTTGAATATGCGCCTATTGGTTGCCTCGTTAAAAACCTTGCAAGGAAAACCCAGTTGGGACAAAACCTTGTAAGGGAAAAAGAGTGCAACGCGCATTAACTCCCCCTGAATAGAGCATCAATTCACATCCTTGAGCATTTGCATTCCAATCTTGTGCACCATCTTCAAAACGATCTTTGGTAGAGATTTGATAAATAAATCAACCATATTGACTTGAATAAATATTTCGCACCTTGAAATTATCATTCTTGATAGATATGAACATCTTCATATAATGTCGTGGAATGACTCTTCAATATCTCCATAGATGTATTCTCGATGCCATCATGCTTATAGATATAGCAAGATACATATGTACACAAATTGTACTTAGGATATGATACTTCAGGACCAAGAACTGTATATGCTTCAAGCAACTTAAATCTTTCAAGTTAAGTCATATAAGCCATATAATAGACTTTAGATGCATATCAAGTTTTCATGTCATGCCAGACAAATAGATATCGAAAACTGATTACACATACCTTTGACTTTACACTTTCAAGTATTTGAACTACATGTCCAAAACTACATGTCTTTCATATGGAATCAATTCTTCTTGAATTGTATCTCTTCCATTTGGCCAATATTTTTGTTTGTATTCGACAAACATAAGATCCTCATCGATATTTAGCGCTATCATAGATGTCGTCGACGACCATTTTATATCGGTTCCAATAAAATTTTCATAAGGACATAACATGGAGATCCCTTCATTCATATATCAGGTACCTGAATCTCTCATGAGATTTTATGAAGTGTTATGTCATGTGATCTTTTGGATCACTTGCCTCCTCATTATGGTCACTTCGATCATTTGCTCATCTTCTTTATTAAGAAGTTCCTTTTGAAACCGATTTGTCTATACGCTTCAGGCGTATCCAAGACTTTGTCCTTCTAGGACTTAATATGAGCATTTGCAGTGAGAATATAGTTACTTTCTTTGGGTCAGCAAATGCGTATAGCATGCTTTGCAATATGTTGCAATTGAATTATCCTTTTATGAACTTCAGGTTCATATTATGATATTCGAGGATCTATATATACAAATGATAATTCATCCCATGTAACCTTTTCTCAAGTGTTTATCATGTCTCCCCCTCATGTTAGAAAAGCTAACTTGTTTCCTCAACTTTGAGAGTCCATCTTTGTGCATTATGGTGTTAATGAAAATATACACCGCACATCAATAATAAGATGGAGTTATTTGGTTCCTGACCCTGAACCACTTGTGAGGGGAGAATATAATATACTCTCGTATATCAAACTGATATGTATAACTTTGTTCTCATAAGAAACAGTTTAGCTATTAAGTGTAGGCACTCAATAATTATCTTGCTAAACCAACTTATCAAGATGAACTATCTTGAATAGAAAATCCGGAAATTATGCTCGAAGTTATATTACTGAGCAATTTACCTCGCAAGCACCGGCCAGGCTGCGGGTCAATAACAATCGCACATGTAACCATATCATAGATGCATCATATGTGGTATACATGGCAGGTGAATGGGCCCATATTCACCTTCGATATTTCCAGAATTTATGGGCTTCAACCCGAACTCTTTAGTTGGTCAGTTCATTAATGAGAACAAGTGATACAAGAGAATTCGTAAAGAACTTTCTAGTTCTTTAATATTCACCCATGTGAATTCTCTATTATTGCACATCATACTTAAAATGAGATGGCTAACCCGAATGCCAACTGAATAAATTATCAATATTGGTAAACTTCAAATTTACACCATGACATGTGCACTTATCAATAAACTTCAGGTTTATTATGACATGGGTTTTTATACCAATAGATATCCACTTTATTGTGGCATTCTTTTGTTTGTGCAGTACAAACTAGAGAATAAAGCGGGTAGCTTTTCATATACAAATTATCCCGCTACAAGTTGTAGTAATAGAAGATATCAAATCTTTCCTTTATTTATAGTCTCAATATAATCAGCGATTTCGCGTGTACTTTGGAAACTGAATAAGTTTCTTTGAGACTTACTACAGCACAATACTCAATTGTGTTTCTCCAACATAGTAATAATTGGCTCTTCTAGAGCTCTCAATTAATTTTGTACTACCACAAATTCATCAACATCCATGTGGTGAATATCTTTCTTAAAGAGAAAGTTATACCATTATGGTCATGTCAAACTTATATGCAAGATAGGTTTCTTGCATTATCGTTGTCCTTTAATAGTCATATTTCCAAAATACTTTGGCGTACAATAGGTACGTGACCAACGATCATTCATGCCATATATCATCTCAAACCTCCTTCTAAGGGTGAGTGTGGTATCATCTCAAACCTCCTTCTAGGGGTGAGTGTGGTATATTCTATACCAATTTCATGTTCATATTCTTCCAATAATGAATATGTATTCGTGAATCAGATGTTGTCACATTCACTGCGGGGATATGTGATTTTGTTATCCTTTTCAAATCTGTAAATGCGTCTGGCATTTGATTTGTTATCTTTGCAAATGGATAATCTTTTGCACCTCATTTTCACAAATGGAGGTATGTGGATCAAGATGAGATAATGATGCATTTTTCCACAAAATTTCCCGTTTGGTTTCACCAACTTCTCCCCCTAATTTTGGGAAAAGTGTCTCATCAAATTGACAGTCTGCAAATCGTGCAGTGTACAAATCCCCTGTCAATGTTTCGAGGTAGCGAATAATGGAGGACGATTCAAACTCAACATATATTCCTAACCTTCTTTGCGGACCCATTTTGGTGCAATATGGCGGTGCTACAGGCACATATACTGCACATCCACAAATTCTTAAGTGGGATATATTAGGTTCATGACCCAAAACTAATTGCAACGGGGAATATTTGTGACAATTCGTCGGTCAGAGACGAACTAGCATTGCTGCATGCAAAATGGCGTGACCCCAAACCGAAGTGGGCAGCCTCGTTTTCATGAGTAAATGAGGTATTCAAGATTATACTCATGTATTGTCTCAATCTGATATCCATTTTGAATGATATCTCTAAAACTCAACAAGTTCCTTTTAGACTTGGAGGAGAACATTGCTTTCTCTAAAATATTGTTCCTTTAGGCAGAGTTATAGTTGCTCTTCAGGAGCCTTCAATCAATTTAATTCCCATGGTTTGACATACAAAAGAAAATATACGAACATGAGAATAAACAAATTCAATCCGTTTGTTTCATATTTAAACAATATTTTCGAAATCTGCTGAGGTTATTCGACTAACTTAGTTGATAGTCGACTATCTTGGGAAGCAGTTATTAGGATAGTCGACTATCTAAATCAAATATGTTATCCATAATTGATTACTTTGTAGTTTGAAAATTTCAGTTTAAACATTTTCTTCAAACAATCAATTGTTAAACACAAACAATCGATTGTTGAACATTGACAATCGATTGTTAAACACACACAATCGATTATTTGCTATTTTGAAAAACTTCAGATCACACTGTCTTAAGACAATCGATTGTTAAATATAGACAATCGATTGTTGGCTTATTTTGAAAAATTCCAGAGTACACTGTCTTAAGACAATCGATTGTTTTAAGACAATCGATTGTTATGCATAGACAATCGATTGTTGGCTATTTTGAAAAATTCCAGAGCACACTGTCTTAAGACAATCGATTGTTACGCATAGACAATCGATTGTGGATGATTTTTGAAAAATTCCAGATTACACTGTTTTAAAGACAACCGATTGTTAAACATAGACAATCGATTGTTGACTGTTTTTGAAAAATTCCAGATCACACTGTCTTAAAGACAATCGATTGTTGATCATTGACAATCGATTGTTTTGCAGTTTTTATGCGAAATATGAGATAACCGACTAGTTTTTCAGGTTAGTCGAGTACCTCTACTGGAAAGTAAAAATATTATTGATATTTGAGCATATTGATACATTCTAAAGAACTAATACTAACATTATATCATGAACTAACTAATACGAGCTAATATTAATGGCTATTAGTTTATTCATTCACTAATACAAACAAGTAAAATAAAATCAAATAGCTCCATCTTCTTTCATCACGGATCCATCACCGATTAGGTGGTCTATCTTCCCCTCGGGTTGCTCAAAGAAGTCTGCCACATCCAAGTGGGTGATGTCAAAGTTATCGTCAGGGACAAAATTCGTTTCAGGGCGTTTACTCTTTCGAGATGCTTGATAAAGGTCAACCAAATGTCATGGTATACGGCAAGCCTTTGACCAGTGCCCGTTTCCACCGCAACGATAATATATAGTTTATAAACTATTTGCTTTTGGATTCTTATCGTATCGTGCTTGTGGCAGAGTGACCAACTTCAGGTTGTCATATCTCTTCTTTAAGCCATTCCACAAGGTGGGTGGATCTTTGACTGTGATATATTCAATTTTCAAACCTTCATCAAGGTGATGGCACAAGAAAATCAAGGCCTTAGCATAGTTTCAAACCTTCATCAAGGTGATGGCGCAAGAAAATCAAGGCCTTAGCATAGTTTTGGGTGGATGCATTATTTCTGTCTTTAATGGCGTCTCCAAGACCCATAGCATCTAAGTGGATTACAGCATCCAACACCCATGTCATATAGTTCTTGCCCGAAATTTCAAGGGCAACGAACTTTCTTTTCATAATGTCAGACATAAAACAAATTTACATCAAGAGCGTGTTCATACTTACGGGCTCTATTACAATTATCACATTCACTTCAGGGAATGGATCAAAATCATGTGCTTTACACAATCTCATGTCAAATATTACTTTCATAAAGTGAAAGATTATTTTGAGAATCCTTATTGTTCTCATTACCACAATAATGACGATTATAACTTCGTCTATTGCCATGTCCACATCCATTGATACCTTTACGGTAATTAGTCTTCTTTCAGACTTATCACATACTGCTACCACATTCTCTAAAGGGAATGGAGCAAATTCAATTGGGACGGATTTTAATTATTTGCCCACAATCATACATGAATTTAATTATGGCAGGACATAGAGATTTTACCACTTCATGTGGTTACAATTTCTTACAAACTCCATTAGAGTTATAATCAAACTTTGTTGTCTATGTTTGTATATAAAATCAAATTGTAGAATTTCAAGAATTTGAAAGGGAAAAGTAAATTACTTACCTTTAATCCAGAATTTAATCATGAAGGAAGATCATAGAATATTTGACGATATTCCTTTCCATCTCCTCAAACAGCGCAACGGCTTTGGGATAGTCCTCCTTTCACTCTTTGAAACCAGGCTGATGAGAAGGCTATAAGTTGCCTCCTCTGGAATGAACCCCAAACTCTTCATCTGATTAAAAGTCTTAAAAGCTACTTCAGCATGACCTTGTTTGACAAGTGAGCAGATAACAACTGTAAAAGTAAAATGATTGGGCTCAACTCCTTTTTCAGCCATCTGTTTCCATATAGTAATAACATTTTCATGACGTGATCCTTTTTGTAAAGATGAAAGCATGAAATTATAGACTGCAGTTGAAGGTGTAATTCCCCTTTGCTGAACAGCAGAAAAGAAGGACATCATCTCTTTGTGACAGTTAATTACCAACACCGAACTGAAGGGCTTTAAAATCGAAGAAATAACCCAATGTTAAAGTGCATTAGTTCTTAAATCCGTCATGTATCTTTTGTTCTGTCAGAATAGAACGGTAGAGTCTCGTGCTGATAACGTGTTATGAAATAATATAAAAACAAGAACAATAGAGAGAAAAGTAAAGAGAGGAGTATTCTTATTGATACTTTGGGATGGTTTACAATGGTATAGAACCCCTATATTTATAGGGAGGTGGTGACTTAGCCACCAAGTAGTAAACCCTAGAATCTCTCTAAATATAGACATTCACCTTAAAAAGAGTTCTATTTATAACAAAAATATTTTCTAAATTTTTCTTCAATAACTTTTCTACCAAAGAATTTGAAGAAAAATATTTTTTGAAACTTTCTTACTTCACCGTCTACCACCCCATCCCATGCCCATCCTCCCGCACTCAACCATCCACCTCCCCAACTCTCCCTCTCCCGTCTCTTAACATTATTATTTCCACTGCGATCTCTAGACCCCGACCTATCACCCTTCCCCATTTTATCTTGTTAAATTCAGTGATGAGCATGATTTCTGTACATGCACACAGCTGATTTACAGAGGAAGAGAGAATCAAGAAGAGAATCTAATGGAACAGTGTCGGTGAAAATGAAGAATATATCATCTCTCTCACTATTACAGTATACAATACAAGTATATATACATTTGACTAAATCATGGTTTGCTATAACTAACAACTAACAATAGTTAAGTTATCAACTAACTACAATTAACTATTAAGTTAAGTACTAAGTACCATGTGTATTAGCACTACTATCTTCTACACCCCCCTCAAGCTAGGGGAAATGAAGATGTTCTTCATCCCTAGCTTAAAAATGATGATGTTGCAGGCGAGAAAGGCCCTTTGTAAGAACATCAGCAGGTTGTTCACCAGAAGCTATATAGACAGTCTTGATCAAGCCTTGCTGGATCTTCTCGCGAATGAACTGGCAATCAATATCAATATGTTTTGTCCATTCGTGAAAAACAGGATTTGCAACAATCTTGATAGCGGATTTGCTATCCCAGTGAAGAGGCACTAGTAAATGGAGCAGAACATTGAGTTCTTTGAACATCCCTATAAGCCAAGTAATCTTAGCAATAATGGAAGCCATACTCCGATACTTTGCCTTAGCAGAGCTTCTCGAGATAGTAGATTGTTTCTTTGACTTCCAGGAGATGAGAGAATCACCATACATAATAAGATACCCAGTGATCGATCATCTAGTGGTGAGGCAAGAAGCCCAATCTGCATCACAAAAGGCATGTAGTTGGGCTGCACTAGAAGCAGAAAAGAGAATCCCCAAGCCAGGAGCATACTTGATGTTTTGACTACACGACTAGCAGCTTCCATGTGGGAAACCTTGGGGGCATGCATGAGCTGACTAAGGGATTGAACAACAAAAGAAATATCAGGTCGACTAACGGTCAAATATAGTAATCGACCAATCAATTGTTGATAAGAACCACGATCATCAAGCAAGGGATCATCAGTTGTGCCAACATGTTGATCGAAGACAACTGAAGTAAGCTTCAGATTAGGTTCTAATGGAGTAGCCAGAGGCTTGGAACCAATTAGTCCCAAATCAGAGAGGAGCTCCAAAGAATATTTACGCTGATGCATTAATATGCCCTCCTTACTTCTAGCAAATTCCAGCCCAAGAAAATATCTAAGTTCACCAAGATCTTTAATCTTGAAGTGATGCTGTAAAATATCCTTAGTTTCTTGTATGAAAGCAGAGTCATTGCATGTGATCAAGAGATCATCCACATAAATCAAAATGATAACTATCTTGTCCGACACCTTTTTAGTAAGCAAAGAATAATCCAAATGACTCTGAGTAAAACCAGAAGAAACTAAGGCAGTGGTCAACTTGATATTCCATTGACGAGAGGCTTTCTTAAGTATATAGAGAGACTTAAGTATCCTACAAACCTGTTGCTCTCCATGAGAATGTGTGAAGCCAAGAGGTAATTGCATATATACTTCCTCAGTTAAATCAACCTTTAGGAAGGCATTAAAAACATCCATTTGATAAAGTTTCCAGTTGTGAGCAGCTGCTAAAGACATAACAGCTCTCACTGTCACCATTTTCACTACCGGTGAAAAAGTTTCCTAATAATCGACACCCTTCTTTTGATTATAACCCTTAGCAACAAGTCGGGCTTTGAACCTTTCAATATCACCTGATGATTAATATTTGATCTTGTACACCCATCGACATCCAATTGCTTTCTTCCCAGGAGGAAGTGGTACAATGGATCAAGTGCAAGTGTCTTCCAATGCCTGTATCTCTGCTTTCATAGCATCAACCCACCTTGGGTCCTTAGCAGCTTCAGAATAAGATCTAGGCTCTACCTCAGTAGAAAGCTTAGCAACAAGACTCCTATACTTAGGTGCAAGGTCATTGTAATTCAAAATAGAATTGAGAGGATACAAGCAATTATTGGCAGTCTTCTTTCGTTTGACTGGTTGTATATAGTCTTGAAGCAAAATTGGAGATTTACTAAGTCTGCGTGACTTTCTCAATGTATCTTAAGAAAGTATTTCAGGTGCAGAACAAGAAGGAATCTCTATAGCAATTGGAACTTCTGAGGCAGTAGGAGCAGCAGGAATTTCTGATGAAACATCAGGAACTTCTGATGCAATAAGAGTCTCTGAAACAATAGGAGAAGATGGTGTTGAGATTGTAGGAGAAATATGTTCAGATGGAACTTGTTGTCTAAGCTCTTCATATGAAGGAAAACCAGAAGAGGATTGAGGAAACATAGGTGTATCATTGGTCATGTGTTGCTGGAAGGGAAACACACCTTCATTGAAAAATACATCTCTACTTACAAAGATGGACTTGCTATCAATGTCATATAACTTGTATCCTTTTTGAGTAGAAGCGTAGCCTAACAACACTGATTTGATTGCTCTAGAACCAAACTTATCTTTCTTGACTAAGTTGGTTGCATAACATAAGCTACCAATGACTCTCATATGTGACAGATTAGGTGACTTATTGTACAACAGCTCAAATGGAGATCTGTTGTTCAGAATTGATGAAGGAATTCTATTAATCACATAGACTGCTGATTCTATACAATCCCCGTAGAATCTAAGAGGCAAATGTCCTTGAAATCTGATAGCCCGAGCAATTTCCAGGATATGTCTATGCCTTCTTTCTACTACCCCATTATGTTGTGGGGTATATGGACAATAACTCTGATGTAAAATACCATACTGCTTAAACAGACTATTGAAATGACTATTAAAGTATTCCAACCCATTGTCTGATCTAAAACATTTGATCTTCTTGTCAAATTGGGTCATGACCATTACTATAAAATCCTTCAAAATAGTAACTACATCAGACTTAAGTTGTAACATAAACATCCAAGTCCACCTAGAAAAATTTCCCTTCTAGTAACCCCCGGATTTAGTTAGAAGGCGAACGGGGTCACCAAAGCCACGATAAGGAAGGCTGAAATCCAGATCATGCATCGCATCTAGAGCACGCTGGTTTGAGTCCAGCTCGTGACAAGACCTTTGTTCATTGCCATTGTCAGAAAATATCCCATTCCATTATAAGTGGGAACTTTGTATGGCCCCCATACACCCATATGAATCAAATGAAAAGAGTCATTAGTCTTAGTGCAACTAACTGGAATAGGAACCCTTGTTTGTCTAGCTAGAGGACATATATTACTATGACTTATTGTAAAACTATAATTGTTCCTAAAAGCATCAATCTTCTTGATTACTGTCATGGGTACATGCCCTAATCTCTTATGCCAAATGGTTGCATCCAGTTTTCCATAAACTGTCATTACTTTTGGTTCTCCAGTAAACTGTCTCCTCTTCCTTGAGTTTAAAAAATATAAGGCATCTTTTTCCTTACCAGTCTCCTTCACCTTTCCAGTGAAGAGATCCTAAAAGACAAAGAAATTTGGAAAGAACATGGAACAAAATTTCAAAGCCTTAGTTAGCTTGGACACATAGAGAAGGTTAAACTTAAAATCTGGTACACAAAGGACATCATCAATCAAATCACCTCCTCCTAAGTGACAGTCTCCCACTTGAGTTATATTTGTTGATTCTCCATTAGGTAGCTGAACCTTCCCTGAATTCCCTACTGATACACCATTTTTTAGTGCAAATTCATCATTAATCATATGATTTGTTTCTCACGTATCCACTATCCATTTCAACACATTCAAGTTATCAGATAGAAACTTACCTGCCATATTAGCACTAGCTTCAGATACTTGAGATTTGCTTAACAATGTCAATATCTGGTTGTATTTCTCTGGAGTGAAGAATGAAGCTAAAGCTTGTCCATTTCCTTGTCGCTGACCAGTATTAATCACATGTGTACTTTGTGTAGTGTTCTGTTGTTGCTTATTGAACACCATGTCACTTGCATGATTGCCCCTACGACTGCATTTGCTTTCTTTTTTCCTTTGAAATCAGTCGGATATCCTATTATCTTGTAACAACTCTCTTTCTGATGGCCTTTCATCTTACAAAACTCACAGTGCATGAGTTTATAACAGTTTTCCCTGTTATGGCCCTTCATATTGCAAAAATCACAAAACAGAGGAAAATTTCTTCTATGTTTCTGATTTCCTTTTATATTTGCAGTAAACAGTGTTGTGGGATAAATATGTTCTCCTAAACCATAACCACCACCCGATACTATTTTCTGACTTTCATTCTGAGCAATCAAGGCATACGCTTGATTTACGGTTGGTGTTGGTGACATCATTAAGATCTGACTACGAGCTTGAATATATACATCATTTAAGCCCATTAAAAATTGCAACACTCTGATTTGTCAAGTGAGTAAGTCCTTAGATTTATAAAAACAAGAAGGAACAAGCATAATAGAATCAGTTTCATCCCAGAGGTCTTTCAATTTCGAGTAATAAACAGAAATAGGTGAAACACCTTGAGTCAGTGTAACAATTTCTTTCTGTAGATGAAAAATTCGAGTTAGATTAACCCTATCAAATTTCTCCTTTAAATCATTCTAAACAGAGTAAGCATCAGGGCGAAAGAGTATACCGCTAAGAAGTTCCTTGCTCACATTGCTTGTAATCCACGATTTCACCAAAGCATTGCAACAATCCCACTGTTTTTCAAAATCCTTGCCAAAAGCACTTCGACGAATAGTGCCATCGATAAATCCAAGCTTATTCTTACATTCCACAGCCAGTAACACTGCGCGACTCCAAATATTGTAATTCTCCATTCCGACGAGCAATATCCCAATGTGTACCACTCCCAGCGAGTCAGATGGTTGTAGATACAACGGATGGTTGTGATCGATTATTCTGGAGCTAAATTCAGAAGAATTCGCCATAATTGCAAAAAATTAGGTTTTCTAGACAGACTTCGAAGATGAAGGATTTCTCGATTTCCTTTGAGAATTGACGAAGAAAATCCCTAAATTCTTTCAATTAGAAGCTCTGATATCATGTTAAATTCAGTGATGAGCATGATTTCTATACATGCACACAGCTGATTTACAGAGGAAGATAGAATAGATGAAGAAGATCTAATGGAACAGTGTCGGTGAAAATGAAGAATATATCATCCCTCTCATTGTTACAGTATACAATACAAGTATATATACATTTGACTAAACCATGGTTTGCTATAACTAACAACTAACTATAGTTCAGTTATCAACTAACTGCAATTAACTATTAAGCTAAGTACTAAGTACCATGTGTATTAGCACTACTATCTTCTACAAATCTCATAAAGTATTTGCCTAAATTATATATTTTTTCAAAAATATATTCTACTTGTGGTCCGGTGTCACGACCCAAAGTAACCCATAGGCGTGACTTACGCCCATTTAACACTACCTGACAAGCGAACCAACTTATACTATATACTTAGCATTTGTCCAAGACCCAATCAAAATAAATGCAAGTCTAGGTTTCAATAATTAAATGTAAATAATAATTATGACTAATCATAACCAAAATAATAAAATAATACTCTAGTTTGATTTTCACACTAGATCATGTAGCACTAGAGAGAAGTACATACATGATTTACAATTGCTACCGTAAGGAAAGAAAGAAGGAAACTCTAAGTCTTTCTCTGAATTAGTTTGCTCACATCCCACTACTCTTGAGAAAATCATCAATGTATGGCCACTCGATCAGAATAATGGCACAAGCTACTCGGTATAGACTTTACTAGTAATTTAATATCATATTATAGCCAAAACCCTAAAATTCTATTCTTTCTCCCTTTTAACAGCCGCTACTTCTATTTTACTCTTGTTATTTTCTCCCTTTTTTCAACCTCTCTGTGACTTTCATCTTTTCCCTCCCTTCTTATCTTCTCTCTTCTTTACTTCCTCCCTTTTTCCTTTTTTTTTTCTTCTTTTACCAATACAACACCTTTATTTATTTAGTTATTTTTTTATTTTTTATTTGCAATCCCCTTCTCCTTCACTTAGATGCAAAAACTACCTATTTTCTTTGATTAATTTTCGGCTAAAGTCTGGTGGTGATTGTAGCTTGTTCGCAACAAATTATTATAGTACAAAAAATAAATCGTAGCAAAAATAATATGAAAAAGAGTGATTTTGTTGATAAATATTTCCTATGTACCCCTTGATTCTCCTCTCTAAAATTCTTCGTGATTCAAGGGCTTCAGAAGCGTCTTTCTCGAATGTAGAACGATACAGACATCCTTGTGATGTATTTAATTGCCAAGAACATCGAGTATCACTGTGATGACCCGACCCGTCGTCTCACAAGTTACTGCCCCGTTCTTCCTATTTTCTGCTTCCTTATGTTTCATTATCGATATTGGGTGCGTTAGAGTTTATTTGGAGTGGTTTTGATATGAATGAGATACTTAGTCTCTTTAAGGAATGCTAAGTTTGGAAAAGTCAACCGGAAGTTGACTTGTGTTCTGGAGGGATCAGATATGAATTTCGATAGTTCGGTTAGCTCTGGAAGATGATTTGTGACTTAGGAGCATGATCAGAAGTGGTTTTAGAGGTCCGGTGTAGATTTAAGCTTGAATTGGCAAAGTTAGTATTTTGGTGATATCTAGTTGATAGGTAAAAATTTGATCGGAGTATAAGAATAGAATTCTGAGAGTTTCAGTAGCTTTGTTAGGTGATTTGGGATGTGTGTGTAAAATTTCAGATGATTCGGAGGTGATTTGGTTGGGTTTTTTATCAAACGCGAGTTTCGGAAGAATTTGAAGAACTTAGGCTTGGATTTGATATAATTTGATGGTTTTAGTGTTAATCATGGTGATTTGATGATTGGAGCAAGTTTGAATAAGGTATTGGATCATTTATGTATTTTTTTTGGGGTCCCCGAGGCCTCGCGATGAGTTCGGATGGTTAAACTGGAAATTTTGGAGTTGCATATTGCTGAAGAGTTGTTGTAACTGCATTTTTGCTCCTACGGGTCTTGGACCGCAGAAGCGGAGGCGCTTAAGCGGAGTATTTTACCGCAGAAGCGATCCATGGTTTGGTAAGGTAGTTCTGCAGAAGCGGAACATACTTCGCATCATCGGGTCCGCAGAAGCGGATGGGTAATCACTAAAGCGATTTTTGATCTTGAGAGGGAGTTTTGCAGAAGCAAAAATTGAGCCGCAGAAGCGGTTTTGGACTTTTAATGAATATCCACAGAAGTGGGGATTTGGCCGCAGAAGCGGTCCCACATAAGTGAAATGTGACCGCAAAAGCGAAAATCGGCCTGGGCAGAAGGGTTTTTATTGAATATTTCATCCGCGAGCTTGGGATATTTCCACCATTGTTGGGTGACCTTGAAAGCTTTTGGCGAGAACAAAAGAGAGTTTTGACTGGGAGTCGATTGAAGGTAAGTCCCTTGGCCTAAATACATGAGATTTGGACAAATCTAACACGAAAATTAGTTGGAATTCATCAAAAATGGGGGTTAAGCTAAGGCTTGTAAATTTTGTAACTTAAAAATGGAATTTGAAGGGCTAAATGGAATCCGAATTTGATAAATTTGATATGTATGGACTCATGGCGAGATGAAGAATCCTGTGATGTGAGTTTTGTAATTATTCGAGAAGTGAGCCCGGGGCTCAGGTTTTGCTAGGTTCGAGATTTCTGCTATTTTTCGATTGTTTTCGATGGTATTGTTCCCTTAGCATATTGTGATTTATTCGCGCTGATTTTGGTTAGATTTGATGTCCGTGGAGGTCGATTTGAGGGGTAAAGGCGTCACGAGCTAGAGATTTTACCGATTCGAGGTGAGTAATGCTTGTAAATGATATTCTGAGAGTTTGAAACCCGGATTGCACATCTAGTGCTATTTTGAGGTAAGACACGCACTCTATAACGAGTGCGGGGTCGTTTGTTATTGGGGATTGGGACTTAGTCTATCCTGAGAGATGCTTCTACCGTGTTTTCGACAAGAACTTATTTGATAATCATCCTACTTGAATTTAATTGTTATATTTGGGCTTCGTGCCAATTATTTGAATCATTCAGGGGTTGATATCACTATTTTCACATATTTTGCATAGCTTTTGATCTCAATCCAAGGTTTTAAATACTATTTGCAAACTCAGCCATCTTTCTACGATTTGGAAACTTAAATGATATTTCTGAATGATATTTTGGGGATAAGAACTACTATTTTACAAATGCCCAAGGGGCTTGTGATGATTTCTGCACTGAGCATGGATCGGGCTGCACACTGCAGCAGTTTTATATTGAAATTGAGGCTGAGAGCCCGGTTGACTATATTAATATTTAGGCCGAGAGCCTGGTTGATGCCACGATATGACTTGATATTTGAGTTTGGGCTGTAGGAGCCCCTCCGGAGTGTGTACACACCCTCAGTGAGCGCCGTCGCTGATAAATAAATGAATGGATCGGGCTGCATGCCGGAGTGGGTACCAGAGTGTACCGTCATATGAACTGCATTGCACTCATGCATATGTTCATTTTATGTTATTTGTGCTATTTTTTGAAATATTTATCTGTTGTTCTAGTATTACCTGATCACTCCTAAAGAGGATAAATTTTAGACAGTGGTAACAATAACACTGTATGACGCAATTTGGTCAGGTAACAATGACTGACCAGGAATAACACCGTGCGGTCAGGTAACAAAGGCTGACCAGGAACTAATTTGTGCCCGAGAGGCTGGTACTATTCTATGTGATTGCCCGAGAGGCGAGTTTATGTGCTCATTTTTGCATACGTACTTGTCTTTTGCTTGTTAAATTGTGGTATTTGTGCCCGAGGCGCAGACTTCTGTGCATAGCGGCACTAATTGTTTTGAGATTATTTCGCACTGTCGAAAAGATTATTTTCAAAAGAGTCTTTTATACTGAGCCAAGATATTTTCTAAAGATTTCACAACTTCACTTATTTTCTCAAAGAATTTAACACTGCTTCTATACAACATGATGGTTGGTTATTCGTGATTTCTTGTTGCTCAGTTATTATTTATCTTTATTACTCACTGAGTTGGAGTACTCACTTTACTCCCTATACCTCATGTGCGGATGCATGTAGTTGTTCACTTGGTAGCGGGTTTTAAGCTTATTGGAGATTTGCTATCGTAGCTGAGCTAGGTGACCGTCAGCGTCCGCGACATCGACATTCTTCCTTTTGATTCTAAATTCCATTCTGTATATTACCGGTCTTGTAATTTTATTTATATTCTTCTAGATGCTCGTGATATGTGACGCCCCGATTTGGGCTGTGCTTGGGTTTTACTTTCGCTAAATATTAAAATTAAATTATATTTAGACTGCTTATTTATGTTTAACTATCTTGAAAGAGGCAATTTGAGTTAAGGGTGTAAATCTGGCGGTTCCGAACCGGAACCGGACCGGAACCGCGGCCCTGGCGGTTCTGCCGGTTCTGGCGGCCTGGTTGCGGCGGTTCCCGGGAATTGTGGCGGGGCGGTTCTACCCGTTGGAACCGCCAGAACCGGAACCGCCAGAACCGAAACCGGAACCGGAACCGGACCGGTTCTGGCGGTTCCAAACGGTTCTGTAACGGTAATTTTTCAAAAAAAAAAAGATTTTTTTTTAAAGAATAATTTCCAAACGGCTCTTTTTCAAAAGTAGCCGTTTGAAAGTTTAAAAATAGCCATTTGGCCCCCAAACTTTAATTTAACCCCAAACTTTATATAATTACACTATTTTCCATTTCTCAACTATAAATACCCCCTCATTCTTTCATTTTTATTCACCAATTCATCAATCTCTCTCAAGCTCTCTTTCAATCTTTCTAGTGCAAGTGCTTAATTTATTGTTGCAAATTCGTGAAACATTGTGAAGTTGTTGAATTGAAGTTTTCAAGTGTTCAATTTCAACGATTTTCAATTTTGAAGAAGTTGTTCGTCAATCCGGTAAACTCGTTTCAACTCTTACGTGCTAAGAATATTTTTGTGTGTTGTTAATTTGCTTAATTATAATTATTATGGCATTTTCGTTGAAAAAAAATGTTCGGTAAAGGAAAAGCTAAAACCGGTGAAAGTAGTGGCCAAAATACTACCCCTCCCCCGACTGCCCGACCTAGAAAAGATAAGCAAGTTCAAAGTAGTAGCCAACCTAGAAATCCTAATGAACCCTTCGGAATCCTTGATAGTGATCACCCGTGTTTTCAATTTAGCGATATTGATTTTCTACATGATGTAGCAGTTGGTGATAGAATAGACGATGATATTATGAATGCTCTTTATCCTAATGCACCTATATTAGAGGGAAATGAGGATGATGATGAAACCCAAGCTCCAGTAGATTTAGATGATACACCTACTAGTCCTGCTCATAACTTAGGTGATGAACCGGCACACCCACCCTTACAAACTCTCACTTTTAGTAGACAACCTCCTAAACGTACAGAAACATCTTTAGTTTGGCAATTTTTTATTCAACTAAGAGAACAAGAGAAGGCAAAGTGTAAATCTTGTGGGAAATTAAGATAGGTATCTGGAGATCGTAGCTGCACGGGTAGTTTAGTTAAGTATATAAGATTACACCCTAGCGATAAGGCTAGATATTTGCAATTGAAAGCGCAACAAGAGGGGAGGACAAGTGGTGATTCTACAGTTAACCCAAGTACTGGTTCAAATCTAGTTCAACCAGGAATAAACACAGTCACCGGAGGTATATTATATTACGATCCAATTAAGGATCGTGAAGAATTAGCTAAAATGATTACTGTTATGTGTTTGCCTTATTCTTTTGCTTCTAATCCTGCATGGATTCATTATATTAGAAGAGTATTTAATCCTACGTATAAAGGTTGGCCTCGCGCCACAGTTAAGGCCGATATTTATAAATACAAGCATGAATATGAACAATACTTGCACTATTTATTTACCCATATAACTAATCATATGTCTATTACAACTGATATTGGTAGAAGTAATAATGATTGTGATTATCTAACGGCTCTTTCGACCTTTTGGATTGGTGGAAGACAAGGGAAAAGCATTTTTCCGTTCTTGCAAGGATGGCTCGGGATGTTCTGTCGATTCAAGCGTCAACTGTTGCATCGGAGAGCGCTTTTAGTCAAGCAAGACTACAAATAGGTGATCACAGAGTGTCGATGCGGGACAGCTTGAAAAAATCAGTGCTTTTTCAAGATTGGATCCCCGTAGAAAGAAGGAACTTTTGCCTAGCTGAATCACAACCAGAAATAGATTAGTGCTATGAAGAAATAATAGCAGAACTTGCTCAGGAAGCAACTTCACCCGGAAGTGGTGATGAACAAGCTTCATTTCCACCACCGCCAACACAACCACCTCCAAACCTTGAAGGTTTTTTGAGATTTGTTAGAAATAATGCATAAATTATGATGTAACTTGTACATTGGCATGTCTTCTTTTAGTTTTTTTTTTCTTTTAATGGTGGTATTAGTACCATGTTGTGCTCATTCCATTGGGGGAAGGAAGACTAAGAAAGATATGCCATTTTGGTCAATAAATATGCTCTTTATCATATCCTTGAATATCTTTTGTCTCAATATTTATTTGTTTTTACTTCTATATCAATCCTTGAATATTTATATAACATACAATATATAACATACAACACAATATACTAATGACAACATTCTTTTATCAATATATACTACTTATATACAATTTATACTAATTACTAACTACAACACAATATACACTACTTATATACAATATATACTACTTAAATACAATATATACTACTTATATACAAAATATACACTACTTATACACAATATATACTAATTACCAAACACAATATATACTATACTAATAACATAGTACACCATATAAAATATATTCTACAAAATACTAATGACTACTATACAAGATATTGATTTTAAAAAAAATAAAAAATAAAAAATATCAGAACCGCCGGGAACCGCCGGAACCGCCAGAACCGGAACCGGATGGTACTCGGAACCGGATGGTAGCGGTTCCGGGTCTGGAACCGCCAGAACCGGAACCGCCAGAACCGGAACCGCAGACCCAAATAGACCCAGAACCGGGACCGGATACAGCCTTAATTTGAGTTGGTTGGTGACCTTGTCTTCACGAGAGGCGCCATCACGACTGGAGCGGGGTTTGGGTCGTGACAAGCACATTGTTGTTATGGGGAGATCCCCAGAAAGAATTCCATTGATCGCTCTTTTGTTGAAGAACTATGCACTTGATGCCTTCACCAATTGTTGAATGTTCTTCTCCAACTCTGAATATCCGTTACAGAGTTATGTAATCCTTCTATTTATAATGGTAAAGGATGGACATTCCAACTACATATTAACTATTTTGCTTGATTCTGATTGGCTAATGTGAGTCATCAAACTTATCAAACAAGCTATGTGATAAGCTTGCTTGTGATTGGCAAAGACATGTCATTTTAGACACTTGGCGTTTCTTGATTGGCCACTGTTTGGACTGGGACCGCCACATCATTTAACAAGTGGCATCATCTTATTGTCCTTGGGTTTGACTGGATATGCCATGTCACTTGATACATCGCATGAGTCTGGGACTTAAGTTAAATGGACCTTGGGCTTGAAAGTAACAAAATAGACTAATTTAATTAGTAAAATTCAAATTAATTTTTTAACCCAATTGTATTTAATCCAAATTTTGTATGGATTAGACCCAATAAATTTTATACGTCTAACGATGCCCCCTACTTGAAAATTTGTCGAGGTGTAGAGTTATTGAACCTTAGACGAGGTTTGAAATACCCGTAAAAATAATTGCTCCATATCTTTTCATTAAGTAATGCATTTGAGTATTTAGATAAGTCGTAACCTTTCCTGTGAGAAAAAAAAGGTTAATGACATAGCCAAGAATTCCAATTCCACGTTAAACAAAGACATATTCAAAATTTGACTTTAACCAAACAACTCCCATTGCCCTTTGAATATGGAGAAGATAATTTCTAGATGTAAAGTCCATGTAGAAGTTGGTTATTGTTTCCTCTTGCACTTCGAATTGTAAAAGTATAAGCTTAGCAATGTAGTAATCTGAGTCCATCTAAGATCCAATTACTTCCATCGCCCTTTTAACTCTATAAATAGACAAGGCGTTGGATTAATTGCTTAATTGCTTTTTTTTCCCGCTCTCTCTTCTTAATTGTCTTACCGTCAGTAACAATCTATTGTATTTCTTCTTGTAGATTTTCACTACAAAACAACAATAAATTACACAGTTATGGATGCGACATTCATAATCGCATTGATTAAACAGAGAAGTCATGTGTATTAGATTAGCAGACCACGGACACTTGATCGATCATGATAACCTTGATATTACTGCTAACTCAATTTTTTAGCATTCAGAGACAACATCTCATTAAGGATGTACGAGGCTAGAGCAGCCCTTAAACTCAACAGAGATCAAATAGCGCACCAAAAAGCTTCGCGCAGTTAGCATCGCAGGCTCCCGCATCTCTCTCCCTCTTTTTTTGCAGGTTTACGAGGACGTGATGGAAAAGGCTTTAAATGCCTTCACAAGCTGTGCTCGCTCGCTCTAGTGGAAGATGCTCGATTTTGTGATGTAAAGTTGTTCATCTTGTAATGCTGAGGACTTGTGTTCCCCATCCAAATTGGAGAGGGTTCTCAATTTTATGTCACGCTCACTAGAACCATCTCCACAGAAGATCAAATGTCGTACTATGACACGGATGGCTCCAAAATATTTTTTTTTCATATTTTCACAAAAGTTCCAACGATCTTGATATTTCTAAGAAGATGTTACAATGATTGGTGGCGACTCACTCGCCTCTTTGTTGCGGATTGGTGAGAGAGACACATGAAATATCCTTTCAATCTCGGCAATAAAATCCCTACTCTTGGCGAGCTAACATATACCACATCGTATCGTTGCAGGTTGACGAGGAAGACAACTGGAGTAGGCCTTTCCAACTTTGGCGAGCAAGAACCTGGCACGTCTCTGCTGCTTTGACTTTATAGCATTTTATGCTCTCATTGAAAAAATTGTATCTCGACCTAGGATTATCCAAACTGTAATCTGCTTGGTTCTACGGAATTAAAACTTGATCCACGGCTACATAAACAAAATTTAGGGCCAAATTCCATCGGTACAAGTCAGAATAAATTTTCGAAGGCGATGCACAAGTCTGTCATTTTGACTTCATAGCGCTGCATGCTGCCATTGGATAGTACATATCTCAAACTAGGAAAGTCCAAATCATGAGCCATTTGTGCCACTAGAAAGAAGACTCGGAGATAAGTAAATTCTCAAAATATTGTGGAAGAATTTCTAACAGATTGTCCGCAACACTAATTTGAAATTGACCTATTTGTCTGCCAGACTTGCTATTCAGCTTTGTGTGCTTTTATAGATAAATTTGTATCTCGATCTACTTGTGTCAGAAACATAACCCATCTATACTCATATTGGCCGCAAAAATATTTTGAATTTTCCCCTGACATCTGTTGCAGTAGCTTCTCAACTTCAAATGCTCTCATCGAAGAATCCATCTCACAAGCTAGGAATGTCCAAATCACGAGAAGTGTGGGACATAGAAAAGACAAATTCCAGACTTGACGCACCTTAGAATATCGTGGCAGAACACCTTTTAGGTTGGCCGTAATATTATTTTGAATTTGCTCATAATGTCTACCTTGCTGTTTTTTCAGATTTGTGCACTCTCATTGAGAATTCATATCTCGATCTTCGGGTGTCAGAATCATAAGCCAGTTGTGTCATTAGAAATAAACACAGAGAGAAGAAACATTTGAAAATATCATTGCATAATTTCTTTTGGACTGGCCGCAATAATTTCTCGAATTTACCTTAGTGTCTGCCATGCGTTTGTTTTTGCTTTGCGCACTCCTGTCGAAAAATTTATATCTCAAGTTAGAAGACTCCAAATTGCAATCTATTTGCGCCTTTAGAAAGTACACTCATAGATCTGAAAATACATATGAGTTCCGTAGCAAAACTCCTTTTGAGCTAGAAAAAAGAAAATTCTCAAAATCCACCTAGTTGCAGTAACTTTCATATTCGTGTAGTTTCGTTGAAAAAATCTTATCTTGAGCTAGGGTGCTCCAAATTGCAAACGGTTTTTGTTGTTGGAAACTAGACATTCAAATCTACAATATAAAATGTTTGGAGAAAGCCGACTTCCAAATGGACCGCCGTAGTTTCCAAAGTTGATCTCGTCGTCTATTGAGCTTGCTTTCCGGCTCTATTCTCTCTAAGTTGTCCTACGAATGTTTTTTTTCTTCTTGAAATTTACTCTATGGTCTTGCATGTAGTATCTTTAGCTATTATGCGTCACAAATCAGATCTCTTCATTTATATATTTTGCAGACTCACAAGGAAGCTCAAAGGGTCCAGATATCAGACTGAGGTGTCATACAAGATACGGAGCCATCACTTCACCAATTGTTGCACTTGATTTATTGATATTATTGAAGTTTACCATATGGAAACTCATCAGAAAGACCCCATTCTTCCGAAAGAGGGTGATCAGCTAGAAAATTGGCTCGTGCTTGTCCTTTTACAGCCTTTGGAGGTGTGTATGTGTTCTCATATTAGTTAAACAATATGGACCATTTTGCTAGGCATCCTGAAAGAACAGGTAGATTCATCACGAACTTCATGGGATCTGCTAGAGATATTAATTTGATGGTGTATGCTTCAAAATAATGCCTTAGGTTCTTTATCGCATAAAGTAACTCTAAGCATATTTTCTCAACAGGCGTATAGTTCAACTCAGCTCCTATTAGAGTTTGACTGAGGTAGTACAAGGCTTGTTCCTTTCGTTCCTTATTCTCTTGAGCAAGTAGTGCTCCAAGTAAACGTTCCTATGACGTAGTGTGGAGTATCAATGGCTTCCCAAGAATTGGCGCCCCTTACATATGTGGATTCAACAAGTATCTTTTTATGCTTCCAAAAGCATTTTGACATGAGTGATCCCAATGAAAAAGGATATCCTTCCTCAATAGATGATTGAAGGGTTATGTCATGCCCCAACCTCGGGAGGCACGACCGGCGCTCAATCGACTGAACCCAACTAAGCAATCGCTTTTGACATCTTCTACCCAATTCACTATGATCAAGAAACCATGCTCTCGTTTAAACTAGATTGTAGAAAAGATTGAACGTGAAACATTACTAGTTCATTTTATGTTACAATCCTCAAACCACAGTTATATTCCCAAAACATTAGCAGTTACAGTTTAGAGGAAACAGGAGTTTAGAATAACAACATAGTCTAGTGACCTATCCAATACCCGAACATAACCCACAAAAACGTCTACGGAGCCTCTAAAGTTACAAAAGATAATTATAATAACACCGGAAACAAGGCCCCGCCTATACCTTTAAAGGGAAAATTTATAACAAAAGACATGTTGCATAACCCCTGGAAGAAGAGGGTTTCAACAAGATTACTTAGAGGAGGACGCTCCACTGCCTACGATCGGCATTGTCCATTATAGAACAACCTACATTTGTTCAAAAATATAGCGCCCCCGGCAAAAGGGACGTTAGTATCATGGAGTAGTACTGGTATGTATAACTAAACACCATTTTGTTAGAAAGAACAACCATACAAGATTAAAGAAAACATAAGGATTAACAAAGCTTCAAACAATCACCACGTCATCAAATAAAAGGGTTCACGTAGCTTTCATAATATTCGTAACTTTAGGTTGTGGCATTCCATATTGTTCCATCATCATTCACAATACCACCACTTTCTTGTGTGGAGTCCGATCATGGCCCGATCGGCTAAGCTGCCTCATTTGAGACATATACCTCAATCATTATTTGATTCTCACTTTTTGACTTCAATTATCAACACAATACCATCATGTGTGTAGCATGGCGTCCGATCACGGCCCGATCGGCTAGGCCGTCTTACCAAGACGTTACCATTTTTCTCACTTCAATTTTTGGTTTCGCATATATTAGTTCATTGGCACTTGGGGCCACAATTGCCACATCATACTTGGCATTAGGGAGCATTCCATAACTCACATTTCACATTATTCCCATTGTCAAAATTAACCTTGCCATTTAAGATTATAGGCACACACAAGAGCAATTCAAGTTGTAAGAATAGAGAGGAATTCACCTAGTTCAGCATAATAATCCTAATGTAATCTCGACTTGAAATTTAGGCATTTTAGCACATGGAGACGCACCTTCCACATATATTCTCACACCACCAATTCATTCGATAATATAAGTACCACATCAATAAAATTTTGGACTTACAACATTTGCACGGACACCATGGAAGCTCAACTTCTAAGAGGAGGGGGTTTTAGTCATACATACCTCAATGCAGTTTCCTTAAATTTTTTACAGTAATTCCGGAATCCTAGAAACTTTGATCTATTTTATGAGAATTACAAATTGAACCAAGAATTAGAAACATGATTAAGATTCTAGCTCATTTGAGTATATTATCAAGCACTACGTGTGCACTGTGATTTTAGGACCCTTTTGTGAGAGATTTTTATCATCTTATACCCCAATTGCTATCTTTTTATCTCAGCAACTCCCCATACCCTATTATCATTTATGCATGCAATATAATCAATCCTTATACCCATGAATCCACTTGTTAATCCCTTATTTTAATAGGAATTTCAAAATCATAGATTAGGGAACATGTTCCTACCTTTTAGGATGGAGGTCTAGCAAATTTTACTTGAAAGTCTTCAAAGATTTGGGCTAGGATTGTAGTGACTTGGTGAGTGTTAGTTTCTCCCTCTAGAACTTGCAGTGAAAAAGCATAAAGGGTGTGTAATGGGATGTTTTTAATAGGATGAGGTTGGGTTTGAAAAATTAGAAACTAAGAGCCCCGACACAATCTGCGATCGCATAATGGACATGCGACCCACAAAAATGGCCCCCAAAAACAGTGCTAACTTGTTGGGTATGTGACAAGAATGCGGTTCGCATACCTGTTCTGCAGTCATATAATGCACCGGAGTACTTCCCCTCACAAAATTCCAAGGAGATTATGCGATAACTATGCGGCCTGCATATTGATTATGCGATCGTATAATTGGCCGCAAAGTTGACCTCAAAATTAACCATCAAATTGCCTCACTCTGTGGTGATTATGCAGTCCGCACAGCTACTATGCGACCACATAACGTACCATAGAAATGCGCTTTTCTGAAAAATATTATTCCTTAACTTTTTAATGCACAGATCAATCCAAAGGGTCCGAAACGCAGCTCTCAAGCTCATCACGAAGAATTTTACGAATTTCTAACACATATTCCTAACTTGGCACTATGGGATCTCGGGTTTTTGAGCAAGATTTTCACGGGGCCTTACAGGTTAACACTGTCCGAACGGATTATAGATTAACCTTTGGAAGAACGCTAAGTTTCCTTGGTTACTTCGAAGCTCCCTCAAATTATTTGGCCTGGGCATTTTCCAAATGGAGTCAATTCTTACAGGATCAACTTCAATTCCATGATGGTGAACAGTAAAGCCAAGAAACTTTCCTAAGGTAACTCCAAATGCACATTTGAGTGGATTCATCTTCATGTCAAATTTTCTTAACCTTTCAAAAATAATTTGAAGGTCTTCAAGGTGGTAATGCCTACTCTTCATCTTTACCACCAAGTCATCGATGTAGTACTCAACCCTGTTACGAAGCATGTCATCCAAGATGTTTTGCACCGTGCGTTGGTAGGTAATACCAATATTCTTTAGAATGAAGGACATCAGTCTATAGTAGTATATCTCTTTTGGTGTTCAAAAAATGGTACCCTTTTCATCTTTTGGAGACGTTCTGATTTGATTGTATCCGGAGGACCCATCCATGAATGACATAGCTTCAGGCCCTGTTGTATTATCAACCATGAGTTCAATAATTGGTATTTGAAAGTCATCTTTTGGACACACCTCGTTTAGGTCTTGAAAGTCAACACGAACAAGTATTTGACCATTCTTCTTCTTGATAGGTACAATATTTTATATCCATGATGGGTACCTCACCTCTCGAATATATCATGCCTCGATGAGATTGTTGACTTCGACTTCAATTTGTGGTACTAGCTCTGGTCGAAACATTTCTTATGACTGCTTCATAGGGCATGCTCCATTTTTGATCCCGAAATGATGAACTACTACCTTAGTACTAAACCCAAGCATTTCTATATACGAACAAGGTTGCGGTTTGATCCCTTGTAGGATGTACAAAAGGCCCCAGCACTCCTTGAATGCACATCTCCACATCAGATATTTCTGAAAGGTGATCCTTGGAGTCCAAACATAACGCTCTCCAACAATTTATGTAATCCACCACATGCTCGTCTTTTCTTTGCTTGGTGCCTATCAACTTATCATGCTTACAGTTCTTCGGGTACTGTAAATATAATTGAGGAATTCCTTCTCAGGTTGCTCCCAACTATTAATGGACTCGGACTCCAAGTCAGTATACCAGTCAAATGTGTTCCCTTTATATGAATGAACAAACTATTTTAGCAAATGGTCACCATGTGTTCCGGCATTGCTACGACTCTCGACAAAGTGGGCAATATGTTGCCTTGGATTTCCTTTGCCATCAAATTGATATAGCTTCGGTGATTGATAATTGATTGGCATAGTTAGACAATCAATCCTCTTAGTATGAGGCTTAGAGTAGTACAATGAACTTTGTGATAGTCCGTTATATTGAGCTCTCATGGGGTTTGTTATCATGTCTTGCAATTGTTGGACGGATAGCGCTGCAACCATAATGGATTGATTTTCCTTCCGAATGACGAACTTGGCAAGTTATTCCTCAATATCCATTTTTTTGCTAGGTGAAGATAGGTGAACAAGAAGGGACATGACTCGACTCTCCATGTGCATAGGACTCAAATTTGTTCATGAGTTGAGCGATTTGAAAGTCTTTATCTTCAATAGACTTCTTTTAGACTTCTACAGTCTATTCCATCATGGAAAACTTTTCGTCAACGTTAGTTGCGTTAGTTGTGACAGTCATCAAGGCGTTGAATTTCATCAAAACTAGAGAATCTACCAAAACCTCAAATCAACCAAGGTTTAAGTTTGTTTGAGAAAGTTCGTCTAATAGCGTGAATGGGGTGTTCCCCCAGAGATTGTGGTTACGGGCATCATATGAGATCTGCTCTTCTTGTCCATCTCCAAGGAGATGAAGTACTCGGATCCATCTAAGCCACTAGCCTTGAACTTGCTTCGAGTGTTGGGCCAACGTGATTGAGCTCAGCGGATGCGGCAACAGTAGCATCTTTGCATGAAACATCATCACACTTGTGGAAGTCCATTGTAGTAGTAGATATGAAGTTTATAATTTTTAGCTTGCAAGAGAAAGAGATGAAGGGCAGAATTGGTCCCACTGGGTATGCAAAAATTTGTTCGCAACAAATTTTTGTAGTACAAAAAATAAGCTACATCAAAAATATTATGAAGAAAAAGATATTTTATTGATAAATATTTATGAGTGCAATTCTATGTATCCCTTGATTCTCCGTTCTAAAATTCTCTGTGATTTGAGGGCCTGAGAAGCGTCTTTTTCGAATATAGGACGATGCATACCTCCTGTGATGTATTTAATCACCAAGAACGTCCAGCAGCACTTTATTGTTATATGTTTATCTCTGGGAAGAACTCCGTTGATTACTCCTTTGTTGAAGAACTATGCACTTGATCATTGATCTCTCTGTTTGAGAATGCCTTTACCAATTGCAGAATGTTCTTCTCCAACTCTGAATATCCTTTAGAGAGTTATGTAACCCCTAAATTTATAATGGTAGAGGATGAACAGTCCATCTACATATTAACTCTTTTGCTTGATTTTGATTGGCTCATGTGAGTCATCAAACTTATCAAACAAGCTATGTGATAAGTTTGCTTGTGATTGGCCAAGACACGCCATTTTAGACACTTGGCAATTCTTGATTGGTCACATTTTTGTACCGGGATTGCCACATCATTTAATTAGTGGCATCATCTTGTTACTCTTGGGTTTGACAGGACATGCCGTGTCACTTGACATATGGCATGAGTCTGGGCCTTAAGATGAAATGGACATTGGGTTTGAAAATAATAAAATAAACTAATTTAATTTGTAAAGTCCAAATTAATTTTTTAACTCAATTGAGTTTATCCAAATTTTGTATAGATTACACTCAATATATTTTATATGTCTATATAGCCTTCCTTGCTTTCTATCGACTTTTTAGATATGGGATTGCATGAAATTTTTTTGAATGACTTTTACGAGAAGATGAGTGATGGGGGAAATGAAATAACAACTACCGGAAAAAGATTTTTTCTGGCCAAATTCGTTGTCCTCCATTACCATCAGTGCTCTGTTATTTATATGTTGTAATCTAGTGTATAATATATATATATATATATATATATATATATATATATATATATATATATATATATATATATATATATATATATATATATATATATATATATATATATATATATATATATATATATATATATATATATATATTATATTATACAGTGATGTTATATTTATTATACACGTATTATACAAAATTGGACGAGAAAGCTTAGAGTGGCTATGGTGAGTATTGACATTTGTATATAATGTGTATACATATTATATTGCACATCTACATAAAAGGTGTATCTACACTAATATAATGCAATACACTATTTATACACATTCGATGTTCATAGCATTGTGTATATAAAGTGTATATATAATGTATAAAGTATACATGCAGTGCGTATAGAATTTAAAATATGTATATAAAATATATAATATTTCTCTATGAAATACTCTAAGTCTTTCTTTCTTTATTAATCTGTTAGATCTTATTTCTTTAGGTTAAATTACTCTGTTTATATTATGTATAAATATTATATACACATTGCCTTTTGTTTATTCTTCTTATCATTCCTACCTTAATTTCTTATTCTTTTCATGTAATAATTATTTTGTATAAATTTTCACTTGTTTCCCTCTTTTAGTCCTTACTTTCTAAGGTTTAGTAGAGGAATTAGGGATGGATGAAGCTGGTCCGGGGGTAGATGACTCTGATTTTTGATATTCTATATTTTTGAAAGTGTGGGTAGGATGGTGCATTGGAGGTTGTGCATTGGTAGCAAGTTTGGTGGTAAACTTTTGGGGTAGATGAGATTAATCTAGAGTTGGATTTTTTATAATCTGTTTGAAGGGGTATGGGTAGGGCGACGCAGTGCAGCAGTGGTGGTGAAGGTGGCCGCGATGGAGGTGGTAACGACGATGCAATAGCGATGAGGTAGTGATTGAGCATTTTTGTATGGATGTCTGAGAGATGGTGGAAGAGGAAAGGTAGATAGGATGGGGTTGACAGAATCCTGGCTGGCCATTCTAATATCTTTTAGGCTCTAAGTGTATTTAAAATCTTGTAGCTACCAAATGATATAAGTTTTCACCGAGTGTATACAAATAAATTTTTCTCACTCTTAGTATTGAAAAAAAAATATTACTCGGCACAAGGAAGAAAGGCCTAAAGGAAAAGAAACATTTACTTTAGAATATATTTGTTCCTTGTCCTTTCCTCATAGTAAAAGGGCTTTATGTTGGGCCCACTATTCACCTAGTTAAACTAAAAGATGATATTGGTCTAGTTATATAGAAAAAAAGTAAAGAACCTAATAAATTACTACTAATAGTGGATAAACCTATCGAAACGTGCTCTATGTAAGCTTAATCCATGTGCATGTATCGCGGCCTAATTTTTCCACTTGTCACGGTTCAATTTTTCCTCTATTAGGTATCGTGATGGCACCTAATATTAGGGACTACGTAAGCCTAGAATTAATTGAAATAAAAATAATATTTAAATAACATATAACAATTTAAAATAGAAATCTCTTTAAAACTTACAACCCCAAAATCGATAGTACAAGTCATAAGCTCTACAGAGTTTGCTAGAAACCTCTAAAATACACTTATTTCAAAATAAGAGTGAACAATATAAATACAAAATAAAAAGGTGACTCCGAAGCCTACGAACGCAACAACGGATTTACCTTGAATCTCCACAACAACGATCTGTACAGCTACTAACGATTAAATACCTGAATCTGCACAAAAATTATGCAGAAGCGTAGTATGAGTACATCATAACAATACCCAATAAGTTTCAAGACTAACCTCGATGGAGTAGAAGAACAGTCAATATACCTACTGGACTAATATCCTGGACAAGTATAAATGTAGAAACGACAGAGTACGATATCTATATAAAGACTGCACATAGTGACAAAATAATACGATAATTCTAGTATGAAAAGGAAGGTAAGAACTAACATCGGAACACCATAATAATGATACAGTAGGATGAGCGGAACACAGTTTACAATCTGAATCACAAATAGAGGAAAGGCAAGTAACAACTCAACAAACATGACCACTTTCACATGGGGCTCCAGCCAATAACCATTCACAAGGTACCGAACCTTAGAATATTCACATTTTAGGGGTTCCAAATTCTGGAACCCCAAATACTTGGCATCATGTGCCCTATTTACCAATTTAATACTCACCAATATCAACAATTCAAGATTTATCATTTTAGCCGATAAGAGTGATTAACTATATGTATGTTTGTGCAAGTGTCATAACATAGTTCATGCTAACTGATAAGTATAGAAAAGGAATGAACATCGCGTAGAATGTTTTTCCACAACTTCCACAAAATAGAACTCTCCACACAAGTATCAACAACAAGAATGCCCTTATGTCATCACAAGTCATCACAAATCAATCCCTGACACAACCCACCTTTCTCGCCATATGTGCAATAATAAAGCAAGTGCCCGCCTTGTCTCGCCACACGTGCATAATAATATTCTCACCTTATCTCACCACATGCACAACCACACCCCCTAGACACACACACGCACACACAGACACACACATACACACACACACACACACACACACACACATATATATATATATATATATATATCCCACTTTGTTACTCCACACGTGCAAATATCAAAAGTAACAATAGCATGGCAGAAACCTCGTGCAACCCAGTAACACGTGCATGGTAAAAACATTGTGTATCACAATAACAACAACCGCATGGCAAACACCTAGTGCATCACAATAATAACCGCACGGCAGAAACCTCGCGCATCTCAACAATAACTACAACATCAACAATGACAATAAATACAAGAGTATGGCAAGTAAATCAACTCAAGAGCTTTCGATCACAAAAAATGGTAGAACTAGCTCACAAGGAATAACTACAATAGAGAATACTAGGCATAATAAGAACATCTCAGCAAGGGAGAAAATAATATGTAATAACTGCTTACTGTGAAATGGTAATAACAGTTAAATTTGTAAATGGGTCTCTAAGAATACGTGATCCATTTTTATACTAGTTGTTAGAGCAGTTGATACTAGGCGTATGAAGTTTATTGATGAAATACGAGTTAAAACAGGGCAGTGATCAAACTGAGGGGCTTGCTACCCGGGCTTAGAAGTGGTCTATGAAAGGCCTTGGGGTCGATATCCGGGTCGAGCTCGAGATATCAGGGATAACCGAGAAGGGGATAATAGCTAAGAGATAATTAAAGAAGGCTCTCTATGGCCAATACCAAACAATAAATGAACAACAAGCGTGAAAGCTATAAATCCAAAGAGTAGCCTTGAGCGAGTACGTTAGAGAAGAAAGAGAGATATTATTGCTCTTGTGTAGAATAGTTGGAGTTATGCCTTACAGAGTATTAACGACTCCCTATCTATAAGAGGGGGGAGTTCAAACTTTATTACAAGATACATTGAGTGATAAAGGAAGCAGGATGGGATAGCTAACTAGCTTCATAATGTATATGTAGGCCAACATTAGGCTACCTAGATAGGCTCAATCAACTCCAAATGTACTCTTCGGAGGCCTCCCATGCTCTTCAGGGCTTTGTCCAATATTATCCTCGGGTGGTTATCAACAGATCTTGAGGTAAGTAATCGGCTTGAGGTCCTGAGCCTCCGAGGCGGCCTCTTGAAGCATTTCGTCAATGTGAAATTAGTCCCTCGATTTCACCGTACACAGATAGTCTCTGAGTTTCTTAGAGGGGAGTGATAAGAAATTATTTTTACATCCCACTTTATGGGCTCCCATAGTGATGTCTTACTAATGACGCAGCCCTTTTACAAGTGTCGAGACATTTCACCTTTTTGCTTTTTCAGGCTCGTTCGACGTGTTGTGTCTCCTCGTTCTTCGGGGTCATAATGTTTCTGTCGATTTAGCTTCCATGAATATATTGAATGCACCTATTATTATGTTTTTCGAGGAAGATAATGGCGTCGTCAGTTACTTTACTTCCTCCTTTATATATGGGGCTTCTTGTGATCAGTTTTTCACCCAAGCATCCTTCGATATCTATCCTTTCCTCTGTTCTTACTATTTTTGTTCTTTGCTGTCTTACCATGTTTGAGGCCTATGTCCTCAAGATCTTATGTCGACATCATGCGCACTATGGCCCGACTCCCGGACCTTCTTTGATCAGACGAAGTTATACTGTTGTGAAGCTATTGTTGTTGTTGTTGTTGTTGTTGTTGTTGTTGTTGTTGTTGTCGTCTCTGTTAGCTTGGGGTGATGAAGTAAAGGACCAATTATCTCCGACCCGAGTAGGTATTTGGATTATGCACCGCTACTCAAGAGGAGGCTCGGATTATACACTGCTGCTCACCCTCTTTCCTTGGCTTGGCGTATTATACCCTCTTTGGATTCCTAGGGGCATGGAGACACTCTCTACTGGCTGTCACCACCCAGGCCCGAGGCAACGTCTTAAGAAGTGGCTTTATAATAGTACTATTGCTAGAGTTCACACTACACAGATTTCTTACACCCAGCCACTTCTTGTCTACTTTCGGCTTCTCCTTCGTCACTTTGCTCTTCTCTATTTCTTTCCTCTTCTATCCTTCCTTTTGAAGATGCCATTTTGGAATGGTCGAGATGAAGTTCCCGAGGGGATTGGACTTGGAAGAAATTGTATTTGAGGTCGCACGCCTGAGGAGATGATGCCGAAAATGCCACTATTGGGGACGCACTTTGGGAATAGGGTAGATTCTTAGATTTTTGTTGTATGCATACCCAACCTTTTGTTCCTGTGTAAGGATCCCCTTGAGGGCTTTCGTAATCATATGTAAGGACACTTCAAGGGTAGTTGTAAATGAATATCGATGAATATAAAGATATTTTCTTGGCTCCTGCCTTTGATACTTATTGTATTTCTTTATGTTTGCGGTGGCTCCGAGTGCGTGATCATGTTGCTACTACTGAACCCGGCTGCCAGTATTTCTTCCGACATTTGGTTGACGGAAATGGCTCCTTTCCGAGCTCATCATTGCTTTCAGAATCAAGCCTGAGGTGGTCCGATAAATTTGGATCATCGGGGCCCTTGAGTTCCAAGAAGATAGTGCACCGAAGTGAAAGTCAATTTCGGGCGCTTGGAGCTTTTACTTTGAGCTTGCCGTAGGTAACCTTTAAGGTGTTGTAGGCAAGCTTCCTAAGGAAGGGGCTATTCGTACTTGGGTGATTTTCTATGGTCAAACCCTCATGATTGGGGCTCAAAGTCTTTGTTTTTCTTTTCGAGGGGAAACATCGAGGCCGGGTACCACGTCGGAATGGGAGACGACGTCGTTGACCCTCTGCGGCCTAATTTCTTCTTGACAGAGATCTCCGGGGTTGGGCACCAGCTGGGGATCCGTTCCGAGGTCGTTGGCCTCCCGGGCCTTATCCTGGGCAGGTAAATTGCTGTTGAATCCCCCATATACATAGGGCGACTCTTGCTTCTTTGGAAGATCCCATTATTTTAGATAGCCATCCTTCTGCCTTGGCATCAAGTCATTCGTTACCTCACGAAAAGTGTTGGCTGTAGACGTGTGATTTTTGACCCTCCTCGAGATTTTTTTATATTTTTAGCGCAAATATTTAATTTAGGCTTAATAGACTTATTTCAGCTAATTTTGCCTCTTTTACTTTATTTCGTCACAAAATGAAAAATTACAAAAAAAGGTATATAAATTTTTGTTTACGTATTTCTCATAATCTTAAAAAAATATTAAAATTGCACCTTATTTTAATTTATATATAATTTCGAAAATATAAAATATACACACACACATATATATATATATATATAGCTTCATTAATATTTTGTAGTCATTTTTAATGTTGAAAATATATTCAAAAATAGTTTCATGTTTAGTTTAATTAATTTGTGTAGTTTAATGACCCCTTTAGACTCTTTCTTCAGGGCAAAGTAAATAAATAACAAGACTCTAAGGACTTAGCACAAAATGACCTATGAATTAATTGACAAATACCCAAACATAAACCCTAAATCTAGACCTATACGACGGAGATTTTACACCCTAACATTTTCGAACACTAAAAATTTGAAGAGCTTACGGGTTACACCTAAAGACTACACCTAAAGACTACACGGTCAGATTTTTGAACCCACATGCTGCCACTGTTCATCATCTTCTTCATTCAAAGGAGACAACTCCAAAACCCCTAAACCACCTATCTTCATCTCCATGGCTGCTCGTTACTGCCCAAACGACCATCCCACTTCCACCAGCTGACCAACTTCCTCCATTGACGCAACCAGCTCCCCGTCGTCAGCCCCCTCCACCAGCAACAGCCCTTCCTCCTCGACGCCAACCATCACAGTCCGTCAACCTCCCTCACATCCAGACGACCACCTCCCTCGCGACCAAACGACCCTCCAGCAGTTCGACGAAAAACAGAACCCCGAGCAGATTCCGTTCGAGTTAGAAAAATTTTCCATTGAGGTCGCCGTTGTTCGTCGAGGTCCAGTCTGTCGAGGTTTCCATATGAGGTCGAAGTCGGATCCAGATTTCTTTTTTTGCTCTAAATCCTGTAAGTTTTGTTTTTCTTAATTTACTCAGTTGCTTCATATCACAATATTTGGCATGCTACTACGTAAATCAACATGGCTTCTTTTGTGTCTGGTTTAGAGATATTGACGTTGTTTTGTTTACTTACCTTATGAATTGGCTTGTTTACTTATTTTATCGTGTTGATGTGTTTATTGACTTTGAGTACCCAAATGGGCTATGGGAATTGTCTGGTTGGCATAATTTGGAGAGTGGATACAAGAAAATGATGTGGTGAAACAAGAACTTCGGGTTCTTTCTGAATTGGCGCGACATATTCACTGTTCAAATTGATGGCTTTTTAATTCATTGTTTGAATAAGGTAGTTCGATTACTCTTGTTTCTGGTAGGTCGTTGATATTATTGGAGATGAGCCATAGTAGATAACAAGTAGCTTTTTAAGTTTAAATACTCTTAAATAATAAAATGAGACAAGTTTCGCCAAATAAAACTCACAAGTTGCGGGGCACTCATAAATGTATATATTAAAAATATTTAGACTGCGGGACATGCTGTTTAGCGAATATCACGACATTCTCAAAATAATAACGCGTTAGAATCCTTAGGCGCGTATTTAATAATGTTATCTCCCTAAATCCGGCTGCACATTTATGTGACCCAAATCCAAATCTCAATGGAGTCGAAATGTGTCGACGACCACGTGTACACTGGTTGTGACGTGGTTAGAAATACGTTTTCACGACGTTGCAATTCTCTCTTAAAATAATAACACCATTTTTTGCTTTAACTTTTGCTATAATTTTAACTTTTTCTTTAACTTTGCCTTTAACTTTTACTTTAACTTTAAGTTTTGCTTTAACTTTTTTCTTTTTGCTTTAACTTTTACTTTTATCTTTAGCTTTTACTTTAGTTTTTTCTTTAAAATTTAGCTTTATTAAAATAATAATAACAATAAGAAAAGCGGTTAAAAGAATTATGACTTGCACTAAGTACATAATTGTTAAAATCAGATAAATAAGCCGAATATAACAGTTAAGGGACTGTGCTAGAACCACGGAACTCGGGAATGCCTAACACCTTCTCCCGGGTTAACAGAATTCCTTATCCGAATTTTTGGTACGCAGACTGTAATATAGAGTCATTCTTTTCCTCGATTCGGGATTCAACCGGTGACTTGGGACACCATAAATCTCCTAACTGGGGATTCTGAATCTTAATAATAAATCCCGTTTCGGTTGTCCTTTATTTAAAAAAACTCCCTTAATCCCCTTGCGCCCTTGCGGGCGCGCGTAAAAAGGAGGTGCGACACTGGCGACTCATTCGTCTTGCAACGAGCATCGGTGGCGAGCTGTGTTGCAGGGCAGATGGGAAGCAAAATACCAAGGTATGTGCGTACGCTTCTTTTACCTTGATCTTTGTATATTTGAGATGGCATTTCCCTCTTTCCTTTGTATTGGCTTAGCCGCCGTAGATATCGGACGATCTTTTGGGGTGAGGCTGCATTCCTTCAAAGAGGGGGAGGAGTCGCTGGCCTCCGAGCGAAGGGACGATGGCGATAAACCAGATATGCACTTGCAGTGTGATGGAGCTTTTAGCAGGACTAAACGGGTCGTGTCTTCGAGGAGAGAACTTTGCCCGAGCCTGTTGTTCCTGAAGTCTTTAGTTGGAGTGGTGGTTCCTCCAACTGATTATGCCTCGACCGAGGTAGATTCTTCCTGGGTCAAAGAGGCTGGACCCACAGGAATGTGCTCGGCCTTTGAGGAAGTCTGCCAGCTTTACTTCGTAGTGAGTTTCGGCAGGGCCTTTCTGCATCTTGCGTCTTCCCTTCCTTATCGAGTTTTGCTTCTGCAGGCTTTTGATAGGCTCAGTCTGATTTTCTCCATCATGGGGCTACGCTTTGGAAAGCTCTGGATGATGGTATGTCCCTTAGGCTCCTCAGCAAGGAGAAAGAAGTTGAGTGTATGCACTAGCGATATGAGGCATACCGGAACTCGAATTTCAAGAATTATTTTGTGGAGTAGGTAACCTCTTGTAGTACGCGTTTCACTTTTTTTAAACCGTTAAGGTTAATCTTTTTTCCTATCTTAGTTACGGAGAAAAACAGAGGCTCTAGAGTACCTTAGGGGCAAAGCCGACCGACTTAGGAATGTTTGTGGTGAACTACAGGCTCAAGCTTAAGCTTTAGGGGAGAAGGGTTCCTTGGCCAAAGTTCCTGCCTTCGAGGCCCAACTCTGCCTGGCTCGTGACAATGCTTCATTTAAGCGGATATGATTCCGAAGCTCGAATCCGATCTCTTAAAGTCAGTGTTAAAATAGTTAGTGCTCGGGCTGAAGCAGCATTGAGTTGGACTAATGTTGATTAGGTGATGGCGATTCATTTATAGGACGCTACTAATTCCCAAGCTGAGTTGAAGCGGGCCCTCGACCGTGAAAAGAGGATCAAGGAATATGTTCGTTGCATATACCGAAGAGAGGCACTTAAAAATATCGGCACTAGTGGTCTCGTTCTCCTGGAAAAGTTGGCTCGAGCGAGGACAGATGAGCGTGATGCTCGATTACTTCTTGCCGACACCATGGACAGTAAAGATGGGGCTGGTAGGCCGTAGCCTTCTGGAGCAGAGCGTATTGTATTTGATATTCGCAGATCATGCTTGTAGATGGTGAACACACCTTTTGTGTAAGTAAATAAAAGAAAACTTGAAGCTTTATCTCTTTTGTATCCCTTTCGGTATTACTTTTGACTAGGCAGACTTGTTTTGGAGTTTGGCAGGAACCCTTAAATTCATAATACGGCTCCAGAGCTCATCAAGCAGGCCCGGAGGCTCTTTCATGCTCATTTAAGTGCGATTTTAATGCAAGTAGGTGTGAGAGCTCTTGTGTTTTGTCCTGCTATTTTGGGTTTAGTCTCCGAGTCAGGTTTTGGCTTGAGCTTACCTGACCTTCAATCTCATGTGCCTGCATGGGCAGGCGACAACAGCCCTAGCCTTGCCCTTGGGCATTTGTATTTTAACTACTATGGATTCAGTCTCCGAGTCGGGTTGCGACTCGAGCTTAAGTGACCCTCAAAATTTTTTTTGCCATAATGGGCAGATAATGATGGATCTTATGACTTGGGTCAAAGTGACCTTTTAAGTATATGGCCTTGAGGCTCGTGGAGCTGGCGATGACGGCTCTTACGTTGTGCTCTTAGGCACGTGTAATTAATAATTTTGAATCTGGTCTTTCAGGTTAGGACTCGAGCTCATTTTAATCCTCAAGCTTTCAATTTTTAAGTTGGTGACAGTGGCTCTTACGCTTTTGGTTGTTGAGACCTTTTAAGTATATGGCCTTAAGGCTAGTGGAACTAGCAACAACGGCTCTTACGTTGTGCCCTTAAACACTTGTAGTTAACTATTTTGGATTGGTCTCTGAATCGGGTTACGACTCGAGCTCATTTTAGTCCTCAAGTTTTCAATTTTTAAGCTGGCGACAGTGGCTCTTATGATTTGGTCGTTGAGACCTTTTAGTGTGTGTCCCTAAGGCTCGTTTTGGCTGGTGAAAATGGCTTTTACGTTGTGCCCTTAAGCACGTATAGGCCTTGTTTTCCTGTTGTTAAGGACTTTTGAAATGATTTTTCCCGACCCATCATCGGTCGGGAATAACCTCAATTTCAAGTCGTTAGCAGCAATGTTCGAGCACTTTGGAAGGTTTAGCTTGTAGGTTGAGTAGCTCGAAGCCTTTTGATTTGGAGTTGACATGGTCAAAGCTCGTTTTCCTATCTAGGGTTGCCTATTTTAACCGGTTTTTTTCGAAGTAGATTCGAAGTAATGGCCTGTGATTTTGTTAGCAACGATCGGTCGTCCCCGAGTCGTGTTAATTTTGATGATGCAGCCATTTTGACCATTGTCATATGTGTTTGGCTGGAGCTATTTTTCGATCTCGAGTGATTGTTTAGGCGTCTGCATCGAGGGTATGCCTTTTGGGGAGTCTTACAAATACGACACATAGACTAAACTTTGGGATTGAGTTTTATGAATGTAGTAAGGTCTTACAAAATTTTCATGCCTGTTGAGGTCTAACAATTTGGCATGCCTGTTGAGGTCTTACAGTTTGTAATGTCTGTTGAGATCTTACAATTTGTCACGCCGTTGAGGTTTTACAGTTTCTGTTGTTATGTAAAATAGATCTGGCTAAATCGAATCCACCCGCTCGGGGTCTTCCGGCCTCATGATTTCCAGTGAACAGTGATTAACGATAGTCTTCGAGTCATCGAGTTTGCTTAGGCTCGAAGGTCGTTACTCGTGAGCTTGGAATTGCCTCGCTGGGCCTTATACGCACAGAGTTTCTACCCTGAGGTCGTGCGGGTGCCAAATTGTTAATGTAAGTCTCTGAATATCTCCGGACGTACTCAATCGGGGGCGATCCTTGCCGTGAGCATGACAAATTTTCCTTTTTTTAAGTACGATATGCTTTCGATGAAAGATATTCTTTGATTGCTTTGTATAGTAGTACACGTATTCGCCAATGGGAGCCTAGCTATATGGATACGATCCGTTTGACCATTTGGCTCGGTACATCATTCTCCTATAGGAACCTCATTTGGCATTTCATATTTTTCCAAGCGAGTGGTTTTCAGGGGGAATGTTCCTCGTCTCTCAAAGTTGACGTCAAAAGAAGTTGAGCATTCATTAACTTTCCCTCAGATAGCTCGCAGTTGTTGTTTTGTTAAAAACCTTACCGGTAAAACCTTTCTTTTGGGACAAAAATTCAGTTGAAGGAAAACAGTGCAACGAGTGCGTTTTAGAACCTTAAGGTCTTCAGGCAGGGTTAGCGTTCTGATTGCTCCAATCGAATGCCTGTATAAGTGTTAGCCCTAAATTCGAAACAAAAAAGGGAGATGGTCGTACTTTAAAGTGAGATATGCTGGCGACTCCTCGAGATTGGTTTGCTACAATCGTGAAGGCTGATTTATTTTAATTGCCCGAGGCGAAGACGCGGTATGGTTCTTTACTTTATTTTGCCAAGTTTGATCGAGGGTGAGGCTCGATTCGCCCTTTTGTTTGTTCGGGGACGAAGGTACAAATGTTGGTATCACATCGTGTATTGCGAACATTTCCCTCGCCGCATACTATTCCCTGCATAGGGTTTTAATTTTGTCCGTTGTTGGAAATTTTAGCATCTGATTAAGGGTGGATGACACTACTCTCATCCAGTGTATCCATGGCCGCCCGAATAAGGTGTTATACCTCATGTCTCCATCAATGACATGGAATTTGGTTTCTTGGGTCGTGCCGGCCACGGTAACTAGAAGGATGATTTCTCCTTTTGTTGTTTCGCTTTCCATGTTTAATCTACTGAGGACCCGAGTGGCGAGCACGATTTGGTTGAGCAATCCGAGCTGCTCTATCACCGTCAACCTGTCAATATTAGCCGAGCTACCTGGATCAACGAGTACATGTTTTATTTGAAAATAATTTACAAGGAAGGAGATTACTAGTGCATTGTTGTGGGGTTGAGACAGGGTCTCGCTGTCCTCTTTGCTGAATGTGAGGGTGTCCTCGGGGATATATCCTCGAGTTCAATTTTCTCAGGTGATGGTTATCTTTGTTCTTCTCATTACGGGTTCCTGCGGGGCATCGGCGCCCCCAATGATCATGTGGATGACATGTTGCGACTCATTTGCCTCGTTCTTCTTGGTTGCCTCCCTTTCTCAGAACTAATTTTTGGCTCAATCGCTAAGGAACTCCTGGAGATGTCCTTTGTTAAGCAGCCGAGCTACCTCCTCTCGTAGCTGATGACAATCTGCAATCCTGTGGCCGTGCGTGTTGTGAAACTCGCATACTAAGTGGTAATTCCTTTGCGAAGGATCAGACTGTATAGGTTTAGGCCACTTCACATCTCCGATTTTATTGATGGCGAACACGATGTCTGACACATCGACGTTGAAGTTGTGTTATGACAAGTGGGGTGCACCCATTGGCACTACATTTCGATCGAACCAGGTTATGTTTATGAGCCCTCGAGGGTCCTGTCTTCGATCCACTCTTCGATCATTGCAAGGTAGGTTGCACCTCGGGGTGTTCCTCCTATCTTCGAGGTATAGCTGATACCTTTCTTTGTTTGGTTTCGGTTCCTTTTCCAGGAGCCTGCTTGGGTATACTAAGCCCGAAGAGGCTCCCAAGTGGCCATGATCTTCGACTGGTACCAGTTGTGGACATCCAACCAGGTCACAATTGGATAATCGATCAGGTTCTGTTTCAGCTGTTTTGAAGCCACCGAGCTTCGTTTGTTCGAACCTTGAGTGGAGGCCTACACTGGCCAGTCATCGGAGACCGACAATAGCTCCATCCCTTCCACCTGAAAGCGAGACACAAATTCCCGCAGCATCTCGTTCTCTCTTTGCTTGATTTTGAAAACGTCGAACTTCCTCATCGCTACTTGATGGCACCAGCATGTGCCTTTATGAAGGAGACTACTAGCAAGGCGAATGAATCTATGGAATTAGGAGCCAAGTTGTGATACCATATCATGGCCCCCTTCAAGAGTGTTTCCCCGAATTTTTTCAGCAATACGGACTCGATCTCGTCATTCTTTATATTGTTTCCTTTTACGGTGTAGGTGTATGCAGTAACGTGTTCATTAGGTTCGGTGGTCACGTTGTACTTAGGGAGTTCCAAAATTCTGAACTTCTTTGGAATGGGTTTAGGGGCCGCTTCCTCAAGGAAAAGCCTTTGCATGAACTTCTTTGAATCCATGCCCTTGAGGACCGGAGACGTACCCGGGATCTGGTCGATCCTAGAGTTGTAGGTATCTACCTTCTTATCGTTGGCTGCTATTATTTTCTCACCCGATTTCATCCTTTTGATGAGATCCTCAAGAATTTTTGCTATGGCAGGTTCGGCTATCGATCCGTTACTACTCGATATCTCGGGTACTTGTTCGGCAGGGGGAGCTGTTTCTAGCGCTACTGTGTTGGGAGTCTTCAGATGGCTTTGTAACTGAGAGATGGCCAACTATTGTGCCTGCAACATTCAAAAATAACATGAAGACTAACTTCATGTTCTTCTGGGGCTGGGGTTTTTCGGGTTTCCTATTGGTCACCATGTCGTTTTCTCCTGTCGGTATGTGAGGTTTCATTGACCTGTTGTGCATCCTATGATTCCGCCCTAAAATCGGTCCGGGCGTGTTATCGGGATTCTGTGGTGGCGCACCGATGGCAGAAACAACCATGCCATTTTCCCCATGGTTTTTGAGGTTGTCGTTCTCGACTCTGTTTACCGAGCCAGACATTTTTGACTTGAAATCAAAAGATCTCAACCAAGAAAAAACATGAAATGCAACTTTTTTTTGGGTAATGAAACTAGCAAGAAAATAATCACTATTATTTTTGGCCCCATGGTGGGCTCCAAATTTTTTACCGCGAAAGTAGTAACAACAATTATATTTGTAAATAGGACTCTAAAAATGCATGATCTATTTATATGCCAGTTGTTAGGGCAGTTAATACTAGACGTATAAATTTTAATAATGAAATACGAATTAAAATGGCTTAGTGAAAAAACTGAGGGGCTTGCTAGCCGAGCTTCGGACTGGTCGATGAAAGGGCTCGGGGTCGATATCCGGCTCGAGCTAGAGCTATTGGGGATACAGGGAAGGGGATAACAGTTAAGATATATTAAAGAAGGCTCTCTATGGCCAATACCAAGCAATAAATGAAGAACAAGTGTGAAAGCAATAAATGCAAAGAGTAGCCTCGAGCGAGTAAGTTTGAGAGAAGAAAAAGAATTATTATTACTCTTGTGTAGAATAATTGGAGTTTTGCCTTACAGAACGTTAACGACTCCCCTTTTATAAGTGGGGGAGTCCAAACTTTAGTACAAGATACGTTGAGTGATAATGAAAGCGGGATGGGACAGCTAACTAGCTTCATGACGTATAAGTGGGCCAATGTTAGGCTGCATAGGTAGCCTCAATCGATTCCAGATGCACTCTTCGGAGGCCTTCTGTGCTCGTCGGGGTTTCGAACAATGTTATCCTCAGCTGGGTATCGACAGATCTTGAGGGAAGTAACTTACTTGAGGTCCCGAGCCTCCAAGGCGACCTCCCGAAGCATTTTTTTCAATGAGAAATTGATCATTCGATTTTTCGTACACAACAACGATCCCATAATATACAGTTCAACAACAAGGGAGCTAACACAATTCAAATAATTCCAAATAAGGACATATCAACTAGGAAATAAGATATCTAAACTTCTTTTAAGGTTGGGAAATTACAAAAAATATGCAACAAATTCACTTAAGGATAAGAAGCCTTCGCGACCGCGGTTTCACCTACGCGACCGCATAGAAAGGGACACCAGATATCCACACAAAAATACCAAACAACGAGAAAATGGCCCGTAGCCCATCCAAAATATATCTAAGGGACCCGGGACCCCGTCTAAACATACCGACAAGTTCAATAACCTAACATGGACTCGTTCGAGGTCTTAAATCACATCAAACAACGTCGAAACTATGAATCGTACAATGAATCGAATTTATGAACTTTCAAATCTTCCAATTTCTAAAACTTGTGCATAAACCTATCAAACCAACCTGTAATGACGTTAAATTTTGCATATAAGTTCCAAATGGCACAATGAAGTTTTTCCAACTCTTGGAATTGCATTCCAACCCCGATGCATTCCAACCCCGATATCACCAAAGTGTACTATTGGTTAAACTTCTCCATCTTCCAAACTTCAACTTTTCCAATTTTTACCAAAATTCTTCAAATTACCCTACGGACCTTCATATCCAAATCCGCACGCACACTAAGTCCCAAATAACCATACAAAGTTGTTGAAATCATCCAAAACCTAGTCCAGAGCCATTTATACAAAAGTTAAATTCTGGTCAACTCTTATCGCTTAAACTTCCAAAGTTGAAATCTTTCTTTCAAATTGACTCCGAATCTTCCGCTAACTGAACTTGACCACGCCCACAAGTCATAACACATAATACGAAGTTGCTCAAGACCTTATGCCGTCGAACGCGACAAAATTTGTCAAAACGACCGATCGAGCCGTTACAACATAAATTATAGGCACTCTTATATTACTAGTCATAATATCCATACTGATTTTCAAGGTAAATATCATTTTGTGAACCATTAAACTAACTAAAATCATTATAAATAAAAGTTACTCCCTTTATTCCAGTTTATGTGAACTTATTTCTTTTTTGGTCCATTCCAAAAAGAATGGCCCCTTTCTCAATTTGGTAACTATTTAGCTTAATCTTATAATTCTACCCTTAATGAAAAGCTTTTATAACCATACAAATACGTTAGACCCGTTTATAACTTGTTTAGGATCACAAATTCCAAAAGTCTTATTTTTTCTTAAACTCCGTGCACAGTCAAACAGATTCGCATAAATTAGAACGGAGGGAGTAATTTATAGATGCACCATCAATCTTTACGACTGTTCTTAATTAATGTAGTCCTAAACTATTGGGTCATTACATTCTCTCCTATTTAAATGCACATTCGTCCTCAAGGAAGTTAAAAAAATATATCTGACATGTCAACTAATTGTGGCTATATGCTTCACATGTCTGCTCCGAACTCCAAGTAGCTTTTTAGTCGGATGGTTTCGCAGTACCACTTTCACTAAAGCAACCTTCTTCGAACTCAATTGTCGCATTTGCCTTTTAAGAACAACTACGGTACTTCCTCATAATTCAAAATTTTATCTAATTCCACTTCATATGGTTGAATTGTATGAGTCGCATCATGAATGCATAAAACACAAGATGAATTGGTGAAAGTCTTGAAGGCCAAGCAAGTCTATATGCCAGTATCCAATCCGATCCAAATATCATAACTCCTCTCATAGAAAATATTCTAAAAGAATTTTCACCTTTTATGAACCTCAAATCATGATCTCATGTGTCGAGATAGGAGTTTTATTTACTCTATAATGTTGAAAACCAACTAGGTATCAATACAATATCAATCGAGGTTTACTAAGTGTTTAGCTAAAAAATTCTCGTATACTTTGTAAGCATAAAACAATCAAAATAAATGAAGGGCCAATCATACCAGGTCGTAATAAACCAAAAAACCAAATGAGTAAGGTGCAAGAGACAACAATTATAGATTAAAGGGAGGAGGATGAAGATCTTTTATTAATGATATTGGTTTGGTCTGCCTCTCCATGGAGAGGTTCAGAGCCTTACAATGATGTCTTCTCTCTTCTTTTAGAAGGAGATGTGAAGAAGAAGAAGCCCCCTTTTTAGAGTTCTTTCTCTTAGTATTTATAGCTAGAAAATCTGCCAGCTGGCGCCTAGGAATTGGGACCTTCTAGAGGAGTCGCCCTCGTACGGGCGGCCAGGCGATGGCCTTAGTCGTCAAATTGGATGATTGCTCGGTAATCTCGTGAGTAAATGACCGTACCATTTATTAAGCGCAAAATTCATTGATTTTGTTTGTTACCGTGAAGTCAAGTTTTGACCCCTACAGATAGTCCCTCCGCTTATTGAGATCCGGATCAGGCCTAGCTCGATGAGCGGATTCCGACAATAACCATGGTTGTTCACGTGATGAGGGCGATCGTAACCTATAGTTCCTCGGAAATGGCCGTAACCATTGTTTTTACTTGGGAGGTGGTCGTAGCCATTGGTCGTAGCCGTTTTATCTGTTGGAGATGGCTGTAGCCATTTTTTCTTTTGGAGATGACCGTAGCCATTTTTACCTCTGAGATGGCCGTGGCCATTTATACTTTGGATATGACCGTAGCCATTTTTACCTCTGAGATGGCCGTTACCCATTTTTACTTTGGATATGGCCGTAGACATTTTTACTTCTGAGATGGCCGTGGCCATTTTTACTTTAGATATAGCCGTAGCCATTTTTACTTCTGAGATGGCCGTGACCATTTTTACTTTGGATATGGGCATAGACATTTTTACTTTGGATAAGGCCATAGCCATTTTTACCTCTGAGATGGTCGTGGCCATTTTTACTTTGGATATGGCCGCAGCCATTTTTACCTCAGAGATGATCGTGGCCATTTTTACTTTGGATATGGTCGTAGCCATTTTTACTTCTGCGATGGCGGTAGCCAGTTTTAATTTGGATATGGCCGTAGCCATTTTTTACCTTTGAGATAGCCGTAGCCATTTTTATGCGTGCTTGGAGAGAGTATGATTACGCTTGTTGCGTGTAAGGGGGCATCATGTGCATGGTGATGCATGGGGCGTGCTTATGGAACCCTGCGGTTGTCAAAACTATTTCATGGGGGACGTACTGATTGACGGTTGAGTGACCGTTCAATGGTTTCTGTCATAATGGTGCCCGTTACCGTAGGTCTGAACCATTTTGCGGTTGGTCTGGTAGTTAATGGTGACCTTTGGGGTTGGTGAGGGTCATTCACGTTTTGCCTATAAATAAAGGGTTATGTCGCTCAGTTCTCACTTTCTCGATATCTCTCCAAGTGGATTTCTGAGAGAGACGACCTTTCTTGCTTTCAGATTGCCTGGCTTTTCATCCCTTGTTTATTCATTCTTCGTCAATTTCATCGGATTTCCGTATTCTCTTATTTTTTTCGGTGAATCTTATCGTCCTCTTTTCATTATATTGATAATGGCGAGCAGTTCCCGTTTCGATGTAACTCCGGCGGCGGTTGTGGCGGCGGAGGGTCTATCTATGGTGGTGGGAGCCATCAATTTGTTGACTGTTGATTGGTTCCCATCGGTGACCGACATTATTTTCTTGCCCGGCGGTCCGGCGACCAATTTCAGACCCCGAGGGAGAAGATCAAGGTGATGAGGCCCCATTGATGGGGGAAGTCGGCATTGCTCAACTGAAGGAGCAATGTGAGATCCCATGCTTTGCTGACATCATCCTGGCTAGGAGAGCTGACAGTACGTAAGTTTCTCTTATGTTGGCTTTGATTTATTTTAAGCTAAATTTCCTACTTCATGTTTGTGCGTAATGATCGTCTTTTTTGTGTCGTAGCATGAGGTGCACCGCCGGCGCCAATTTCAGGCATCCGCAAGTGGGTTGAGGTCGTGCTCCCTGTTACAACGGGGATTCGCACGTGGGCGTCTTTCTGGGAAGTCCATGGCTGTAGGCCGACTGCTGGTAAGAATCTAATCTGTTATTTATTGCTTTTTCTTCGTAGTCCTTTGATCTTCTGGCCTAACCCTTCTTCTTTGGTTGGTCAGAACGACCACGGGGCAGGAGGGCTCCTCAGCTTACTTTCCGCAGGCCTGGGGCGACTGCCCGAAGGATCACCATGCTGGCACCTTGTCCGGTTCTGAGAGCGACTCCGGTGGAGTCTTCAGCTGCACATTCTCCGGTGCGGACCATGACTCGAGTTGAGGAATCTCCAGGGGTCGTGCGTTCCAGGGTGGAGCGATCGTCAAATGGAGATAAAGAAGAAGATGAGAGGCCGCTGGCTTGGCGCAGGGTGGCGTTCACCCCGGCCCTCCCGGTGGTGATCAGTTTAGATTCTTCACCGTCGGCGGAGGAGGGAGGCGCATCGGACCTTTCACCAGAAGGTGAGCACTCAGTGGGTGTTGCCCTAGTTGGCTTAGGCCAAGGTGATACAGTCGTTTTGTCAACTCAAGTTTCTGTTCCTGTAAGGGAAGGCGGTTCCTCGGCGGCTATTTTGGTGGATATGGCAGGCGCCGACGTTACGACGAATGCGGGCGCATCAACGTCTCGGGCGGCGAAAGCCTCAACTTCCAGGGCGGCAGAAGGAAGGGGTGTTTCATGGGAGGGGGATGATTCGGAGTCCGATATGGATCCCGAGGGCCGAGCATACCGATGGGGATTATCATTATCTGGAGATTCCTAACAGCCTGAACCTGCTGCTCAAGGAGGAGAACCTAGTGACGATGTTCGGGGTCCTGTGCTCGGAAGCGGAGAGCACGTCTTTGAGGGGCATTTCAGACGTCGGGTTGATGGGCGAGGTGGCCGTCCTAAGTATAAAGGTATATGAAAAACTTTGGTTTGTTTTCTTTCATAGCATGTCTTCTCGTGTTAACTGTCACTCTGTTCGTTATAGACATTTTTGCTGGAGGTGGAGAGAATTAGGCGGGCTAATGTTTGTTAGGTGATTTTTGTGCGGCTATTTGGGGAAGTACTACTACTACCATGACCGGTGTCGCGGCTTGCCTGAGCGAATAAGGAACGACCCGCGGAACCGGGAGCTGGTAGATGAGCTAGCGCAATAGGAGCTTCACATGCAACAGATCCTCAGCATGGTATCCACTCTTGAAGAGTAGCTCCGCCGAGAGAACGAAGGGGTGGATGTTGAGAGAAGGGCTTCTGCTTAGAGGGAACGCCAAAATCTGGCTGGAGTGGCGGAGGCCGCCGAGGCTTATACCAGGCAGGTGGCTGCCTTGAAGTCTGAGGTCGCCAATTCAAGGAGGCAGGCAGAGGACTCCCTGGCGAGGGCTTAAGCGCTGCAGGCGAAAACCCGTGCACAGGAAAGGGAGTACGGATTAGAGAAAGCTGCTGCTGCTTTTCGAGAACGGTCGCTGGAGGGGCGCATTGCCGTCTGCGATCAGGATGCCCGTGCTGCGGCGGACCGGATTGCAGCCTTGGAGGCTGAGAATCGACACTTGAGGGATCAGGCCGCTGCTTTTGGTCCTGCTCACGAGCTTTGGACGTACGCCAAGGCCCATCTTGATGTGTACAGGTGGCTGTGGGAGACTGGCGTCGTGTCTGAAGCCACTTATGAGGAGGCACGCCAAAAGGCCCGTGATGCCCGCCTTGACTGTGGTTTTGATTCGTCTACCCTCGGGGGAGATGATGGCGCTGGGGGTGCTGATAATGCCAAAAGGGATGCTGGGGGCGCCGAGTGAAAAGAAAATTTGTAATATTTGTTAGTTTTTGTTTTCTTTTTTCTCCTTTTTCTCTGCCAGCCTTGGGCAGATGTAATTGGGGATAACCCCGTGTATATATTGCGAATATATTTGGTTTTCTTCTTTTCCGTTCGTTTTGCGTCGAATATTTTTTTTTTTTTGTGCGTGTTTGCGAGGGTTTTGCTTCAGAATTTTTCTATTGGATATGTTAATGGTCTCAACCGGTTAGGTGATTTTGACCAATGTCGAACTGATTCCTTGCCTCAAGGAAAGTTGGTATGGATGGCCTTAGCCATAGATAGACTCTTTTGGTCGTCACTTCCCTCCACTTATTGGGAGCGAATTGTGGCCGTATTTGGGCAGGGGCGTCACATGGCCTTAGTCCCAGTTCGAGCTTAGTTAAACTACTGGCCGTGATAATGAAAAGCACGGCCTCGTGGTTCGACTTGGGCCGAACTTTGCGCGGTTCAATACTTTGATTTGAGTTAATCGTACTTACTTGAAAGGTGGGGCGCTTGGTTCAACCTGGGGTTTGTCCGTGGTTGGACATTCGGGGACGTTTTGTTTTTGTCAAATTGCGGCCTGGTTTATAGCCTCAGGGCGTGTGTCCCTGAATTTGACTCGTCTGTGGTTGACCTTGCGGCATTGCAATAGAGGTGAAGGCCCGTGGTCCGAGCTGTCGTTCAACAATAGTTGAATCTTTGCAGTTTTTGAAAGCGTGTAGCCTGAGTTCCAGCTCAACTGTAGTTGAACCTTTGTGTGGAGGTGCTTAGCTTGTATTGCCATTCAACCGTAGTTGAACTCTTATAATATTTGAAGGCGCGTAGCCTGTGTCAAAGGCGCATAGCCCGAGTCCCAGTTCAACTGTAGTTGAACCTTTATGTGAAGGTGCGTAGCCTGTATTGTCATTCAACCGTAGTTGAACTCTTATAATATTTGAAGGCGCTTAGCCTGTGTCGAAGGCGTATAGCCTGAGTCCCAGTTCAACTGTAGTTGAACCTTTATGTGAAGGCGCGTAGCCTGTATTGCCGTTCAACCGTAGTTGAACTCTTATAATATTTGAAGGTGAGTAGCCTGTGTCGAAGGCGTATAGCCTGAGTCCCAGTTCAACATTAGTTGAACCTTTATGTGAAGGCGCGTAGCCTGTGTTGCCGTTAAACCGTAGTTGAACTCTTATAATATTTGAAGGTGCGTAGCCTGTGTCGAAGGCGCATAACCTGAGTCCCAGTTCAACCGTAGTTGAACCTTTATGTGAAAGCGCGTAGCCTGTATTGCCGTTCAACCGTAGTTGAACTCTTATAATATTTGAAGGCGTATAGCCTGTGTCGAAGGCGTATAGCCTGAGTCCCAGTTCAATTGTAGTTGAACCTTTATGTGAAGGCGCATAACCTTTATTGCCGTTCAACCGTAGTTGAACTCTTATAATATTTGATGGCGCGTAGCCTGTGTTGAAGGCGTATAGCCCGAGTACCAGTTCAACCGTAGTTGAACCTTTATGTGAAGGCGCGTAGCCTGTGTTGCCGTTCAACCGTAGATGAACTCTTACAATATTTGAAGGCGCGTAGCCTGTGCCAAAGGCGCATAGCCTGAGTCCCAGTTCAACCATAGTTGAAGCTTTATGTGAAGGCGCGTAGCCTGTATTGCCGTTCAATCGTAGTTGAACTCATATAATATTTGAAGGCGCGTAGCCTGTGTCGAAGGCGCATAGCCTGAGTCCCAGTTCAGCCGTAGTTTAACCTTTATATGAAGGCGCGTAGCCTGAACTGAAGGCAAATAGCATGAACTACCGTTCAACCGTAGTTGAACCATTGTAATATTTGAAGGCGCGTAGCCTGAGCCGAAGGCGCATAGCCAGAACTGAAGGCGCATAGACTGAGTTCCAGTTCAGCCATAGTTGAACTTTTCGGGTGAAGGTGCATAGCCTGAACTGAAGGCACATAGCCTGAACTTCCGTTCAACCGTAGTTGAACCATTGTAATATTTGGAGGCGCGTAGCCTGAGCTGAAGGCGCATAGCCCGAACTGAAGGTACATAGACTAAGTCCCAATTCAGCCGTAGTTGAACTTTTTGGGTGAAGGCGCATAGCCTGAACTGAAGGCACATAGCTTGAACTGCTGTTCAACCGTAGTTGAAACATTGTACTATTTTAAGGCGCGTAGCCTGAGCCGAAGGCGCATAGCCCGAACTGAAGGCACATAGACTAAGTCCCAGTTCAGCCCGAACTTTATGGTGAAGGCGCATTTCCTGAACTGAAGGCACATAGCCTGAACTGTCGTTCATCCGTAGTTGAACCATTATAATATTTGGAGGCGCGTAGCCTGAGCCGAAGGCACATAGCCCAAACTGAAGGTACATAGACTGAGTCCCAGTTCAGTCGTAGTTGAACTTTATGAGTGAAGGCGCATAGCCTGAACTGAAGTCACATAGCCTGAACTGCCGTTCAACCGTAGTTGAACCATTGTAATATTAGAAGGCGCGTAGCTTGAGCCGAAGGCGCATAGCCCGAACTGAAGGCACATAGACTGGGTCCCAGTTTAGCCGTAGTTGAACTTTTTGGGTGAAGGCGCATAGCCTGAACTGAGGGAACATAGCCTGAACTGTCGTTCAACTGTAGTTGAACCATTTTAATATTTGGAGGCGCGTAGCCTGAGTCAAAGGCGCATTGCCCGAACTGAAGGTACATATATTGAGTCTCAGTTCAGCCGTAGTTGAACTTTTTGGGTGAAGGCGCATAGCCTGAACTGCCATTCAACCGTAGTTGAACCATTATAATATTTGGAGGCGCGTAGCCTGAGCCGAAGTCGCATAGCCCGAACTGAAGGTACATAGACTGAGTCCCAGTTCAGTCGTAGTTGAACTTTTTGGGTGAAGGCGCATAGCCTGAACTGAAGGCACATTGCCTGAGCTGCCGTTCAACCGTAGTTGAACCATTGTAATATTTGGAGGCGAGTAGCCTGAGCCGAAGGCGCATATTCTGAATTGGCGTTCAACCGTAGTTGAACCTTTTTGTTTTCCCACATAGCCTGCTTCGTATTGGGGGTTGTGATTTGTTTCTGGTTTCAGATCTTGCCTAACTTGCGCTTGTGGTCTTCTCGAGCGGCTCGCGCGGGTTACCCCGTTACAGATCTCGGTTTGAGAGATGCTTTTGTGATTTTTTCACCCTTTTGGCAGGATCCTATGTGGAAAAGGGGGGTGAGGTACCTTAGGCCTATTCTCCCCATATGGATGGGGGATCTGCTTCTTCTTCTTCTTCTTCTTCTTCTTCTTCTTCTTCTTCTTCTTCTTCTTCTTCCCTTTTCTCGGAGATGCGGGGATGTGGAAGCAAGCTCATCTCGAGGTTTTTGACTTCCTATGATCCGATATGGCGCTTGGGCTCGTTCGAGCTGGGTTGTTCATTTTCCTTCTTCGGTCTAAGGATAAACTACGTGACTCTGCTATGAAATCCCCACAGACGGCGCCAAATTGTTTTGCTCAAAAGTTCCCGTATACTTTGTAAGCATAAAACAATCAAATAAATGAAGGGCCAATCATAGAAGGTCATAATAAACCAAAAGACCAAATGAGTAAGGCGCAAGAGACAACAATTATAGAGTAAAGGGAGGAGGATGAAGATCTTTTATTAATGATATTGGTTTGTTCTGCCTCTCCATGGAGAGGTTCAAAGCCTTACAATGATGTCTTCTTTCTTCTTTTAGAAGGAGATGTGAAGAAGAAGAAGAAGAAGCCCCCCTCTTAAGGTTCTTTCTCTTAGTATTTATAGCTAGAAAATCTGCCAGCTGGCGCCTAGGGATTGGGACGTTCTGGAGGAGACGCCCTCGTATGGGCGGCTAGGCCGTGGCCTTAGTCGTCAAATTGGATGACTGCTCGGTAATCTCGTGAGTAAATAACCGTACCATTTATTAAGCGCAAATAGACTTTAACAAATGCATTGATTTCGTTTGCTACCGTAAAGTCAAGTTTTGATAAATATATGGTATGGAACCAATAGATGTGACTTTCCGTATTCAACTAACCAGTTAGAGCAAGACACCTATCTCCACATAAAGCGAAAAATGACAAAATCTGCATGTCAAGTTAGTAAACTATTATCTAGCAGGACTCGGTCAAAACTCAAAAGTAACTTATCATGAACAACTCACAATGTAATATATATTTTACTAGTGGTTGGACTGAAACCCATACCTTCTTGCATATGAAGACACTGAAACGCATCCATACATCCCTACATAAATATTTCATGCAATTACACTTATCTCTTGAATGGACTTGCTTAGCCTATCACGATCATTCAAATTGGGATCACAACTTTCTCAAAACCCATGGTAAATCAACCATGAATTCTAAAGTGATCCATCTTAACTTCCTCTTGAGTGAAAAAAAATTCCGAGTCTCTATCACTTGCATTTAATATATGAACAATGCAAACACAAAAGAATAATATTTTTTAATCTAGTATTATGAACATCACACGGGTCAAAATATTAATTATAAAAATCAAATTCACAGTTATGACCTCTAGTATTTAATCGGTATTATATTGATGTTCATATGACTATCCTCAACCGTTGCGCATATGCTTCTATCAACTACGAAAATATTCTCATACATTAATAAATATAATAACTAGAAGTCTAAGGAACAATTTGAATACTCGATTCATATGTCCAAGAGACGTCATCAGATGTTCACAATAATCGTAATTGATCTTGGAACATATTTTTAGAATATTTAACTCTTTTAACTTCCATCAATGGTGTCCCTATAACTGAGTGTATAATTCATCTAAGTGTAACAAAAGATAATTCTCCTTCATGGCACTCTAAGCCATCTGTATTGATTAATAAATTTATAAATCTACTATATTATTTAACAAAAAGATCTTAAGCACCTCAAAGTGAAATCTTGTTCTAGTGACTTCTTAATGATGAAATCTTGTAACTTGTTCTCTTAGTTTCTTTGACTCCACATAGTCCTTCTATAATACCAACAAAAAATATTAAGTTTCTGGCAGTATATTAATACCCAAGACTATCTCCCAATAATGTAGGACACTCGGTAGGTTCTCTAAAAATATATTTCGAAACTAATTAAATACTAAGTCTATCTCAATAGTCGGTTACTCAACTTTATTACACCCGAGGTATAGTTAGATACGACACATGACCTTCATTTATCGTAAAAAGATATTTACTAATGAGGTAGTTTTGCCTATAGGCATATCGAGAATCTTTTATATTCAATACTAAGATCAATTGAAATAGAAAATACGAAAATATTTCGTGGTAATTAATTATAGGGCAACACGAAGTCATCCAATCTAAGCTACGAATAACCTCAAGGATATCTGTGTCAATCTATAATTAGTCTGTAAGAGTATCGCGATTATGAACTAGGTCCACACATGTTCGATAGACCAGTCACTAATAGTAGGCTTCCTCACTTAGATTAAAATTACAATTTGCTCATCTTCTCAAAACGTAAGTTCTACCAAACACAACGTATATTAACAAAAAATCATACAAACTGATTACTTTTCTCGGTGATCATGTCATTTAAATACTCAAACTTCCTTTGTAGTTCATTTTCTTTCCCCATGGTGTGTGGTAGTAACGATTGGCTAATCAAGAAAATGTGTTCCTGAGTTTCACACTCACGGGAAAACTCGAAAATAAATAAGATAAAGAACATCAAATTTTAACGTGGAAAACCCTTCAAATTGAAGTTAAAAACCACGGGATCACAAAGATCCAAAAATCTCCACTATAACAATAAGAGGGTTACAAAAGTTCTCCAAATTGACAACACAACAAGTGTCAAATACGGAGCAACAATAACAACAAGAGCAATAACTTCTTTCTATCTCTGTGTCGGTAGATTTAAAAGCCCAAGATTTTCTTTGATTGCCCCAAGTCCTTCATCGCAAACGATTTGCTCAACTGCTTCTTAAGTACTGCAATTCTGAATTTATTCTTGCCAACAATAAGTATGCCATCCACATAAAGCAATAAAATAATAAAATCATCATCAGAGAACTTCTGGAGAATACACAATGGTCTGAAAAAGTTTTCTTGTACCCTTGTTCTTCTATGACATATTCAAACTTCAAATACCACTGTCTTGGAGCTTGTTTCAATCCGTACATGCTCTTTTTCAATTTGTAGGCATAATTTTCTATTCCCTTAGTTACGAAACCCTCAGGTTGCTCCATATAAATCTACTCATCTAAATCACCATGAAGAAACGCATTCTTGACATCCATCAACTCAACCTCTAAATCTAGACTTTCAGCTAAGCCTAGAACCACACGAATAGAAGACATCTTTACAACAGGGGAGAAAATTTTATCAAAGTGAACTCCCTTCTTCTGGCAAAACCTTTAACAACTAACCTCGCCTAGTATTTAAGCGCAAAGGTATGGTTATCTTGCTTTATTCTGAATATCCATTTGTTAGATAAAGCTCTCTTACCTTTCGGCAATTTCACTAACTCATATGTGCCATTTTCATGGAGTGACTTCATCTCATCTTCCATCACTTCCTTCCATTGATCTTTGTGAGTATTTTGCATGGTTTCATCATAATTCTCAGGTTCTCCCATGTCAGTCAAAAGTACATACTCATCAGGAGGATAGCGCATAAAGTTTTGCTTCTCCCTTGTAGATCTTCTAAGAAAGGTTTCAGGAGCATTCAAAGTAGTTACATGTGCAGGAATTGGTTGCTGATCAACCACAACTTCATCAATTGGAGCATCCATAACATCTACACCATGATGATCATTTTGATCTTGATCACTATCTCTATCATTGTTTTGGGTACCTTCATGTGCAATAGGTGCCTTAGGTATTGAAACTGGATCAATATCAACTACGCTCTCATTACTCTGAGAATCTATCTTCTCAGCTTTGTCAATATCTTCAATAGTTTGGTCTTCAAGGAATATTGCATCACGACTTCTAATAAATTTATTGTCAACTGGATCATAAAAACGATACCCAAACTCATCTTGACCATAACTGATAAAGATGCACTGCTTAGTTTTGAAATTCAGTTTCGATCTCTCTTCTTTAAGAAATGGATACAAGCTTTACACCCAAAAACTCTCAAGTGATCATAAGAAACATCTTTGGCAAACCAAACTCTGCCTGGGACATCACCATCCAAAGCAACTGCAGGAGACGAATTGATAACATATGCAACAATGTTAATTGCTTCCACCCAAAATGTATTTGGAAGTTTAGACTCTGAAAGTAAGCATCTAACTCTCTCAACTAGAGTTCTATTCATCCTCTCTGCCAAACCATTCAATTGAGGTATCTTGGGCGGAGTTTTCTGATGACAAATTCCTTTTTCCTTGCAATAGTTATCAAAGGGGCCACAATATTCACCTCCATTATCAGTGCGAATACATTTTAATTTCTTCCATGTCTCTCAGCTAAGGCCTGAAATTCCTTGAACACGTTAAGTGCTTGATCTTTAGATTTCAAAGGATACACCCAGAGGTTACGAGAATGATCATCAATGAAGGTCACAAAGTAAAGTGCGCCAGCTTTTGACTTTACTTTAAAAGGACCACACAAATCAAAGTGTACTAGCTCCAATAAATTGGGTTTTCTTGAGGGAGGATGGCTATGAAAGGAAACTCTTTTCTATTTGCCAGCTAACAATGTATGCACATTTTCAGCTTTGCTTGTTTCACTCCAGAAAGCAAACATTTCTTAGACAAACACGTAATCCACCTCTCACTCATATGACTCAATCTTCGATGCCACAATTTTAACAAATTATCACTTTCCACCAGATTTATTTAGTCATTAAGAATAGAGCCACGTGTCACATATAAATGACCAGACTTGTCTCCTCGATCCACTACTAAGAGCCCTTAGTGAGCTTCAATTGGCCATTAAAGAGGGCATTATGGTAGCCTTCATCGTCTAATCTTCCTGCGGAGATCAAATTAAAAGGAAAGTCTAGAGCATGCTTGACATCTTGAAGAACTAACGTTGAACCATTATTAATTTTCAAACAAACTGTGCCAACACCAAACACCTTAACTTCACTTGCATTGCTCATTTTTAACACTCAAGAATCAACAGGAGTATAAGATGTGAAAAAGTCTTTTCTTAGTTTGACATGTGAGGTAGCTCCAGAATCTACTATCCAGCTTGTCTCATGGGATACCAAATTGATGACATTCATCATATGCAAAAAGAAGGTCTTCTCGAACAATAGCAACGACATTGTTCTCATTATTTTCAGCTTGCTTTCCTTCTCAATTGTCTTGATTCAACTTGCGGCAAAACCATTTGATGTGTCCTTTTTACCACAGTGGCTGCATGTAATATTATAGTTTTTGGACATTGACTTACTTCTACTTTTACCTCTATTCCTTGAGCCTCTTGTCTATCTCTCCCCCGGTCTTCAGTAACAAAGATATCTGCTTGTGAGGATGGACCTTGAGATTTTCTCCTTACTTCCTTATTTAAATTACCACTTTTGGCATATTCCATGGTCACCTTACCTCAAGGAGCTGAATTTTCAAAGAAATACGAAGAGTTTCCCACGAGTCTGGTAAAGTATTAAGAACCCAGAGTCCTTGTATCTCATCAGCAAAATTAACTCTCATTCTAGACAACAGATCAAGGACGCCCTGAAAATCATTTATCTGATCAAGAATAGGGTTGTCTTCCCTATATTTAAAGGTCATCAGTTGCTTTAGCAGAAACAATTTGTTATTCCCGGTTTTTGAAGCATAAAGAGTCTCTAACTTTTCCCACAATGATCTCGCATGTATCTCGTTCACAATGTGGTTGTGAACATTATCTTCAACCCATTATCGTATATATCTACATACTTGTTGGTGCTCGAAATCCCAATCTTCATCGGATATGCTTTCGGGTTTATGAGCTGAAAAAACTGGTATATGCATCTTCTTCACGAACAATAAGTCTTTCATCTTACTTCTCCAAACAAATTTCTCCCATTTAAACATACCATCTTGCTCATATTTGCCTTCATTTTGTAACAACCCAGACAAATAACCAAGCTTTGATAGCACTGTTTTGTAGAGGAAGAGGCAAACCCGAAAATAAAGAAGATAAAGAATACCAAATTTTAACACGGAAAACCCTTCAAATCGAAGGTAAAAAACCATGGGATCACAAAGATCCAAAAATCTCCACAATAAAAATAAGAGGGTTACAAAAGTTTTCCAAATTGGACACATAACAAGTGCCAAATACGGAGCATTAATAACAACAAGTGCAACAATCAATTGAAGAAAGAGAAAAACCACAAAAGTGAAGTAGCTGTTCTAGGAACGAAAGAAGATGCTACTAGCCTCCAAATCCGATATCCATCGTTCAAATCTAAGACCAAGATGCTACGAACACACAGTCAAAATTTCAGCCCGATCCAACGATGAACGGATTAGAAAATATAATTTGAATATTGGCTGATCGGAATAAAAATCTGCAGCAAAACTAATATTTTTGTTCTCTCTTCTCTCTTGACGAAAGCTCTCTCAAAAATCACTCTTATGTGCTTAAGTCTTTCAAAGACTTGTATCAATGAGCATAAAATAATTCTCCAAGGTTGTCCTATTTATAAATCATTAGTGGTGCCTTCTCTTAAAGCCAAAACCCGCTCAAAATAGGAATAAATGGAAACCAATTCCGAATAGAATTGGAAATCAAAAGAGAATGGGATTAGGCCATTGTGCCTTTGGCTGGACAACATGGGCATAAGCCCAAAATATCTTACTATGTTGGTGCATTATTCTCACAAGCTAGAATTCATGCACGGACTCCCAACATAAACGTGTTGTGCATCACATATCCTCCCTATAGTGCATATATTCAATGAACTTGAAGGAATTATTTGTACTCACATCATATTTATGCTAATATTATCACCATTATAATAACACTGCTAATAACAATTCATATCAAGAGCCACTAAACTAAGAATAATATATGCACTATCCTAAAATGTCTTTCACCACCAATACTAACAACCTAAACGTGGCTAAGTCATTTTATTTTTCACCCTCGTGCTCAAATTTTTCCCTCTCCTGATCAGACATATCACAAAAATATGATGATCCAATCGGTCATTTTGAGAATTTATACTACATTCAGCTGTTTGAAGTCTTGAGTAGCTTCATAAAATATAGTATGACTTATGTAAATTATCGATTTTTGTTTTCAGGTGATCCGGAGTTGATTTGGAAGAATGATTCTCAACTAGGAAGTTTTAAGTTGGAAGAGTTGACCAAGTTTGACTTTTATGTACTTGAACCCCGGTTCAGAGTTTTTATAATTCCATTAGATCTGAATAGTGATTTTGGACTTGGGCATATGCTCGGATTTGCATTTGGATGTTTGTTGAAGTTATTTGCATTAATTGGTGAAAGTTGACAATTTGGAGTTATGGAATGTTCATAAGTTTGAGTAAAAATTGACTTTAATGATATAGGTCTCGGATTTTGATTCTGGGAATTGAAATGGCTTTGTTATATTATTTGAAACTTGTTTTCAAAATTTGAGGTCGTTCTCAGTTGATTTGATATGGTTCGGCACGAGTTTTGGAATTTAAAAGTTCATTAAGTTCGGTTTAAGGTACGATTCGTGATTTTAATGTTGTTATTTGTAATTTGAGGCCTAGAGTAGGTTCGTGTTGTGTTATAAGACTTTTTGGTATGTTCAGACGGGATCCCGAGGGGATCAAGTGCGTTTCCAACGGGTTTCGGACCGTTTTGGCCCATGTTAGTTCTGTTGGTTCTAGTCTTCTTCACGACCGTGAAGGCCGAGTCGCATCACTTAGTGTAATGGGGGTTGTTTGATGTTTGTTCTCCCCGTTTCACTTGAGATATTGATTTTCACTAGATTGAAGGATTAAGTCTTCGCGTTCGTGTCCATGACTGCGTATTTGCATAGTGTTTAGCGGGGCTAGTTAGTCTTGATGGGTTCTTTATCACGTTCGCGATGGTTTGTCCTCAATCGCAAAGGTCTGGAAATGTGTTGTATTGCATTCACAAGGATGTTGCCGTGAACGCTAAGAGTAAAGTGTGCCAGTTTCAGTTCGTGCTTCGCGAACACGAGGCTGTTACCGCGTTCGCGAAGGGTGTTGATGGAGCAGTGTTATAAAGTACTCTATTTCGAAAGTATCTGACATTTTATCATAGTTTGAGCTATGGAGCTCAGATTTGGGCAATTTTGGAGGTAATTTTTGCCATATGGAATTGAGTATGTATTTTCTACTCGGTTTTGATTATATTTCGTGATTCCATCTTCATTTTTTGCATTTGATTGATGATTTTAAAAGAAAAATAGGGGGTTTAGTCTAAACTTTCCTAAAGTGAATTTTTAAGTTTTGAACATCGATTCGGAGCTGGAATTGAATAAAATTAGTATGATTGAACTAGTAATTAAATAGGTTATCGGATTTTGTGAGTTTCGTAAGATTCTGAGGTGCGGGCCCGAGTTTGACTTTTTGATTGACTTTGAGTAAATGTGTAAAGATTAGACCTTTATCATTTGGGTTCGCTTCCTATTAAATTATTTGATAATTTTGAGTTTCTTTTGGCTAGTTTCGAGCCGGTTGGAGAATGATTTTTGCGGGATAGCGCTTCTAGTGTATCAATTGGGATTGTTTGAGGTAAGTGTCTTGCCTAACTTTATTGAAAAAAAAATTTCTACTAATTGACATTGTTTGATACATATGGGGGTAATGCATATATGAGGTGACAAATGTATATGCATGTGCCAGGATTAATCATGCTTGGGGGTAAGTTATACGATTAGTTGTGCCTTGTAGAATTATGTGACCTTCTTGTTTCATATCTTACTTGATTTCTAGATTACTAAGAATATGAAATTAAGTACTATAAATCAAGATTTAGTTTATTATAAGTTGATTAAAATTTGACATCTTTTATTGAAATTATTGATGTGCTAAATTTGGTCATCACTATGCGTAATCATTAATACATCGCTACTGTCGTTATTCTTAAGATATTAGATTCTATACTAGAGTTGAAGATCATTTTTGAGACTTGTTGAAATAGTTGAAAAATCAGGTTCTTGAGGTTTACGGATTGTTGTTGGCTTGAAAGATGTCATTGATGTTCGTTTAGAATATTTGCTTAATCACCCTCTTCCGTGTTATTTATGCTTTCTACCTTGCTTGTTATTGATATACATGTGCTTGGTGAGGAAGAGTGTAAAGTACGAAGAATGATGTCGTGCCATTGAATGTACATTATCATGTGATGAAGAGTAAAAGCACGAAGGGTGATATCATACCATTTCATTTACATTATCATGTGAGGATGAGAGTAAAAGCATGAAGCGTGATGTCGTGTCATTCCATTTATAGTATCATATTTTTACATTATCATATCTTCATGGAACGAAGGGTGTTTTCATGCACGGGAGGACGAGAGACATATATTATGTTGTGAAATATTTTTCTTGTATATATATTCATGCCCTTACCTTGAGCTATTACTGTTGCACCTATATTTTCTATGTGACTTGTCGTTGTTGTTTTGCCTTTGTCCTCTATCTCAATTGTTGTTGTGTTGTCCATACCTTCTACCTATTTAACTTGCAAATATTGTGCTTTCCTTCTTGTTGTCATATCTACATCCATATCGTTTCTCATTTGTTGCACATTCGTATAAGTGTCTACCATATTAGTTATTCATGCCTTCTATTTCTTTAGCTTTTAAAGATCATGCTTGCCTTAATTTTTATTATATCTATATTTAAGCCTTCTACCATGTTAGGTAGTGAAATTTATGTTCTTCTACCTTTAATGCTATCATTATTTTCATGCCTCTTATCTACTCGGTTATTCTTAACTATATGCACCGCGTTGTTCGTTATTGCTACGTGTGCATCTCCCACTTTATGTTGTTGTTATTGGCATTTTTTACCTGGTTGGTATTGTTATACGTATACCCAATGGAAAAAATAAATGCACGAAGGGTATTGCCGTGGAAATTAATTTGATCTATATTTATATATTTGGTAAGGATGAGATAAATGCACAAAAGGTATTGTCGTGCTATTTGATTTGATATATTGAGTAAATTTCTAACACAATGAAAGTTATGAATTTACTATAGTGATTTCTTCTAGTAATTATTTACTGCCCCGTATAGTTGTTTTCTTGTACTCTTATCTGTTATTTTCTAGAACTGTTTCTATTGCTACTCTACTGCACATATTATATCTGTGAGTATATTTTAACTGAAAAGTCTCGTCACTAGTTCGCCGAGGATAGTTAAGATGCTTATTAAGTACTTAAAATTATATTGTATTCATACAACACTTCTTCACATTGCGTACAGATTTTGGAGCTCGAGCCCCTGTGTATGGCAGGAGCTGACATTGAAGATGTACCTGCATTCCGGTTATAGCTGTCATTTGTCCTTGTTGGTAGCTTTAGATTTTGCTAGTCTGTTTATGTATACTTCAAACAGATGATGTATTTATTCGTACCAACTTTTGTAAATTCTAAGTCTTAGAAGCTTATGATTTGTACTACCAGTCCGTGAGATTTATATAGAAAGTTCAGTTATTTTATCCATTGTCTCATATTACATGATTTGAGTTGTGTTGATTGTATTTGGCTTACCTAGCGGGTCGGGCTTGGTGCTATCATGAGTAGATTAATTTTGGGTTGTGAAAAAAGTTGTATCTACAATCTCGAATGTTGAATAAGTTGCTCTTAGACAGAAATAACACCCCTAGGCCGCTTGCTAATCATACAGATTTATAACTATAATCCCCCTAAACTATTGGAAAAAGTTTAAAAATACCCTTCATCCACCTATTGGGCTAAAACTACCCCTACATCCACCTTTTTGCTTTACTTATGCCCTTTGATCGCTAGGTCAATACTAAATTAATTAATTACATAAAAAAATATTTTGCAAACTAATGCACTAGTAGTCCATCAAATTAGTAAAGTCTTCTTCTTCTTTTTTAGTTTTTACAAAAAACAATGCAATTTTTTTAAAAAAAATCATTTTTCAGTTTGTTTAAAGCATTTCTATTTTGTAAAGACTCGTTTTATTTTTGTAAAAATAGAAAAAAATTGTTTTGATAAAATATTTTTATTTTTTAAAAACACAAAAAATATTTTCTTTTTTGAAAAATATTTTTTTTCAATTTTTGAAAGCATTTTTTTTGTAAAAATTGAAAAAAAAATTTGTAAAATTTTAAAAAAATGTAAAAATTGGAAAAAATATTTTCGTTTTTTAAAAAATATTTTTGTTTTAAAAAAAATGAAATTTTAAAATAACTCAAAAATTAAAAAAATACTTTTCAAAAACGAAAATATTTTGTTGAAAATATTTTTTTCAAAAAATAAAAACATTTTTGTTAAAAACATATTTTCTATTTTTACAAGTTTTTGTTTTTCAGTTTTTACAAAAAAAATGCTTTGAAAAACTAAAAAAACTGATTTTTTAAAAAATTGAAAAGAAAAGACTTTACTAAATTAGTGGACTATTAGTGCATTAGTTTAATAATGTGAAAAAATTTTGCAAAATATTTTTTTAAGTAATTATTTTTAGTTCAGCATTGACCCAACGGTCAAAGGGCATAAGTGAACCCAAAAAATGAATAAACAATATTTTTCGCGCAATAGGTGAATAAAGTGTATTTTTAAACCTTTTCTAATACTTTAGGAGTATTTTGAATCCTTTTTCATTTTTTTTATTAACTCTCGAACTTCTTATAAATTTTAGTAGAGGTTCATTTGAAACAGCGGTATCCCAAATTTTTTCAACCTGTCCAATCTCAACAACGACTAATACACACGACAATCCACATACTCAAGGTCAACCTCGGTTGCTTATATATTATTCCAAACTTTCAATTCAATTATGATGTCAAACAGAGGAAGGTATATGTGTACTAGCCATCTGCAAAAAGGACATCCCAAAGTTCAACTTAATTTAACTCAATGCACGGATAAGGAATGAAAGAAGGAAAAATATCCGATAGCCTCAAAAGTTATAAGTATGGACGTCAACAAAACTCTACCAAACACTACTTCAAATTACAAGACTTAAAGCCTAGGCTCTCATACTAATTTTGTGTGATGACCCGACCCGTCATCTTTTGTATTTCAGTCCCGTTATCCCGTATTATCCTTTCCCGCATGTGGATATATGTGTTTGGTGATTTTGAGATGTGTTGGATTGAATTTGATTAGAAATGAGATCAATAGTCTCTTTAAGGAAAGCTTAAGTTGGAAATAGTCACCCGGACGTTTACTTCTGAGATAGAGGGCTCGGATGGATTTCCGGTGATTCGGCTAGTTTCGGATGGTGATTTGTGACTTGGGAGAAAGCGGAATTGAATTTGGACGTCCGGTATAGAATTAGGCTTGAATTGGCTAAGTTCGAATTTTGACAAATTCCGGTTGATAGCTGAGATTTTGATCCGGGGATCGGAATGGAATTCCGAGAAATGCAGAAGTTTTGTTAGGTGGTTTTGGATATGTCTGCAAATTTTCAGGTCATTCGGACGTCGTTTGGTTGGATTTTGGATCGAATGCGAATTTGAAAAATTCTAGTTTAACTTGGAATGAAATTCAATGATTTTGGTGATTTTTGATGTTAAAGATAGCGTTTTTATGGCCCGAGCAAGCTTGAGTGAGGTATTAAGTCGTGTTTCTGCTTTTGGTTGAGGCCCCGGGAGCCTCGGGATGATCGGATGGTTAGACGAGGAATTTTGGAAGTTAGGCATGAAATATGCCTGATGCTTTTGGTATTTTCGCGGAAGCGGGTAGGGACCGCTTAAGCGGTGTCCGCATAAGCGTACAAGTAGCCGTAGAAGCAGCCAGTGGTGTATAGTCAGGGATCGCTTAGGCGGAAGGGAGACCGCTGAAGCGGGTTCGCAGGAGCTGAAGAATGACCGCAGAAGCGGTCTCTAGAGATTTGAGTTAGGCCGCAGAAGCGGTCAAAGGGTCGCGGAAGCGGGAGCGCGAAAGAGGCAAAAAGGCCGCGGAAGGAATTAATGCAACAATAGGTTTTTAAAATTTAAAAGGGGAGAACATTTTAGACCTCGGCTAAGGCGATTTTGGTGCGATTTTGGAGGGGGATTTCGAGAGAGATCATCAGGTATGAACCTTAGACCTCGAATATGTAATTATGGTGTGAAATCATGGATTATACACTAATAAATCAAGGTTTTAAATATCGAAAATGGTGGTTAGAGCTTGAAACCCCAAGTGAACTTTAAGTGTTGATTTTAGGGGTCAAATGGACTCCGATTCTTGTATATTTGATATGCATGGACTAGTGGCGAGACGAGGATTTCGAAAATTTAAATTTCGTAACTTTTCGAGAAGTGGGCCCGGGGCTCGGGTTTTACCAACTTCGTATTTTTGGGTGTATTTCGAGTTATTTCGATTGGGTTATATTCCATTAGCCTATTGTAATGTATTCATAGTGGTTTTGGCCAGATTCGTCGCTCGTAGAGGTTTATTTGAGGCAAAAGGGCATTTCAAGCTAGTCTACAGCCGGCTAGAGGTGAGTAATGCTAGTAAATGCTATTCTAAGGGTTTGAAACCCTGGACTTTCACATCGTAATGCTACATTGAGGCGAGACACGCATCCCATGATAAGTGCGGGGTCGGATACTATTGGGGATTGTGACTTGGTCCACCCCGAGTGAGAATATACTATATTGGTGTATGCTACGCACACTGTGATGATTATTATTGGGCTCTATGCAGTATTTGGGGCCTAGTGGCGACTTGTAGAATCCTTCGGGGATTGGTATTACTGTTTAGCATGATTCCATATCATTTTTCTATCAATCTATGGTTTTAAAGCACTATTTTACAAACGCATCCGCATTTTCTAAAGTTTCAAACTCATATGCTACCTTTTAAATACATCTCGGCTGAGGATCATTGTTTATGAATGCCCAAGGGGCTTTGTTATACTTTCTGGATTGATATTGGGTGGGTCGGGCTGCGCGCCGCAGCGGTGATTGAAAACAGTGGTAACTTGAACACTGTATGATATGAGCGGTCAGGTAAATTGGACTGACCTGGTTTGATTATTCGCCACTAGATGGCTGGTTATTGTGCTTGGGCTGTAGGAGCCCCTCCGGAGTCTGTACACACCCCCAGTGAGCGCCGTTGATGATAAATGTTATGGGTGGCTCGGGCTGCACGCCGTAGTGGGTACTGGACTGTACCATCATATGCATTGCATCGCATCCTTGCATTTGCATATATATATATATATATATATATATATATATATATATATATATATATATATATATATATATATATATATAGTTCAGTTTGAGATATTGTTTTACCCTGTTCTTTAGCTTACATTGTGCATTTTGCATTCCATTTATAGTAATTTTATTACTTGAATTAGTAACTTTTCGGGCAATTTAACATAAGTACTTCATTGTATATTCATTTTTTGTAAAAAGAAGAAACATCTTAACTTATAAGCTCAAAACCGAAAATCTAAAATATCCAAACCGATTAATCCGAAACCGAACTTAAGAAATCTGATCCATTCCGAGCTTATTTGGATTGGATTTGGATTGTCATTTCTTCAATCCGAAAATCAAAAATTCAAACCGAAATTTTAAATTTAATTCGAACTGCACGAACGTCCACCCCTAGCTGAATGAGCGAGAGAGGAACTGGCTTATTACACCCTATCCTTTATTCCTTTATTTAGCAGTTATTTTTCCAAACCTTGTATCCTCCTATCTGCCAAAAGTCAAGAAAATAAAACTTGAGAAAGGTTAGTTGGGACAAAAAGAAGATAAACTTTTATAAGTATGTGATTTGAAAAGAAATCAAGAATCGACAGCTAACTGGAGTCGATTATTAGTAGAAAAACGAACTGGCTTTGTCATTTACTTGAATGAAACATTTTCATGGACACCATGTGCTGAACGGTTTGGATAATCATTAAACTCTGCTTAAGATTAATAACAACCAACGCAATTTGGAGAAAAATGATGATGCTAAAGAGACTCCTTTAATCTATACTGTAACATCACATGGTGCATCTTTATCGTCTAAATCCCAAAGTCAAAAATTCACTCAAATTGTGGAACAAACTTAGGGAAAAAGTTATTTCTTTTTTGTCCATGGTAAAACGGGTGATCGCTGTAATGCAAACCACCAACTCAAAACGAAGACTGAAGCTCGGTAAATATTGTTGGTTAATTGTTGAAGGGTAAAAAATTAAAGAGAAGGGGGAAATTATCATTAGAAACAATTTAGTTCAATCAAGAGAGACCTGTATAACAGTCCTAAAAGTAGTCACTACTCTGTACTCTAGAAGAAAAATGTAAAATACAAAGTGGAAGAAAAAGAGTAATCTTCCCTTTCCTCCTCTTACCCCTACCCAAAAGAGCAGAGAGAGTGGTGTGTACGCAGCCTTACCCCTACCCTGGGTAGAGAGGCTGTTTCCAAATAGAAACCCGGCATAAATCCCCAGAATTTGCTCCTGGGGAAACTCGAACTCACAACCTCTCGGTTGTAAGTGAGGGTTGGTTACCATCAGACCAAGCCCCTCTTGTCATCTGCATTCTATTACATGCTATTCTATTACCCTCAAGCCTTCACCTTCCATCCAGGTTTTGCAAATTAAAGATTACTCCAATTCTTTGAATAATTTTTAGTTGAGAATCTTGTTTTATATGCTTCCACTTCATTTTAATCCAATTCTTCAGAATCCATAGTCCCTATATTTCTATTTGCTTCCACTGTAAAACACCTCTTTCAACTAGGTTTTACAACAACAACAACAACTACCCAGTTATCCCACCAGGTGGGGTATGGGGAGGGTAATATGTAGACGAGCCTTACCCTGCCCGTAAGGGCAGAGAGCCTGTTTCCAAACGACCTCGGCGTGTAGGATAAAAAGAGGGAAAGCTGAAAATGTGCTTTCAACTAGGTTTTGTTTAATTTAATTGAGGGTGTTCAAGTTTTCTCAGTTCTCCTTAGTATTTGTTGCTCAATTTTATTTTTCTGGAACCCTATTTGGTAAAACCACCCAATTACAGGTAGACATGTAACAATTTCTTGTTATCCGAGATCACTAATTATTTAGAAACCCTACAATATGCATTGCGAATTTTTTGTTAAAAGAAACGTAAATTTCGACTGAAAAGAGGAAATGGCGACTAGGGGGAGCAGATCGGAGAAGGTGAAAAGAATCTTCCAGAATTTTGATACAAATGGCGATGGGGGTCTTAACCGCGAGGAAATGGCAGCTCTGGTGGTTGCTGTAAACCCTAGGGTCAAATTCAGCGATGAGCAGATTAGTGCCATTCTCGATGAGGTTTTCCAAACTTACGGAGAGTTCATCGATGGCGAGAAGGGCCTTACATATGATGGCCTTTTGCGTACCTACGATGATGGAGCTGGTGATTCATCAAGGCAGATAGTGACAATGGGGTGCCTATGGCTACGGAAGAGGCCTCCACCTCGTCCATTGTCGATGAGAGAGCGATGGAACCGCATAAGAAACTACGGACAGCTGCGTGGGCAGCTTCTCCGAATCATGGCATTGAGTTTGATGATACTTGGAAACTTGTTGATGACATTGAAATACTGATCAAGAGGCTTAAATCCAAACAATCAAAAGAAGGGAAGCTGAAAAATGATAATTCTGATGTGTACTCGGATGCTGGTTGGTCACGGGAATTGGGACCACCTTCCACGGAGCTATCAGATAAAAGGGTGTTGTGGGAGGATATGGGGCATGACTATGCAGTGTTTGTGAAGGAATTGGGAGTTTTGAGGTCGAGGGCAGATGGGTCGAGGTCTAGGGAGGAAGCTTTTGATGGTCATATGGCAATTGGTAGAGTTTTGTACGATCACCAGTTCTTTAAGGAGGCATCGGTAAGCTTTAAGAGAGCTTGTGAATTGCAGCCTGCTGATGTAAGGCCTCATTTCAGGGCTGGTAATAGTTTATATGTGCTCGGGAGATATCCCGAGGCCAAAGAGGAGTTCTTGCTGGCGCTGGAAGCTGCGGAAACTGGTGGGAATCAGTGGGCTTATCTACTTCCACAAATTCATGTGAACTTGGGAGTTGCTCTTGAAGGCTAAGGTATGGTATTAGTGCCTGTGAGCATTACAGAGAGGCTGCCATTTTGTGCCCAACTCATTTCAGGGCTATGAAACTTCTGGGTAGTGCTCTTTTTGGTGTGGGTGACTATAAGGCGGCCGCTAAGGCATTAGAAGAGGCCATTTACATTAAGAGTGATTATGCTGATGCACATTGTGATCTTGCATCTGCATTGCATGCAATGGGTGATGATGATAATGCTATTAAGGAGTTTCAGAGAGCGGTTGATTTGAAACCTGGTCATGTTGATGCTTTCTACAACTTGGGTGGACTTTATATGGATATGGGTAGATATCAGCCAGCCTCAGAGATGTACACAAGGGTACTAAGTGTTTGGCCGAACCACCGGAGAGCACAGCTCAATAAGGCTGTGGCGTTATTGGGGGCTGGTGAAAATGAGGAAGCTAAGAAAGCTTTGAAAGAAGCTCTAAAGATGACAAACAGGGTGGAATTGCATGATGCAACAGTGCATTTGAAACAGCTTCAGAAAAAGAGGTTGACGGGGAATGGGGGTGGCAATGGGGAGGAAGCCTTCATCACTGTGGAACCCACAAAGTTTAAGAGATTGGGTGAGAAGACGACATTAAGATCAGATTTGGCCACTGCACTTGATATTCGAGGTTTTCAGAGGATTATTCGATTTAACCATTGTGATGTCGATCAGATAAAGAAGGAAATTAGTGAAAATGATATACCAGTGTCTTATTCTGGAGGTGGTGTGCCTGAAAAGTCTATACGTAAGGCTTCACTGGAGGAGATTCTGTGCAGATTGCTTAGTTTCTTGAAGCCAGAAACTTTCGTAGGAGCTGTTAAAGCCATTAACCAGAAAATCCTCTCTGTATTAGACGAGTCAGAATCGTGTAGGGTGGATGTGGGCATGTTTTTTTGCTGTTATTGCCCCTATCTGTGGAGGACCACCAGACAAACGGAAGCGCTTTGCATATGAGGCTCTTTTGTGGCGACCTGTGAATGAGGGCAGCAACCAGATAAGGAAAACCGATGCTCAGAGGTATATCAAGCTTTTAAGAGCTATTTATATTCCTTCACACGGAGGAGTGAAATGCTAGAAATTCATGTGGATATTGACACATCATTGGTTTCTTTAGCAGAATTCCTTGCGATGTTCGATGATCCTGATTGGGGTTTTGGCATTATGTCTACTTTGTTGAAGCTTGAAATCGGGGATAGGAACCGTCATGGTAACCATGTTTGTGCAACTTGCCGCTACCCTATCATTGGGCCTCGGTTTAAAGAGATGAAATCGCAGTTTAGCTTGTGTGGTCAATGTTACAGCGAAGGAAAAGTACCTCCAACCTATTAGCAGGAAGCGTACAAATTTAAAGAGTACGCAAATGAAGCTGAGGCATTGAAAGATAAGTGCTTGTGGTTTGGTTTGCATTCTAAAGGCTCCTCACCTACTGCCGCTTAACTATTAGAGTGTAATGATCTGTGTGAATTATTTTACTCAAGGAACTTGTGTGTTGGGCTTGTACATAACCCTTTCGAGTTGTGATATCTTTGTAGAGTCTCGTGGTTCTTCGCTGATGCCTTTATCATTTCCTAACTCCATGTTGAGGTTCATCAGTTGTATCATGCGTAAGATGTTCAATTATAAAGTTTATGTTACTCCCTTTGGCACCTACTTCCTAAGTTCTCTGCGTCATGTAACAATTAATGATTCAGTAGTAGGGGACACCAAAGACCACACTGTTGATAGCATATCTCTGTTTGCCGTTTTGGTTTTTATATGGAGCAGAGTTGGAGTTGGCAATATTTGTATGCGAAGGTCCACTTAGAGGATTGCGCCTTCCTCTTGCTATTAAATTCCCAACCTCGTTGGCTGTCAAGAGGAGGAGAGTTTTTTTAGTTCCATCTAATGTAATGATTTAACTTTTCATTTAAGAATCAAAGGTAAAAAGGTTTCCTGACCACTTAAACCAGTATAATCTTATTTAGTGGGGTCTGGGGAGGGTAATTCTGATGTGTTCGCAGACCTTACCCCTACTCTGGGATAAAGAGGATGTTTCCAAATAGGCCACCGACATCCTTCCCTCCAAGAATTTCCCACCTTGCTCTTGGGGAGATTCGAACTCACAATCTCTCTGTTCGAAGTGGGGTTACTCGAGCAACCCCTTTTGTCTTTCAACTTGAGCATAATTGAACTAATAAACATCTCCTGCTGTTGAATCATAGCACATGCATTACAATTTTACTAACATGACAACTCAGTCAGTAATAAACGAATTAAAACCTGCCATGTGTCATTTCTGACCTAAAGACCCTGAAACACCCATTTTTAATCGTCTCTCTTAAAGAACTCTGCATTTTCAATCGTTCTGCTCAAATGGAGTTTGCCCAAACCCCCAAGACATCATTTTCAATGGTCAAAGTGTGACTCGACTATAGAACCTTTAAGCACCACTGAATAACTCGTTTCCACGGGCAAGAATATGGTCACTAATAAGTCACAACTTGTTTCTATGCTGCTCATTTTTTAAGTTTTGATTCCTTTGTTGTGAAATACTATGGATTTTACTGATTCAATTTTAAGTTCGGATTTGTTTTTGCTTTGGAACTATGAACGACGAAACATACAAAGGAAGAGGAAAAAGAGTTTTCTTTTATGTCAAGACAAGAGGGTTTGTTTTGATGCTAAGCAACCTCACTTCCAACCAATAGTTTGTGAGTTTGAGTCTCCCAAAAGCAAAGTGGGAAAATTTTTGGAGGGAAAGATTTTACTATTTGAAAACAATAAGTCTGCGTACACACTATCAGCCTCAGACATTACTAAGTAAAATTATACTGGATTGTTTTTGTTGTTGCTGTTTTTTTATGTCAGGACAGAAAAATATTGGAACGAAAGGGGAAGTGTTAACGAAAAAAACAAAAGAAAAAGGAAGAGATAAGAGGAGTGTGATGAGATGGGTAACGAAGAAGTTGGGGGGGCGGGGGGCACCTGGAGGCATTTGGGTTTTTCTTTTCATTTTTAGTTTCTTGTCTTTTTTAACTTTTATAAATATTGTTTATTCCAATAAATTGAACTCAGGCATCTAATTCGTGTGATTGGCACTCACTATTGCCACATCACATACAATATTGTCACAAAAGCATGGTCAACGGTCATAGATATTTAATAATACTTATTCTCTCAACTTTGAAAGAAAATTATAAGTTTGTTTATCTGGATGATATTCGGGTACATGTTTAAGTGGTAATGAGAACTTTTTGCCAAGAATAAAATTATTATTTACATTTCAACATGAGAATTAGAAGAAAAAAGAATTATTGCCGTACAGATCTGCCTTTGATTAGTGGACTATATTGAGAGAAAGTTGGAATTTCTACAGACATACCTAGTTTGAACTTCTCACTGGAAAATGTTGTTCAAGCGGTTATCGGTTCCATTCAAAAGGGTTGAGGGTATTATTATTTTAAGCCCGTACCAGAAACTATTTATATTTGGTAGCCGAAAAAATATATAAAATTTGTATCATTTTTGTATAAAATATACATAATGTATATGTATATAATAAATACACATTTTTAGCTAATTTTTCTATCCTTAAAACACGTATTAAAAAAGTAAAAAATAAAAATAAAGACGAAGACGAATCCAAGAATTGAAGGTTCCAAGTGGCACCACATAGATAGTTACATAGACAGGTTGCTATTATACATTTTATAAAGAGGATATACTGCAATTCTCAGCCAAATAAGTTGGCAAATCAAGCAAGCAAATAAAGAAATGAAAATAAAGAGCTTCTTTTTCATATGTAATCAACCTGATTGCTTGAAACATAAGAATATGGTCCAGCTGACTTTATTAGGAAAAATGATACCACTGTATAACCGCTTTTAAAATAATAATCGCAAATTTTTTGTATATTTAAGAAAACTTATCAATATGTTGTTTTCTCAGGGTGGATAATTTGAAACTTGCTAAAATCTTAATCAGGACTTAAGCTTTCATAACAAAAGTAATATGGAATTAGCTGTATAATTGTTCCGCTCCATGATAGGTCTATCGATCGGTAGTTCTTTATAGACTAGATGGGTTCTGTGCGGGCCCAATATTGATAAAAAACTTGAATAATAAAATTCTCATTTTTATTGCTTAAATAGGAGAATTAATAAACCTTTATGCTGACATGAATTTTTGTAGGAAAAAGAAAGAAGAGACCAAAAAATCAGATAACATCGAATCACATGTAGATAGCATTGCATACTAATTAAATTTCTTTAGGGAAAAGTGGGGTTGCTTTGATGGTAAGCAACCCCCACTTCCAACCGAGAGGTTGTGAGTTCGAGTCTTCCCAAGAGCAAGGTGAGAAGTTCTTGGAGGGAAGGATGCCGGGGTCTCTATTTGAAAACAGCCTCTCTATCCAAGGGTAGGAGTAAGTCTGCATACATACTACCCTCCCCAAACCCCACTAAGTGGGATTATATTGGGTTGTTATTGTTGTAATTAAATTTCTTTAGGAACACAATTATTCAAGGTTGTACAATAATGAATTCAGGGATAATATATGCTTGCCAAAATAGAAATGACAGTAACCTATTTACATATAAACTATCTTGATAAAATATCTACATATTGATAGGATATGATGCCAGGTACGTTTAGTCACTATAATTCATCACAGCTGGCAATATTTTCTCATCTCAAACGCGAGTTCTTCATCGTCAAGGCGAAAACAAAAACATTTCACATAGATCTTTCAGCCGCTACAATTTAACATCTTCATTGTGTCCCCAACAAATAGGCTGTTAGCTGACCTCTTTCTACAAATGTTTTGAGTCGGACAACCATTATTTGCCATTACCCAATAGAAACATGCCACTTCATATGACACAGTGGATTTTAAGATAACATTTCAAGGCCAAGATGGAAAGTCAACAGCTATGAAGACGAAAATTTGCAGCAACATTATTCTATAAATTTGTCATTTTCCTGTCCAGTCCAAACCAAATAACCATCAGTTCCATTCTAAAGAGCGCTAGTTTTTATATGACAATTAGGAAGATTATTTGCATCACATTTTTACTGACGCCAAAGGAAAAGAAGAATATATCAACGAAATTAATTATCTATATCATTGTGTTCAATAAATAGTACAGATAGACAGAAAGAAAGCTTTCTATTAATAGAAAATCATGACAGAAAGATATAAGTGCAGTAGGATCAAGAAGTAGAGTACCATGAAAGAATTATCCTTTTTCTTTTCTGGAAAAGAAATTTTAAATGTTCTACATTCGGAAAAAGTTCTAAACTCGTTTTTATCTTCCTTCAAAGTTTGTCAACTTCTATTTTTTCCAACTCATTTTGCTATCTTGTCCTCATCTACAAACAAGCAGAGTCATGTTAGTCTGATACTTCTCATCCTCATCAGAGCAATTGTGACGATCCAAAGAGTCATCACCGTGATTCTCCCTTTCTTTGCGCTTCTAAGGCCTTGAAAACCTCTTATTTGGTCGCCACGATTTGCGTGCGCAGTCCGGGCGCGAAGCCGAAAATTTTTTATGTGGAAATATTTGAATTTGTGTTAAACCTATGAATTTTGATAATAATATTGCTATAGTTGACTTTGATCAACGTTTTGGGTAAACGGACCCGGATCCGTGATGTGACGGTCCCAGAGGGTCCGTACGGAAAATTGGGACCCGGGCATATTCCTGGAATCGAAATCCGAGGTCCCAAGCCCGGGTACGAAACTTTTCTGTAAAATTGTATTCTGAAAATGCTTAAGGAAAAAATGAAAATGAAAATTGATCAAAAATAATGATATCGGACTCGTATTTTCGTTCCGACACCTGATACAAGTCTTAAATGAGCGTTAAGAGCTATTTGTAAAGTTTGGTTGAAAACGGACGTCATTTGACGTGTTTGGGACAAAAAATAAAAAATTTGAAAGTTTTGAACTTTGAAATAAAAATCATGAGGTTGATTATTTGACTTTGATGTTATTTTGGCGATTACTTCTCACCCGGGGTTGGGTGAGGCTTGGCAGGGCTATCCATAGATAATTTGTGTTTTGGACTGTGTCTCCCTTATGGTAGTTATTTATGATAGTTACGGTATGATATTATTGCATGCTACTTTATTTATGGTTCTTACGTTTAGAAATTACTTACGCTATTTCTGCTGCACTTACTAATGCTCTTTTGTTTTTGTTTTTGTTTCCCTTTCCTTCACTGAGCCGAGGGTCGATTGGAAACAGCCTCTCTGCCCTTTCGGATAGGAGTAAGGCTCGTCTACATATTATCCTCCCCAGACCCCACTTTGTAGGACTATACTGGGTAGTTGTTGTTGTTGTTGATCGCTCGACCAAGTTTGTAGGATGATATTGAGTTAGTGTGTGTGGTTGGTTGGGAGCCCCGAGGGCTCGAGAGTGTTTTCGGGGGTGGTTCGGGGTGTTTTTGGTTCTTTGAACTTAGCAGTTTTTCTGCAATTTTTGCACAGATGCCTTCTTCTATGCGATCGTGTAGGCTCCCCTGCCAGCCCTCCAATTTTCTTCTATGCGATCGCATAGCTTGACTAGTTAGTTCAGTGCGATCGCATACCCTCTATCGCGATCACATAGTGTTCAGATCCCACCCAGGCAGAACCCGTCTTTCTTCTACGCGAACGCATTCCCCCCTACGATCGCATTGACCAGCTTTCCCTATCTCTATGCGATCGCTATCCTGTTCCTGCAATCGCATAGGCCAAATTCCTTCAGCGATTTAATTTAGTCCAGAACAGTGTTTTTCCGCATTTCTTCAAAAAATTCTCACACAAGCTCTTCTCCTACAATCTTCATTGACGAACTTCAAGCCTCTACTTCACCATAACTCTTTGGGTAAGTGATTGCACCTTCATTCTTCCATTATTTCTTCATCTAATTATCAATTTTTTAGCCCTAAATCATAAAATCATGGTAGAAATTAGGGCTTTTGGATAGAGTTAGGTTTTGAGAATTTTGGGCGATTCAACCTCAATTTAGGGTCGAATCTTAAAATAAATCATATATTTGGACTCGTGAGGTTATGCGTAAATGAAATTTGGTCCGAGCCTCGAGTTTGGACCATGTTGGCATGATGTCGGATTTTGGTATTTTTGAAAAAAAAAGTAGAAATGAATTTCTAAGCTAGGAAATTGTATCCTTGTGCTATTATTGATAATATTGAATCGATTTATGTTAGATATCGTTGGTTCGGGGTTGAATTCTAGAGGAAAGGCAATTGTTGAGCCTTGAGTTGCTATTTTCGGATTCGAGGTAAGTGTTTGATCTAACTTTGACTTGAGGGAATATGATTAGGTTAATATTTGCTATGTGCTATGTGGAGTCGGTGTATAGGTATGATGACGGTTACCTATGCGCCAGAGTCTAGCATGACCAAGAGTCATAATTGCTATTAAAATTTCGAAAGAAGTAAACAATTGTGCTAATTACTTGTTAAATGAATTATGAAGTGATAGTTGAGAAGCAAATGAACTAAAAAGGAATTTTTGGTACTTTTCCCTTGCCGGGACTTATTGTTGAGTTGTATTCCCTTGCCAGGATTTATTGTTGAGTTATTCTCCCTTGCCGGAATTTATTGTTGAGTTATATTCCCTTGCCGGGATATTTTGTCTTGTTATATATTCCTTTTCCGTTTAATTGTGCCCATTGATTGGGTGAGGAAGAGGGAGTAAAAGTATGAACGGTGATGCCGTGCACTATGTATTTGAGAGTAAAAGCACGAAGGGTGATTCGTGCACTGTATATTGAGAGTAAAAGCACGAAGGGTGATGCAGTGCATTATATTTGACAATCTTGATGAGAAATGAGAGTAAAAGCACGAAGAGTGATGTTGCGCATTATATTTGACAGTTTTGGCGAGAAATGAGAGTAAAAGCACGAAGGGTGGTGCCGTGCAGTTGTTGATTCACTGGCTTTCTCTATTTATTATTATATATTCAGTTCCATTTCCTGTTTGTTGAAGTTATAATTGAACAGTTACACCCCTAGCATATCCCCTCCCCATTATCTGTTTAAATTTTTGTTCTCTTTCTGTTATTGCACATATATTTGTACAGGTTGATTGTGGTAGGTCCGGTTTAGCCTCGTCACTACATCGCCGAGGTTAGGCCGGGCACTTACGAGCACATGGGGTCGGTTGTGCTGATACTACACTTCTGTGCCTTTTTGTGCATAGGTCAGGACACAACTTACGAACCGCAGCAGTAGTTAGGGACTGATCCTTCAGTCCAGAGACTCTGAAGTAGTTCGTTGGCGTTCGCGGACCCTGAGTCTCCTCTATCTCTTCCAGTTTGTTTTTATTGTATCAAAACAGACGTGATATGTATTTCTTTCAGACTATTTTTTTTAGTTGTTGTATTTTTAGTACTCTTTTAGTCGTCCGTGAATAGTGACACCAGATACTGGGTAGAGGCATATAATTAATTTCTGCACTTCATCTTTGTTACTGTTGCTAAAAGCCTTCCGCGTGATTTTATTTAATTAATTCAGTATTTATATTGTTCTAGATTAAGGTTATTGTGAAAATGATTAAAAAGGGTTGACTTGCCTAGCTTCGACAGTAGGCGCCATCACGACTCCCGATGGTGGGAAAATTCGGATCGTGACAGCAATATTGTTTGTACATAACTGCTGACTCAATTAGCTATTTATCCTTCTAATCATATGCATCTCTATTATCCAAAAACTTGAAAGACTTTTAAGCAATTTCATTACCTATATATTAGACCATGGAGCCCCACTTTTTCATGAAACCAGAGAATGTGGTCCAAAGTTTTGAAGTACTACTCTTTGTTGTCAAAATTTGCAGTACAAATCAAAGTGGCACCACAGATTAGTGCAGCCTCTTTTATAAATAAGTAAACTGAAGGAGAAAAAAATTCTAACACAAATGAATTGCAGAAACTTGCGAAATATTAGAAGTATATACAAATTAGACTAATCTATCAATCTTCATTCATTTCCAACTTATGTATGTAGCTTTGAATGCACAGTGGTAAGTGTTACTAATGAAAAGAAAATTTCAGTATTTTTGGAAAGAGAGATGGAACATAGTTTAAATGGAAGAACATGTAACCAAATTATGCATTCTATTCAGAGGGGTTGCTCTGATAGTAAGCAGCCCCCACTTCCAACCGAGAGGTTGTGAGTTTGAGTCTCCCCAAGAGCAAGGTGGGAAGTTCTTGGAGGGAAGGATGCCGGGGGCCTATTTGGAAACAGCCTCTCTACCCAAGGGTAGGGGCAAGGTCTATGTACATACTACCCTCCCCAGAACCCACTAAATGAGATTATACTGGGTTGTTGTGTATTCATCATAGTGAAACGTAAATCTGGCCCATCTACTACTAAAAGTAGGCAATAAATTATTTCAATTGTACGTGTGCATTTTCACAAATGATTAGACCTTCCTTTGGTTCCTCTCTGTCTAAATCGTGGAAAATATTATCTAGCCTATCTATTACTTCGTCTCTATTACTTAGCCCTCTGGTAATTTGTATAATATTATTGCATGATATTTATTTATGGTTCTTATGTTTAGATAATTATTTACGTTATTTCTGCTGGAGTTACTAATGCTCTTTTGTTTTTGTTTTTGTTTTTGTTTTACTTTCCTTCACTGAGCCGAGGGTCGATTAGAAATAGCCCCTCTGTCCTTTCAGGTAGGGGTAAGGCTAGTCTACATATTACCCTCCCCAGACCTCACTTTGTGGGACTATACTGGGTAGTAGTTGTTGTTGTTGTTGAATAGTGATCATTCCTCTACTCTATGTACTAGCATTTTGTTATTAATGGATGATCCTGCCAAATTTCTTTTAGCTGAAATAGAATGTGTTTGTTTACAGCATTATTCTGGAGTGGTGACTACTTGAGTTGAGATCTCAAAAGTGATTTACATGTATCAGTTAGTGACTGAGCCTGTCAAAGATTGTCATTGGCTCATTTCTCTCATTTATGGGCCAAGTACAAGTGGAAATCAGATGAGCTTCACAATTTACATTGCTGCCTAATGGTCTATTGGTTTTCTGGAGTTTTCTATTGTCAAATTCAAAACTTTGCTATTGTAAATTTACTGGCAAGGTATGCCCGTGCAATGCCCGGGCACAACATGATTATTTTTCTTTTCTAGTTTATCTGAAGTCTTTTAGTAAAGGGTTGTTAACAACTTTGCTATTCCAAGTGTCATTGCATTATACCAACATATACAAAAGATATTTTTTATACAATTACTATAGTTATAAATGCAAAAAGTCGACTTCAAAAATTAAATACGTCTTCTTACATTAGTACAAGTAAGCTCCATCTATTTTGGACTATCTTTCAATTGAAAGCTCAAATTTATGTGACGGGAATCTTTGAGGAATGATCTTCTGTAGAAGATGAAGAGGAAGAGGGACAATCTCTCTAATTAAGTTGACGTATTTAGTGGCTCTGTAAACACAAATTCTCACGAGATTGTGTTTGGCTCAAAAGTTATCAAGATACTTTTCAAGCATAAAACAATCAAAAATAAATGAGGATAAATCATAAATAATCGTAATCAATCATTGGACCAAGCGAAAGATATGAAGAACAAGCATTAAGAGTTAGGGAGAAATATACAAGGAGATTTTATTGATTGTAGTGATTTGGTCTACCTCTCCTTGAAGAGTTTCAGAGCCTTATAATGGTGTTCTATTCTCCCATGATATGAGTACTGTTATGTATTTCTCTCTTATGAATAGTGTCGAAGAAGTAGCCCCTTTTAAGATTCTCTCTCCGGGTATTTATAGTTGTGAGCTTCGTGAGCTAGCAGTAATTGGCAGTGACCACATCGAGGTTCCGCCTCTGAAGCGTGGGAGGGTCGTAACCCTGTGGTCTGAGCCAAATTGAGCAAGGGCGACCACTTCGTGATATTATACTAATTCCAGTTTTGAACTACCATAGACTTGTTTCGTAGTTTTCAACTGAGCGGCAGACCCGACGCGACTGACAGATAAGCCGACTTTCTTAGGTTGTTGCTGTCCACATGTAACCTCATATTAGAGAGGACACAAAATCTTGAAGTCAATCATAAAGTTCTCTTTTCAGGTATTAAGAATTCCAAAAGGCTTCTCAATATTATTAATTGAAAATATAAATTGAATTCCTATCAAGTCATGGTTTGGTACCCTCAAGTTGACAAAATTTCAAGATGCTTGGTGTACTACTCTTTTCTTCGTATGAAAATTTGGTCTTTGTATCTAAATATTAAAGTGTTATCATGTACACACAAACATAAAAAAACCTTATGGAATATCTTAGATTCTATGCTTTTTCTAGCATCATATCCAAAATTTAATTAGTTTATTTTGAAATGGGGAGGGTTTTATGGGCATTGGGAGAAAGTTAAAATTTGCCAATAATAAATATTTTAGAAATCAGAAAGAACGCTAACTTTTTCTGTTACAGTAAATTTTTTGATAAAATAGCTATCTACAAACAAACCTATGAAAAAAACTGTAGTAGGCTCGGGACAGAGAAGTACTATACCTGCATCAGCACGTAGTCATAATTAAAATAATGTTTACTTTCACACGCGGCAAAAGGAATAAATTACCCTCCAAATTTGGTTAAAGACACGAAACAAAGATACTACATGATGTCTTGCTTGTAGATTGGCGACAACATGACTAAAATAACATAATTATATTAGCACAAAAACTAACAAATTCAATTGAGCTAATACTGCAGAAAGACATATACAGCGCTTGTATTTTTTTGCATGCCCAGTTCTCTCTTTATGTGTCTTTTGAGGATTGATAGTTAAAATACACCTAGATAATAGTTAAAATAGATAGCAAGAACATGTGCATCTAGTCATTAGGGAATATAAAGTGTTTCCTAACGTAACAGAAAGGATTAGAGAAGATAGTACATATTTCTTCTTGAACTTAAAAAAGAAAAAAGATGTCCCATTTTTATTGCTGCTAAGCTTCAAAATTTACCTTAGCAAGTCTTATCCTAGCATGGCACTACAGCAATCGATATAGCGATATCCTTGATGCATGCAGCAAAATATATTTCAGCTAATTACTCATTTAAAATGACCAAAGCTATTCATGGGTCAAAAGATAAAGGAGACTTAAGAAAGATTAAAGCTAAAGAGCACTTTAATGGAATTCAGGACATACTTACAACTCGTTGGTAAAGACCACAACCTCTTATGCCTCAATGATAACGGCACTAAACAGACAATATTCAACCTAGAGCTTACAAGGGGCACTTTTCTTTTTTCTCATGATTCACATTTCATTTCACGATGGCATGTCAATTAAACATTGCAGTAGACAAAACAAACAGTTGGCTAAATGTTAACGTTTGCCAAAAGTTGTCTGGTTAACATCTCCATATGGTCAATGTTTTCAACCATGTCACAATGGGATTGGTGAACAAATTCCTACATTAACATGTGCATATTCAACATAGAGAATTAGTTCCAGAATTTGTCACATATGTGTCTAAGAAGATCAAGTAAAAGTCATTATATGATATTTAATAACCCATTGAAGTTAGACTTGTAGCAAGGTATAAGTCATACCTCTAGACACCATTACACATTTACACCATAAGACATTTAAAGTCATGAAAGATTTCATTAGCAAACTTAACATATTTACCAACCTATAATATGAGTCCAATGTACAAAAAACAGAGAACAAGAAAAAAATAAAGAAAGCGAGCAAACAATAGAGGTAGTCCTAGATAAATATATTAGAAAAAAACAAGGAAAGTAGCATTGATGTAGCAAGGACTGTCAGTACAATTTTTGATCGTTCTAGACTTCTAGTAACCCACAACATTAATAATCTAGATTTTCCAAACTAATGAAAAGATACTCACCTCTAAGATGTTGGACATCACTTGTTTGGATGGTAGCATAAGGATATACAAAATGTTTGGAAAACGTAACTCCTGTAAATACAAAGAATAGGTAAAAATATTCACGGGCACATTCATATAATACTAAAATATAGAAGAGCACGTGCAAATAAAAATTTATATCCTTCCATAGATTATAGATCTTACTATTCTAGAAGACTCAACCAATAGTACCGTCAATTTCAGTCATCTTCACAAAACGACATCGTAAAATTGACTCAGTTACGTCATAGCCAAACAGCAATACGAAGCTTTACAAAAAGCCTTCACCACTTCTAATTGGGTTTTTGATAACAGCAATTATTGAAGAATCCGAAAAAAGCAGCTCCGAAAACAAACTCCGAGAACCCGACGACCGCAAAAACGGGCGGTAAAGTGTGGTTCTATTCCCTGCTTCTCACCCTACAGTATGGTGCTCAGCCTCTCATCTCCAAGCGCTTTGTCATGTTCAAATTACTCCCCCTTCAGGCCTTCACTATAATTTTATTTAATTATTTGTGTTTTCTAGATAATCTTTGCCTAATAGTAACCATAAATTCACAAAGCAGTCTGAATTTTAATAAATTGCACAAGACCTAGAAACTACATTGCCCTAAAGACCTTCACTAATTTCTAATATGAACCAAGGACAGAGAGGTTGTTTCCAATCGACCCTCGCCTCAGTGAACAACAATGAGTTTCGGCATGAAATTGAAAATTTTGAGAAGAAATAGAAGAAGATTAAGTCAAGATTAAGGGTTTACCTGAAATTGCTGATTGCTGAGAAGATGAATGAATATGAGTAGTCCTTAGAAAGCTAGGGAGAGTTCTAGAGTTTGTCTCAGATTTGTTACGAAGAAAACAACACAATTTTACACCTAAAACTAGGGGTGTGCATTCGATTTATCGATTCGATTTTTATCCTTATCGATAATTACTTATCGGTTATCGATTTTTACATATGCTTATCGTTATCGTTTCAATAAGGTTTCGATTTTTTCGATTTCGATTTATCGATTTTTGGGGCTTATCGATTCGATTATCGATAACACCAATAAGCCAAGAGGCGGGCTGCACACTTTGATTATCACGGCTGAAAATATTGAGATAATACAACATAGTACTTTGATTCTCTAATTTTAAACTAACATTTGACAATGTGAACTTCAGACTCAAGCATAACATTCACATTCAGTCTAATGGCCTTATACTGTCCTGGGCAATTTGAAATGATACAAATCCCTTTTCAAATGTTACTTTAAGAATTAAAGTACGCCAAAAATTATTACAACAAGCACACACACAATCCTAATAGTTCAAATGCTCAAACAAAAAAGCTTAGTAATTCGTCTGTCCAATTATTACAATAAAACTGTAATGAAAGCTGTAGAACTGGAGAAGAAGATCAGCAGCAGCAGACAGCAATACAACAGGCAGCAGCAGGCAGCAATACAACAGGCAGCAGCAGGCAGCAATACAACAGGCAGCAGCAGACTGTAATGAAGAAGAAGATCAGCAGCAGCAGGCAGCAGCAGGCAGCAGCAGACAGCAGCAGCACACAGCAGCAGGCAGCAATACAACAACCAACAGCAATAGGATTTAGAACAGCTCAACAAAAAGAAGAAGAAAGATCAGCAGCAGCAGACAGCAGCATTCAGCAATACAACAACAACAGCAATAGGATTTAGAACAGCTCAACAAAAAGAAGAAGAAAGATCCAGACAGCAGCATTCAGCAATACAACAGCAGCAATAGGATTTAGAACAGCTCAACAAAAAGAAGAAGAAAGATCAGCAGCAGCAGACAGCAGCATTCAGCAATACAACAACAACAGCAATAGGATTTAGAACAGCTCAACAAAAAGAAGAAGAAAGATCAGCAGCAGCAGACAGCAGCATTCAGCAATACAACAGCAGCAATAGGATTTAGAACAGCTCAACAAAAAGAAGAAGAAAGATCAGCAGCAGCAGACAGCAGTACATCAGCATTCAGCAATACAACAACAACAGCAATAGGATTTAGAACAGCTCAACAAAAAGAAAAGAAGAAGAAAGATCAGCAGCAGCAGACAGCAGTACATCAGCATTCGGCAATACAACAACAGCAATAGGATTCAGAACAGCTCAACAAAAAGAAGAAGAAAGATCAGCAGCAGCAGACAGCAGTACATCAGCATTCAGCAATACTACAACAACAGCAATAGGATTTAGAACAGCTCAACAAAAAGAAAAGAAGAAGAAAGATCAGCAGCAGCAGACAGCAGTACATCAGCATTCGGCAATACAACAACAACAGCAATAGGATTCAGAACAGCTCAACAAAAAGAAGAAGAAAGATCAGCAGCAGCAGACAGCAATACAACAGGCAGCAGCAGACAGCAATACAACAGGCAGCAGCAGGCAGCAATACAACAGGCAGCAGCAGGCAGCAATACAACAGGCAGCAGCAGACTGTAATGAAGAAGAAGATCAGCAGCAGCAGGCAGCAGCAGACAGCAGCAGACAGCAGCAGGCAGCAATACAACAACAACAGCAATAGGATTTAGAACAGCTCAACAAAAAGAAGAAGAAAGATCAGCAGCAGCAGACAGCAGCATTCAGCAATACAACAACAACAACAATAGGATTTAGAACAGCTCAACAAAAAGAAGAAGAAAGATCAGCAGCAGCAGATAGCAGCATTCAGCAATACAACAGCAGCAATAGGATTTAGAACAGCTCAACAAAAAGAAGAAGAAAGATCAGCAGCAGCAGACAGCAGCATTCAGCAATACAACAACAGCAATAGGATTTAGAACAGCTCAACAAAAAGAAGAAGAAAGATCAGCAGCAGCAGACAGCAGCATTCAGCAATACAACAGCAGCAATAGGATTTAGAACAGCTCAACAAAAAGAAGAAGAAAGATCAGCAGCAGCAGACAGCAGTACATCAGCATTCAGCAATACAACAACAACAGCAATAGGATTTAGAACAGCTCAACAAAAAGAAAAGAAGAAGAAAGATCAGCAGCAGCAGACAGCAGTACATCATCATTCGGCAATACAACAATAACAACAATAGGATTCAGAACAGCTCAACAAAAAGAAGAAGAAAGATCAGCAGCAGCAGTACATCAGCATTCAGCAATACAACAACAACAGCAATAGGGTTCAGACCTGAAATGTCAATAGCAAACTTTGGCTGCCCATCGGAATCTACCAGCAGAAGGAACAGTTGCTTCATTTAGAGTATTTTGGATATTCCGTAGAGCTGGGAATGTTAAGTTCACAAAGGAGTTGTTGTAGCTGTCTAAAAAGCTCATTACCAACTGCCACATATCCGTAGACAGATTAAAATGCATCATACAAAACTGAACTTAAGAACTTTGTAATACATAACATTCTTTTACAAAGTATATTATTTAAAATAGAGAACCTACATAGCAAATAACAAACTCTAGCAAACATCGTCGGTGGAAGCTTCTTTGCCAAGATTAGTAAAATCTAATAAGAAAATATATTAACAAGTCAAGCAATTAATATATTATTTAACTATCTTAAGCAATACAATAAATTTTATTAAAATATACATACCTTCCTAGGGTGTCTCAAGAAAATCTAAATCTTCCTCAATATTTACAGGAAGTGATTCACTCCGAAGCCAATCTTGAAGGCACACTAGAGTTTCAACCAATTTAGGAGTTAATGAACTCCTAAATTGGTCAAGAATACGCCCTCCAGTACTAAATGCACTTTCAGATGCCACACTTGAAATAGGAATAGCAAGCACATCTCGAACCATCTTAGCAAGAATAGGAAATCTAGGTGAGTTCACCTTCCACCAAACCAAGATATCAAAGTCCGATCTTTCATTTTCAGGAGCTTCTGCAAGATACTTTTCCAATTCTGTTTTAGAATCTACACCGCCACATTCAGCTTTATGTTTCCTTATTTCATCTAAAAGTTCACCTAAACCAGGAGTTGAAGAGCTTGGCAAAGAGGTAGAAACTTCACCACCAATATCTTTTGAGACCGAATTCGAGACATACTCATTAAACAATGAACTCATATAAGTATGAACCTCTTTTTCAATAATTGTCCCTCTATCTCCAAACACCCTCTTAAGTACAAAACTAACAGTACTAAACTTGTAGCGAGGATCCAAAACACAAGCAATGAAAATCATTTTGTTCATTTTTGTTGGTTCACCCCAATACTTCTCAAATTTTTTCCACATACTTGATGCCATTTCACCCAAAAGTTTATCTTCAGTTGTTATTAATCGATTTAAGTAAACAGCAACTTGACCGATTGCAAGAAAATGGACGTTTGATGTTACATAAAGTGATCCAGACACCTTCAAAGTGAGATTATAAAATATTTCAAGAAATTGTGCAATTCTCTTTACATCATCCCAATCAGTTCTTGTAAGCAAACCTACAGGCTTTCCATCTGAAATAGCATCAAACATAAGATAACTTGACAAGCCAATATCACGATCAGAATATTCTTTAATTGCACGCTCATATTCTATAGCCCTGCTCAACATCAAGTAGGTGGATTTCCACCTTGTAGGAACATCTAAGAATAAAGACTTCATGACAATATTTTCACTTTCACAACATTCCTTAAACTTCCTCAACCTAGCAGGAGACTGTCTAATGTATCTGACTGCACATCTAACACGAGCAATAGAAATACTTGACTCTTTTAAACCATCTTTCACAATAAGATTTACAATATGAGCCACGCATCTCATGTGAAGGTGTTGACCATTCATGGAATTGGTTCCCCAATCATTTAATTTGTCAGACAACTTCTCCACGGTCACATCATTTGAACTAGCATTGTCAACTGTGACAGTGAAAATCTTTTGCAAACCCCACTCACGCAAATAATCAATAATACACCTTGCCATATCTTCACCTTTATGACTAGTAATTGGAGAAAAGTTAATAATTCTTTTATGCATAATCCATTCACTATCAATCCAATGGGCTATGATGCACATATAGTTAATTTTTTGAATAGAAGTCCATGTATCAGTGGTAAGACTTACTCTTTGACTTGTTCCTTTAAGAAACTTCATTAATTTATTTTTTTCCACATTTAAAAGAGCAAAACAATCCCGTGTAATAGTAGTACGGGAAGGAATATGAAAACAAGGTTGTGCCACTTTCATAAATTTCCTAAAGCCTTCCTTCTCAACAAAACTAAACGGAAGTTCATCAACAATCACCATATGACACAAAGCCATCCTACACTCTTCTTGATCAAATTTCCATGGAATAAGATTACCTTTATTACCCCCCGGTAATGTGTGAAATTGTAATAGTCTTTGACCTTTTTCAACTTTATAAGGATTCTTTGGACATTTATCAATATGACCATTCATTTGTGTCGTACTTTTGCCTTTTGTCTCAAAATATTCTTGTCCACAAAATCTACATGCATATTTATTATTTCCTTTAGCATCAACTTTTTCTTCAAAAAAATCCCATGCCCGAGATCGTTTTCTCCTTTGTTTTGAAACTGTCGAGTGAGTAGTTGCTGCTGTAGAAGCAGAATCTTTACTTTCATCGGCTACTTTACCAATATTATCATTTTCAGCCATGTGAAGTGAATTAAGAATGCAACTTACAGTTTATTTCCTGCTTTGTATTCCTCTGCTTCTTCAATTATTTCCCTTACAATTTCCTTCTCCCTTTTCTCCTTCTCCTCAAGCCGTATTGCATTCAATCTGGAAAATGAAACAAATATCAAACCTCTCACTTAAGGAATGAGCAAGGACATGTAATCAATCGACATAAAAGATATGTTTTAAGAGCAAGGAATTACAAGAGCAAATTCTCATTAAAGATATATTTTAAAAAAAGATTAAAACACGGACGGACAATTTTTGTCAAGAACAAATCTTTCCAAACATCTAAGTTGCAGATATGAGAGGATGACAATTAAAAAACCTTCACAACAGCCATGAAATTGGAGAGAGAATTAGATAGATTAAGAATGACATCAGTCATTATATTCAGTCGTCAAAATTTAAAAGTCTAAATAGAACCGAAACAAATTGGGGAAAAAAAGAAATTGGCGAAAAAAATGAAAATAAAGCTGACCTGAAATATGAAAAGAACTTACAAAAAGCACTTCAGAGCGGGAGAGAGTGGCGACGTTTCTTATTAATGTTTGGGAAAAAATGAGGAAGACGATGAACCGAAGAAAATCGAAGAAGATCGAAGAAGATCGAAGAAGAAGCTGCGCAGTGCAGGCAGGGTTAGGGTTAGGCTTTTACTATTCTGTAATCGGTATATTGTAATTAGGGGTTAGGTTACTGATTGTATAGTATATATATGCGAAGGGTTAGGTTAGGCAAGCACAAGCAGCGAAGAGTCAGTCACTCAGCTAACTGTAAGGATAGGGTAGTCATATTATTATAAAATAAGGGTATATTTGTCTTTGTAATATATCTTATCGATTTATCGATAAACCGATAAACCGAATGGCCAAAATCGAAATCAAATCGATAAACCGATAAGGAAAATTTTTTGAAATCGAAATCGAATCGATAAACCGATAAACCGATATCAATAAACCGATAACAAATAATCGATTCGATTTATCGATAAACCGATTCGAATGCACACCGCTACCTAAAACATTAATTGGCAGAGCAAAATATCATTTATGCCCTTGGTCGACCAACAAGCCTTTTCTATATGTAATAATAAAAAATATATTGGTACCTATTAGGTAGCAACTCTTCTGTTGTAGTCTAGGTGGTTAGGATACTCGGCTCTCACCCGAGAGACCCGTTCAAGTCCCGGCAACGGAATTACTTTTTCTCACTTTTAAGTAATAAAGGTATTATCCAGCTCGTGGATTGTAAGTACAAGTAACTCATAGGATGAAGAAAAATCTAATTATTTCGTATACTTTATCTTCTTGAAAGTAACATAAGATGTCATATGATAACTAGAAACTCTAATTAAATTGCTTTTAACTGACAAACCATGCAATCGTAAATTTTTTTAATTTAAATAGTTTCTGTAACTTTCTCTTATTATCTTACATGTATATTTTAACTTTAAATAGCTTAAAATAATTGTTTAAAATAGGTTAGCTGAGCACTGTTTGCTCTCGGCGCACGATAGCAAGGTTGTGATTGTGCCGATAAAAATGGCTCGCCGCCGGAAAAATGCAATCCCCGCTCCTGCTCAGATCATTACTCCTGCTAATGGTGTTACTAAGGAATTAGAACCGCTCACTTTTGGTAGCTTTCTCCCACAGAAGTTCTAATTGATTGAGGAGATTCATGAAGATGGTTGTGCTGAGGATGATATGTCTGACCAATTGAGTAAAATGGAAGGAAACTCAAATTCAGCTGTGCGTCGATTACACTTCTCAGAAACTAGTGGATCCGAGAAATCTACTCCATCTACTGCTGATATTGTCAGAGGTAATCGTAGCTCACAAATAGGTAAAACGCTTTCGTTTGTTCCTCCTACTGAAAGAGATGGTAAGAAAATTGTCAAATTAAGTGAAGATGACTTGAAATCACATGTTGATTACTGGAAGACTTCCTTAATTGGGTACATATTTGGTGAGACGCCGTATGAGAAAACTATGGATAATTTTGTGTTGCATGTGTGGAATTTTGTCTCTAAGCCTCAGATACTGATTCACTCTAAGGGTTACTGCCTTTTCAGGTTTAATACTATAAAGGACAAAGATCAAGTTATTCAATCAAGTGCTTATTTATTCAATCAGGTGCTTATTCTTACAGGAATAAGCCAATGGTGTTGAAACCATGGGAAATTGATTTCTCTTTCCAGAAGGACATGCTGAGTACAGTTCCTGTGTGGATTAGATTTCCGGGACTACCTGTAGGCTATTGGTCAACTGATGCATTGAGCAAGTTGGCTAGTGCAGTGGGAAAGCCCTTGTATACAGACAAGTTCACAGCTCATTATGAGAAAATATCTTATGCTAGAGTGCTAGTGGAGGTTGATGTTGCATACCCTCTACCTGATCAGATAGAGATTGACACTCCTTTTGGGCTTAAAACTCAGACGATTGACTATGACTGGAAGCCTATCTATTGAAGTCATTGTCTGAAATTTGGCCACGATTCTATAGATTGCTGGTATAATACTAGCTTTGATGAAGAACAGGAGCTGGACGAAGGGGGTATGCCGAAGAGACAGAGGATCAGAATGAAAAAGTATGTAAAACCAGTAAAACAAGAATGGCTGGTTAAAAAGGATTGAGATAGAACAGAGCTAAATGCACATGAGCTATTGCTAGAACAATCAACTAATAAGGAGACTGAGGGGTTGGGGGAAACCACAATTATTATGGTGACTACTCAACAGGGTGCAAAGCAAAGTACTGACATTCAGGAACAGAATGAAACAGTAAATAGTGAATCTATTTACAACATTGAGATAATGGAAGAAAATAGCAGGAAGGGAAAGGCAATTGTTGAAGTGATAGATGCTGGAAGAAGGGGACAACAGATTGACCCTGGGCCTTCTTAGTACCTAAATCCTAAGTTGATATGATTATTGTCACTTGGAATATTATGGGGCTAAACCTAGCCCATAAGCAGAAAGAGTTGAAGACCTTTCTTGCTGTCAATAAAGTAGATATTCTAGGTTGTATAGAGACTAGAGTTAAGGAACATAAAGCAAAGAAAATACAAGGAAAGATTGCAAAATGATGGAATGTCCATTGCAATTATTCTAAGGATGTTAATGGGAGAATTTGGCTTCTTTGGAAACCTCATATCAATCTTCAAGTTTCCCAAGTGACTGATCAATTCATTCAGTGCATTATTGAAGATTCCAACAGTCAATTCAAAACTCACTTCTGTGTCATTTATGCTCAGAATGATGGCAACCAAAGAGAACAGTTGTGGAGTGATCTGAGGCAAATACATATACCTGGCCAGGACAATTGGCTGCTGAGTGGTGATTTTAATAATGTCTTAAGTTCTGAAGATAGAATTGGTTCACCTGTAACTGATGCTGAAGTTAAAGGTTAGAAGTGTCATTGATGACTTGCAGCTTACTCCTCTCAGAGGAAAAGGTTGGCATTTCACTTGGACAAACAAGCAGGATGTTTCATCAAGGGTATATAGTAAGATTGACTGGGCATTAGGCAACTACCAGTGGATACAACAGTATGGACACATTGAAGTTGACTTTATGAATCCATCAATACCTGACCACTCTCCTATCCTAATCAAATGTGATGGCCTTAAGTTGCTTCACCCAAATCCTTTCAGATTGTATATCAATGTTATGGAATCCCCTCAGTTCCAAAATATTGTACAGCATGTCTGGAGACAGAATTTTGTGGGTGCACCTATGCAGCAGATATGTAGTAAATTAAATAATATGAAACAGCAGATAAAGGAGATTAATGCTTATATGGCTTTATATAGGCAAAAACTTGTACAGGCTAGAGATAAACTAGAAATTATCCAGAACCAGTTGCATCAATCTCCATTACTGCAACCTCTGTTTAATGAGGAAAAAGAAGCACGTGAAGAAATCCATAAATGGAGTATTGTGGATGAACAAATAATGAGGCAGAAATCCAAAGCTTGCTGGATTGAATGTGGTGATGCCAACACAAAGTAATTTGTGGAAAATCAGAACCAGTCAGAATAGCATAACCTCCATATATACTGATACAGGTTTAAAGCTGACAGATCCCAAGGCAGTGGAGCAGGAGTTTATCAGTGTTTTTCAATCATTGATGGGAGATTGTGCTGGGGAACTACCTTGTGTAAACACAGCTATTATCAAGGAAGGAACTTGTTTAACTTTACCACAAAAAAGAATGTTGATATAGGAGATTACAATGAGAGAGATCACAGAAGCAATAATGGAGATGCCAAAGGATAAAGCACCTGTAGTGGATGGATTTCCTATGGAATTCTTCACTAAGAACTGGGAAATAGTCAAGGATGATATACTTGCTGCTGCAAATGAATTCTTTTCCACCAACAGAATGCCTCAAATGATTAATACAACAGCTATTACACTTGTTCCCAAAGTTAAAGCTCTTGCAACTGTCAAAGATTACAGGCCCATAGCTTGTTGCACCACCTTATATAAGATCATATTCAAAATCATTACTAAAAGAATGAAAAGTGTGATTGATGATCTAATTGGGAAGGCTCAATCAGCTTTCATTGAATGAAGAAGCATAGTTGATGACATTCTACTTAGCCATGAAATCTTCAAAGGTTATTCTAGGAAAGGAGTGTCTCCTAGATGTGTTTTGAAAGTGGATCTGAGAAAGGCTTATGATACTCTAGAATGGAGTTTCCTTAAGCAGGTTCTTATTGATCTAGGTTTCCCTGCTAAATTTGTGCAATGGATCATGGCATGTGTTACTACAGTCTCTTATTCTCTAGTTCTGAATGGTGGTTTAACAAAACCTTTCAAAGCTAAGAGGGGTATTAGACAAGGTGACCCTATGTCACCTTATCTATTTGTGATTGCTATTGAGTACTTGAATAGGGAACTGGGACAGCTACACAAGAATGGTGATTTCAATTTTCATCATAAATGCAGGAAGTTTAATAGTATTCATGTATGCTTTGCTGATGACCTATTAATGTTCTGTAGAGAGAATTTTAAAGAAAGCTTTCCACAGATTCTCTGAAGCATCTGGTCTGCAAGCAAATGTTAACAAGAGTGCAATATACATGGCTGGAATAAAGTAGAATATCAAAGAGGTAATTCTGGGAACACTGGGTTTTATTGAAGGAGAGCTGCCATTTAGATATCTGGGGATACCCTTGGACTCCAAGAAACTGGCTATCTGTCACTATCTGCGTATGATTGAGAAGATAACAGCCAAGATAACATGCTGGTCTGCAAAATTGCTCTCTTACGCTGGAAGATGTCAGCTGATCAAAGTTGTCATATTTGGAATTCAAACCTACTGGGCTCAAATTTTCATTGTGCCTAAGAAAGTGTTGAAAATTATTGAAACTATCTGCAGAACCTTTTTGTAGACTGGAAGTGCTAATCCATCCAGGAAGGCACTTGTTGCTTGGGGAAGAGTATGCAGGCCAAGAATAGCAGGTGGACTCAATATCCTAGACATGAAGGCATGGAACAAAGCAGCAATCAGTAAACATTTTTGGGATTTAACTAGAAAGAAGGATTGCCTTTGGATAAAGTGGGTGCACAGCTACTACATTAAGCAGGAAGATATTGAAACAATGACCACTCCTAAGGCTGCCTCTTGGGTTGTGAGGAAAATTCTGGACAGTAGAGATGCTATCATGGGGAATCAGTTGCTTCAGGGGACTTTGTTTGGCAGACTGCAAGGAATGTGCAACCTGGATCACTTTCAGATCAAGAAGATGTATCTCACTCTGATTCCTAATTTTAGCAAAGTTGAATGGAAGAACTTGTTGTTGCTTGCCAATGTTCATCCTAGGCATCGATTCACTATGTGGTTAGCTGCACAACAGAGCCTATCAACAGTGGACAAATTGCAGAAAATTGGCATCCAAGTGCCTGCAACATGTGTATTCTGTCAGCAGAATGTAGAATCGTTTAAACACTTATTTTTTGACTGCTCAATCACAAGACATATGTGGACTAGACTGTGTTTATGGCTGGGGCATCAAAGAATTGTTGGAGACAGGGCAACTGAACTGCAATGGGTAAACAGTAAAGCAAAGAGCATAGTGGGGTTAAATGCTATAATAACTGGTGTGTTTATCAGTACTATTGCACTAATCTGGAGGGAGAGGAACAGCATCAGATTTGAAAAGAAAGCCTATGAGGAGAATCAGATTTGTAGAGAAATTGTTTTACATATCCATATTCGACGCAGAAATTGTAGTCGATGGCAAAATGGATTGAGGCAAATTAACAGTTTTCCGTAGATATAGTTTGTACTAGCTAACTACTATACTTAGTTGTAATTAGTGAAAAAGTAGTTAGTTACTTAGTAGAGATGATTGTGATGTAAAGGAGTAGTAGCATGTCAAAGCTACTACTAGAGATCTACCTTGTACATTTTTTGTTATTAATGGATATAAATGTTAAATAAAAAAAAACTTTAAATAGCTTCTATAATTTTGGGGTTTTGACACAGTTACTCACAAAACAAAAAAATTTACTCTTGTCTATCCATTTATTTTTCTAACCATAAACCAATTACATTGTCTACCCATGGTAGGTTTTTTGGAGAATTTTTTTTTATTCTCCAATTTTTTTTTATTTCTATGATTCTTTTCTTTTATTTTCTCACATTTTCTTCTTATTTTTTTCTTTTTCCTATTCTAGTTTCATTTAACTTCTTTTTTTATATTCTTTTTCTCTTCATAGTCTAATTTTATTTTTACTATTTCACTATTTTTTATTATTCTTTTTTATATTATTACTAAAGAAAAGTCAAATTGTGTACCAATTAAATGTAGCTAATATAACCAAAAAAATATTAACAAACATATGATACGGGTATAGTATATAGTTTTACCAACAAGATATACAATTGTATGCAAAGAGTTAAAAAAAAAGTTTAATTCAATTATTAAACTGAAATAATATCAACTGTCCATAAAAAGTTCAAAAAATTCTAAAAGGATCTAATTGTAAGAGTATATCGTTACATTATATAGCATACTATAATATTTTATTTATTTTATTGTCTTTTCAATTTGCCTCTCACGCTGGGTAAAAGCTTAAGGCAAATTATAAGGGAAAAGACAAGTGAATTTATGAGTAATAAATATACTATTATAGTAAATTGTATACTATTACAACATATTGTTACAGCATATTGCATATTATTACAGTATACTGTAACAATATATTATATGCTATTATAGTATACTATTGCAGTATAACTATATACTCCTATAGTATATTGTATACTGTTAGGTAACTGTGTATGTGGTATAGCTCCTACAACATATTGTATACCGTAGAGGTACCGTATCTGTATTTTTCTTCGATTTTCAACTGAAAATTTCAATTTCAATCACCTCAAATTAGTTCCAAATGCTATCAAATTTCAGTATGAACTTTCAGAAGGTACTATAAGCAATATTTAACAGCATTCACTTTGAATCAAACAAAAAATCTTCAAAAATAAAAGTGAGTTCAAGCCCAATAATGGTGGATATTCAAATACACACAAAAATTTGGATATGAAAAGCTTACTCGAAGATACTATAAGCAATATTTTATAGCATCACATTGAATTAAACAATAAATCTTCAAAAAAACTATTTTCTTCCTTAAAACTTTACTGTAACATATAAATTGAAAGTAAATACTATTGAAAAAAGAGATAGAGACGGAGGGGGGTTGAGAGTATGCGAGAAGTTGAACTAATATTTTCGGAATGAGGTTTTGACACAGTTGGAGAGTTGAGCAAAGAATGAATAAGGTAAAATGAGGAAGAAGAAGAAGAAGAGGAACATAATAAAGGCAGATAAATAGTTTGGGGCGCATAGGTATGAGTAATAAATAGTTTGGGCCTGGGCATTAAAGGGTAAATAGTTTGGAATTAAAGGTTATAAAGTGAGATTTTCTCTTAAAAGAAGAGATCTCATTCCACATGGACATCCATTAGGATTAGGGATAAATTTATCTACTTTGTTAATGGTGAAGTTATATTTGGACTGAAAGTATAACAGATGATATATGTGAACTATTTATCAAAGTACAGGAAAATATCTAGACTTTTTCCCATCAATTAAACATGGCTCGGATACCAATGTTATTTCACATCAATAATAGGAAACATAGATTGTGTACCTATTAACATCAACAAATGTTTTGTAGAACTTATTTCGATCAATTGCTCTAAATTGAAATTATATTCCACAAACTAGATGCATTTGATCCAGCAAGTGATTCTCTTACCGAAAGAGGGATAGTCGTCAGGTCATGAATGGAATGTGAGGAAGAGAGAAGTAGTTGGCGGGGACCATCCGTTATCAGTCCATATTGGGTAGATCTACCCCTCTCATCCTTTGATCATTTATCTACCATTCAATATATTGATTTAATTTCTTCTCGGCTGGCCTATTACGCACTCGGGATAATCTACTGCATGCTAGTAATGATCTTTTGGATTTCATCTCCTACAAAAATAGCAAGTGGTTAGCCGTTCGATCGAGTCCATCCCTTGAAGTCATACCCTCCCAGTATGTGTGAGTCTTCCACCGATTGACAGAAATGTCGGTCAGTATTCGAGAACGGTCCATCCCACAATAATAAATATCTCCTACCGCTATCTACTAGTGGATCGATTTAGGGAAGGAAATAAATGCCGATGTTGCAATTCTTCCCATCCCGATAAAGCGAGTCACTAGTGATTTGATAGTTCTAATTTTTCGCTGATGCAGGCCGATTGGGATCCCATCAGTCAAAGCACTATGTTCGTTCCTCACTCCCCTTCCAATCAAATCTATTCTAAGGTGTCCGGAGGTAGGGGAAAGAAAGGAGGGATTGATCGATCAACTTGAACAGATCCATAACCTGCTTCCATATGTCCTGAATGAGGGAATTAAGGCGGGTATAGTCGAACTGAACTGCTTGATTCTAAGGTAGGTGATAAGGAGTTGTATTTGTATGAAGCCTACCATCTCTTCTAACGAAAGACTTTCCATCCCGCCTTTGAAAGTTTTGCAATATAAGTGGCCCTGCTTCAAAGCCCTAGAAACCCCCTAGTCTCTCTCTATAAGAAAAACCCTTTCCCTTTTCTTTAATAATATAAGGTAAGCTTTGAAAAGTAACACGCTCCCGACAAGCAATTAATCTATAATATCATCCATCGCTGGCATTATTATAAATAAATTACCCAACTCTTATTCAAAGCCTATCTATACACTCCAGCTGCTTCCTTTTGAGCTAGTCAAGCAGGCGTTGAACACGGACTGAGAGTCTCCCGCCCCTTTGACAACAATTCCTACACTTGACATCGGATCTCCTCATTTTCAAATGGGGATAAGTGAGAAGCCGCTTTGCAAGGTAGACTCGCTCCTACCTGCAACTAAATCTGCTTATATATCCTCATCTTATTTTACGAGGTAATCAAGTCGGTACTTGTGGATTCAGGGGAGGCATCAATCCGGAAGAGTGTCGCAGAAAGATAAAGATCTGCACTTCCATTTGTATCATAGGATGGAGGGGGCCTCGTTCCTAAAAAGCCTTTCCGATTCCCTTCGCCCCTATCTCTTAAAGCTACGACATCCCACCGATCCCCGAATCGACTCTGCTAGTTGGCTTTGTTGCTTTCAAGGTATAGCATTCTATGAACTCTTTGCCACGTCCAGAAATGGTATGCCAACAAACACATTTTCTCCTTAGCGAACCAAAGTCTTCTGATGGCAATAACTGCCTTTCCCATTAAAAGTAAAGCGGTGTTCTCTCTACGCAGGTAGAACCCTACTCGTATTACCAAGGTCTTTCGAGTAGGATATGTAATATTTCCATAAGGACGACGTCACACCAGACGTATTTCTTTAACTTCTCTAGCACCAACTGATCTACTATCTCCGTGGATGCTATCTTATCCTAACTCTCAGCATCAATGATTATCTTTGCACTGGCCAATTCCGACATAGCTTTTGAATATAGCCTTCCGTCTTTTCCTCCTTTCTCCTGACGTTGCCACACAATCTAACGATTGAGAAACTATCTCCTTTCCTAAGCTTGAGAACCCCCACTATGTTTTCAACTTGAACTTACCTTTGGAGCTTTCCGGGCTCTAGGCTCGACAACGTGCACTCTTCCATCTTCAGTTGGTCTATTCTGCACTCCCCTAGCAGCATTTATCCGTCTGAACATTGGAAAACTAACACAAAAAATGCCCCAATCCTCCACATTCATAGCAGTTACCAGATCCCCTCTGCGGAGCCTTTTTTTATCTCATCTGCAACAAGCTCTGCTGGCCTCGCGCTCCAAAGTGATGGCGTCTCGACGTTCTCCTTGCGCTCCCCCCTTTAAGAAGTATGTAAAAAGGCTCATGTTTTTTGGCTTCCTATAAACCCCTCCTAGGTTGTGGCAGCTTATACTCCTTCTGAGTTGTCTTGCCGTATTTGAAATGACTTCGAGCATCCAGCTTCACCACTGCTACATGCTCTGTACTTCTTCGGTACTTACCAGTCCACAACAGACCTGGTCTTCTCTTGATCCATCTCAATCACACCCTTGCTGATCCAATGGCCAAGAAATATCACTTTTGTCTGAGTACTCTTTCACGTACAACCTCTTTGTCTGCCACACCCGAAATACTGTACTTAAGGTTCCAAACCTCCAGTGAGTGACTATAAACAATTATGTCACTGAGGTTTTCCACTACAAATTGGTCAAAGTAAGGGTTTGAGTTATCCATTTAAGTACTGAACAAGACCTGAATTGGGATGATATTCATAGATAGCTTCCTCTTTGTGTATGTTATAGAGTCTCCACTCCATGTTGAAAGCTTTTTCATATAGCATGAGCGCCGAAAATCTTCAATTGACTAGAGCGTTAGATTCTTTTTTTATTTTGACTTCTTTTAAAGGTCAATGCATGGGAGGAAAGGGGTTCACTGGAGTTTGTCTCTTGAAAATGGTTTTCTTTATTTATTCTCTTGAAGGTCTTTTTCTCTATTTTATTTCATGGTATCAAAGCCAACAAGAGAATTAGGGTGCTAAAAAATAAGCCATATACCTACCCAATTTCTTGTACACAAGAAGGATCATAATTCTTTATGTTTGGATATCAAGCTATCTTATCAATATATTTGCAAAAAAGCCTTCGATGTAGTGATGAAATTGTGATACATAATCAATCTATTTGTTTTGTTCATTATTAAAATGAATCGAATCATATCAAATATTTATATTTATCCTTTGAATTACTCATATATAATTTCATTTTGCACCGGAAACTATTCTAGGAGAAGTTCGAATCTGTACCATTCAGATATTGATTGGTCTTGGTTTGACATGGTTTACGCGTTACTGGCTCCTGAAAGAGTTAATATCTCCATTAACTAAACCCTTTCTTTCCTTTGGATTCGTATTTTGTTCGTACACAATCAACGGAGGCCTTCCCGATATATGTTGCAACGTCTCCAATAGCACGCTCTTACTTCGTCTTTCCCTTAATAAGTCATCAAATTTGGTGCTTTTTGATCACCAGTTGCTATGGGGAACAAAGGATGAAATACAATCGATTCCTCCATTTAAGTGGTTCTCGCTTCTCCTTGTTCCTTTTCCTAACTCCTCCCCGGGTAGTTCCCAATGTTTGTCATTTTCCATACTTCATGGGTGCAACATCAACAAATTCACCCATTATCATGTTACAATTTAATATCTATGACCATATTATGTTAACTGTTTGTATTTCATTCATTCCATCGGTATGCTCCCAGGTACTTGTAATTGTGATCCGTTTGCCAGAACCAAGGGGTCTTTCTATAGAAACCTCCAGGAACAATCGTCGTTTTTGATGGTTTTTCTACTTCTCATAGCTGCTCTTTCCAAACCTTCGGATCTCTGGTGCCAAATTGTCGCCCCTTTCCTTATTTCTTTGATAATAGAGTTGGATATCTTTGTGGCATCGGTTATACAAGTTCGTGAAGGGGGATGGACGAGTGGAATGAGGGAAAGCGGCTCGATCGACAAAAAAGAAGAGTGGCCTCCCTAAAACCTAGCAAAGTCATTATCACAATGAATTCCCCAGCAATTCTCAACCAACATATGCGATTCTTTCCCGTAAAGATTATAACACACAAGAAGACTCCTTACCACTCCGTGGGGAGCGGGATGAGTGATACATCTGGCGAGCGCCGGTGAAGAACGCAAGCAAAGCTGGAGCTCGGGTATTAATATATTCCATCAAGAGAAAGGAGACAGACTGGTAAAAGGGCGACCACATGGGGGGGAGGGGGGGGCGAACCGAAAAACTCAGCTTTTCAAAAAGGACCAATATTCCATGCCCCCGTACTCTCTCTCTATAAAAAAGCCTGCGGGAAGTGCAAAGAGCTAAGCCACTATGTCGTGGCGAAGGTGAGACCTCATAAAGTCAGTGAAGCTAAAGTTTCGTATGTGTTATATCCTTTCAATCTCGCGAGAACTTATAAGGAAGGCCTTCATTGTCCTTTGAAAAAAGTCAAAAAAAAAAAGAGTGCTAGGGAAGAAAGGAAGTAGCAAATGTGCTTCTAGATCTCATGAAATAAGGCAGAATTTCTAACAAAACTTTCCATCTTTTGCTTTCATAGAAAAAAGAATTTGGGAGATGAAATCCCAATTACATTACCGCAGGCCAAAATTTTATTTGGAAGAGCAAGCCAGAGAAAAGAAGCGGTTTAATAATACCTTTTCTCCTAATCTCATCTACTAAAAAAGGGAGCCCCCTTGATCACCTGAAAAGATTTTTAAGCAGAATTGGCATAATTATTACCGTGAGGATTAAGCTACCAAAAGAGATTATCCTATTTTGGGATGGAAGTGAAGATTTATGCAATCCATAGAAAAATAAAAAGAATAAAGTATTATGAAGCCAAATGCTCTTCGAAGGGTAGTTGAATAGGGGGATAAATCCTTTTTCTCCTTTATATTGAATGTTGTCAATCACTTTGAGGTCATGAGAACAAAGAGTCATAGAGATGTGAGAATTTTTGCTTTCACTATCGTCTGACCGTCCTGTTAGCAGTGCTATACTATATTAGCACCCTAACTAGTACCTATACAGCTACTCCTTGTTAGTTGCTATATTTTTTCACCTTGAGGATGAGAGGTTAACTCCTTCTACTCTCAACCGCCTTTTCCTATCATACTAGTAGTCTATCTATTGGTACCAGCCAGGGAACTCCTTCTTTGTGAGCTGCTTACTTTATTTGAAACCTATACCGACAGATGCGCGAATTGCACTGGTCATTGTGCGGAATGCCCTCTAAGCCAGTCAGTCAATGGAGGGGGCACTAGGTATTTTATTTCTTCGGATGTATGTATGATCAATACCATTGATCTGCGGTACTCTAAAATAGTAGTCAGAATTCGCTACTGAGTGAGCTTCCTTCCTTATGCTCTGGTCTGACCTTCACGAACAGCTTTCTTTCTGCTACCAACTTCAAAGCTTGATCTCATCTCTCTTCTTTTGATAGTTTAGTACTATTATTGTTGACATGGAAGGAGTTCATCTTGAATTGCAAGTACAGTGATTGAAGGTCTTCCTCACCTGTTCTAGTTTCATAGGCCCATCCGGTCGAGAGAAGAGACTTGAGATTAGCCACTAGGTGAAGTACCAAGGAGAGGATCGGCTTCGGCCATAACCAACACGCGGGGATTGATATAGTAAAAGAGGCTAAACAAAGCTATCAAAGGGATGTGCCCAGGCTCGGAATATCCTTCTTTCATACCGAAGAGTAGCCCTATTTCTAATAGGAGTGATTCGTGCATTAATTAGTACTACCTCAGATCTAAAAGGAAAGGAAGGATAATCAGGGAAGGTGCCAATTAGCTGATTGCACATTATTAAGGTAAGGAAAAAGACGTCTGATAAGGGATGCCTTAAAAAGGCTTCAATTGTTTCTGGTGCAAAGTCAGTAGTACTAGGGCCTTCGAGTTAGATTTTCCAACTATAAACAAATATTGCGAAGTCACCTTCATTCTCGATTTCTATTGCGACAGAGGGAGGTATCATAATAGAGTCAAAATCATGATTAGAGTCAGTCTAGATAAATGGAAGAATCTAATCTCCTTCTTTATTATCTTATTTGCCTTACAACGGTCCTAAGAGCAAGGAAGTTTCAACTCCCAAATCCCCCAGGGTGAGGGGTGAACCTTCTGTCTGATTCAATCTCATCTATTGTTGCTTTCGAATCGGCTTAAAGAGTATTTTGATGTCACTTAGGAGAAGTATAGGGAAGTGTTTCTGAGTCTTCTATTATAAGTAATTGTGACTCGGTCTAGCTAGGACAGAGCCATCCTAAAGAGACTTTCTTCTATTCAAGGTTCCCACAAAGCGCTATCAGGGTATGAGAACTTCTTTCTCCTATATATAATCAAGTCTTTGGTTTAGATTGATCAATCCTAAATCCAGGCTCCATGACTAGAATGAATGGCTTTCTGCCTCCTCATGGATCCAACTATTAGGTTCGGGGGTCTATGGTCCGTGCCTAATGCAACTCTTTTCCATTCACGAATTTTTAGGAAGTCATCTCCTGATTCGTTGATCTATTGAGCTAAGGCAGCTCTGCATATAGTGTTTTAGACTCATACTTCATCGCCGTTTGGTCGTTTCGAACCTTAATCTTAAGAAATTCCTGAACAAGAAAGCGGTATGTATTGTTGGCGTATTCCTAGAAACTAGTCCAGAATGATATCATCAACTGCATGATAGACCACGAGTAAGCACTTTTGACAGAAAGAGAGGAGTCCTCCTCCTCACAAGGACTGGTTCCTTTAAGTGCAAGGTGCGATCAACCGCAAAAAGTCAGTAATAAAGAATACGCTCTCCAATAAGCGAAGGAAAGTAGGTAAAAGCCTGCCAAGGTGTCAAGGTAGTTCGACAAAGGCAGAAAGAGTCTCCTTCCTAAACACAGAAGGAAGATGGGTTTGTCAATGCTTGAGCTGATTGATCTAAGTGAGCTACGAGTTTAGTCTTCTAGGATCAAATTTCTTCAGAGTGCCCATTAATGATTTGTTAATTTCATGAATGATCCTATCAGTGATTATGTACTAGGCTTATCTAATGAATTGAGTCTTCCAAGAAAGGTTTCTAATGAATCTGCTAATTGAGGTTCTAGATTCGTTCAAAAGGAAGAAATGAATAGGCTAAGGGACGTACTTTAATGATCCCTAACCATATTGATGTTCTTGAGTTCTAGTCTTTTTTGTAGCCAATGATCTAAGGGAACTAGCAATGCAAAGATACTCAAAGGTGGTACGCGCGCATAAAAAAGCGGTTGGACGGTGTCTCTCTCTATTTTGTTCCTTCCTCGGCAAGCTTGGGAGTTTCTTGATGTAAGCTCCCTGGGTACAGTTTCAGAGTTTATGTTAATGCCCTATCTTCAAAGGAAGTTGCTGACTTAAGGTATCCCCTGATCCGAGGGTGAGCTAGAATTTCATATGGTCAAGAGGAAAGGAAGAAGTCATTGTAAAGGAAGACGACATTTACCATTTCCGCTGCCTGCCTAAAGGCTTATCGGTAGCTCTTAGGTTCTCTGTCAGTAGAGTGATTGTCAATACCTAGTTATGTTTTCGGAGAATAATAAGAAGAGACGGTTGTAGCTTACATAGGCTGTCCTCTGCATTTTTAGATACGTGGAAGCTAGCTGCTTAAAGACAGGCCCCCTAGCCATTCCGCTATTCCTGCCCTAAAGTAAGGGAATCCTCTATGACCCACCACCCTGGTAGAAATTTCCATATATACGATATGAATCCTTGTAATACAAGTTCTTTCTTCTAACGATGGCTACGAACTACGCGAACTGAATTGTCAAGGCTTTCAAACCAAGACTGAGAAAGCTCAATCAATAAAGAGTATTTTAGTGGAATGGATTAACTTACTCCCCATACGAGACCGGAAAGGAAGCTAGCAAACCTAGGTTCAACACCAAGGTAGGGGAAAAAGGGAAAAGAACGATTTTTGATGTGAACAAAAGAAAGCATTTCGCTAAGAAAGCAAAACAGGAAGCGGCGATAGCAAACATTACCCTCACTCAGAAAAATATGCTCTTGGGATATATAAACCTCTCTACCTTAAGACTTCTAACATGGTCGATTCTAGATAGAGCATGGTAACCCCCTACTCTACAAAACAAAGAGTGAAAAATTTCTTCATAGGGTACTATAGCTGTACAACCATAGTACCATAGGGATGGTGAGAGTTCATAAGAGCCCAAATTTAGATAGGTGAAAGATCCTTACTCAAATTACGAACCCTGAATCTCTTTGCGAATTCACAAATGAACCTTGATGGAAAATCGTGGATTTTTCATATGAAAGAAAAATCCCACTTACCCAAAATTCTTTCATATACACGAGCGTCCTCCTACATTTTTCCCTAGTACAACATACTTAAGAAAGCGGATTCCAGGTTCAACTTTTTTAACTGCATGCCAGACCACTAAGTGATGAGACCATGCAAACAAAGGCAATGTGTGACGACCCGACCCATAGTCCTTTGTATGTCAGCCCCTTTATCCCTGTGTTATGCTTCCCCATATGTTGATATATGTGTTTGCTGAGTTTGAGATGTGTTGGATTGAATCTGGTTAGAAATGAGACCCATAGTCTCTTTAAGGAAAGCTTAAGTTGTAAAAGTCAACCGGATATTGACTTATGAGTTAGAGGTCTTGGAATGGATTTCTGATGGTTCCACTAGTTTTGGATGGTGATATTTGACTTGGGAGCGAGATAAGAATTTAATTTGGAGGTTCGGTGTAGAATTAGGCTTGAATTGGCTAAGTTCGAAGTTTGGTGAACTCCGGTTGATAGGTGAGATTTTTATACAAGGGTCAGAATAGAATTCTGAGAGTTGTAGTAGCTTCTTTAGGTGATTTTGGATATGTCTACAAATTTTGAGGTCATTCGGACATCGTTTGGTTGGGTTTTGGATCGAAGGCGAATTTGGAAAGTTCTAGTTTAACTTATGATGAAATTCAATGATTTTAGTGTTTTTTAATGTTAAAGATAGCGTTTTATGGCCCGAGCAAGTTTGAATGAAGTATTAAGTCGTGTTGGTGCTTTTGCTTGAGGTCCCGGGGTCCTCGGGGTGATTTTGGATGGTTAACGAAAGGAAATTTGGTTTTTGAAATATAGCAGATTTTTTGCTGCTGGAGTTCCAGACCTCAAGGCATCGCGTTCGCTTGGTGGTGGACGCGAACGCATAGAAGAATCTGGGAGCGGGAGAAATTTTGCCTTCTCGTTCGCGAAGGGGGAGGCCGGGATCACGTAGTAGAGGGTTGCTCTTGATCGCGTTCGCGTGATAGGTGGACGCGTTCGATAGGTCAGGGAGAGTTGGGCCATCGCGGTCGCGATGAGAGGGCCGCGTTCGTGAAGGAAGGCCTGGGAGCAAGCATCACGTTCGCATGTCCAGGGTCGCGAACGCGATGAAGGAGTTTGCTGGGCAGTTAGGGATTTTTATAAACATTTCATCCGCGACTTGGTTCATATTTTCTCCATTTTTGCAATACCTTGAGAGCTCATTGACGGATTTTGAAAGGGGTTTCAATGGGAAGTGATTGGAGGTAAGTCTTCGGCTTTAATACGGTCATTTTATTGAAGAATCAACTATTAATTCTCTGAAATTGGGTGTAAAATTTAAAGAACAAGGGCTTGGAATTTTGAATGTAAATTTTGGATTTGGATGAGCAATTGGACTCTGATTTTTATGAATTTTATATGTATGGACTCGTGGCGAGACGAGGATTCTGAAAATGTAAATTTCATTATTTTTCGAGCAGCGGGCCCCGGGCTCGAGTTTTGACAACTTCGTTTTTTGGGGTATTTTTCGAGTTATTTCGATTGGGTTGTATTCCATTAGCCTATTTTGACGTATTCCTATTAGTTTTGATCAGATTTGGCATCCACGAAGGTAGATTCTCGAGGGAAAAGGCATTGCGAGCTAGTTTGCGGCCGGCTTGAGGTGAGTAGTGGGTGTAGATGATTACCCGAGGGTTTAAAACCCCGGTATATCACATTGTGGTGCTATTATGAGGCTAGAAACGCACTCTATTGCTAGTGCGGGGTCGTATATATTGGAAATTGTGACTCGGTCTAATCCGAGGGATGTATTATACTATGTTGGCGATTGCGTCGCGTATTATATTGATGATATTTGGGTATGATGCCATGCTTGGGGCCTTGTGCCGCCTCTTAGGATCCTTCAGGGATCATTATCTCGGAATTTTCATGATTTGCATATTATTTGAAATCAGTCCACGTTTAAATACTATTTTTTCAAACTCAGCCATATTTATACATTTTGAAAACTCAAATGATTTTTAAATGATATTTCGGGCTGACGAGTATTATCTCGCTATTTTGGGACTGCATATTATTTTAAATGGAAATGGTGGTAACTAAGGACACCGTGTATTTTAAATAGAAACAGTGGTAACTACGGACACTGTGTATTTTAAATGGAAACGGTGGTAACTAAGGACACCGTGTATTTTAAATGGAAACGGTGGTAACTAAGGACATCGTATATTATTGTATTGGAACGGTGGTAACTAAGGACACCACATATTGTAATGAAGCGGTGGTAACAAAGGACACCGTGTATTGTGATGAAAACAATGGTAACTATTGGAACTGTATGATATGACGCTTAGGCTGTAGCAGCCTCTCCGGAGTCTGAACCCCCACAGTGAGCGCAAGTACCTATATGGATCGGGTTGCACGTTCCGTAGTGTTCATGCATTGCATTGCATCTCATGCATTTATTAACTGTTGTTTATTCTGTATATCTCTAAGACTGGTATTGTATAGAACTGCTAGATAGACTTACATTGTGTTATTTCATGTTTTCTTATCTTCGAGTTTTCATACATGCTTATTACTTGCTAAGTTGGTAGACTCAACCCATACTCCCTGCACCTTGTGTGCAGATTCAGGTGCTCCAGAGGCGTAGAGTTGCTGCTGTTGTCTAGTCTAGACATACTAGAGTATTAAGGTATCTTCCACCGTCCGCATGACCTGTTTACTCTCTATTTATCAGTCCATTTCCCTTGTTGCTTTGTCAGACACTGTAGTTCCTTTAAGGAAGTGTATTGGTACTTATTAGAGGCTCTGTATTCGTGACTCCTCGATTTTGGGAGGATTATTTCTCAGTTGTGTCTTCCTTGTTTTAAAATTATCCCTGATACGGAGCTTGATATTAAATCTTGCCGTTTGATCTTGATTTTCTTCTTCTTGGGATGGAATGCCATTTGTGGTTCGATTGGTTGGGCTTGCCCAGCCTCCCGGCCGGGCGCCATCACGACCGGGATTGGGGTCGTGACAAGTTGGTATGAGAGCCTAGGTTTACTAGGCCTCACGAGTGATGAGCCGGTTTGGTAGAGTCTCGCGGATCGGTATGTAGACGTCCGCATCTATCCTCGGGAGGCTGCAAAACCTTTAGGAAACACTTCACATTCTTGAACTCTTATCGTGCGACTTTGTTGATTTGAGAACTGAAACTTCTTATTCTATTCTCTTGCAGATGGCGAGAACTCGTGCTACTGGACGTGGCTGAGGACCCTGATTGCCACCAGCTAGAGGTCGTGGACACGGTCGTGGCCGTGGAAGAGCAGCAGAGGCAGTACCAGTTGACCCACCTGTTGCTCCTGGTCAGGATCAGCCCCCAGTTGTTGAGGCTCCAACAACACCTACTCAGGCACCGGCAGTGCCCATTGTGATACCTAGTCTTCAGGACACGTTGGCTCAGATCTTATCCGTCTGCACTGGGTTAGATCAGGTGGTATCAGTTACCACTGCAGCGGCAACTTCTCAGACCGGGGTTGGTCATCAGATCCCCCCATCTCGCACTCCAGAGAAAGGTGCACAGGGTTTGCAGACCCCAGAGGCACCACCAGTTCAGCCAGTGGCCCTTGTTCAGCCAGTTGTTCCAGTTCAGGGTGATGGGGTACCAGTGATGCCAGATGACGAGTAGCATCATCTGGATAGGTTTAGCAGACTTTCACCTCCGACTTTTAGTGGTGTTCCAGGCGAGGATGCCCTGGGGTTTCTTGACAACTGTCGACGTATGCTCAGGACAACAGGGATTTTGGAGGTTAGTGGGGTATCTTTTACCACTTTTCAGTTCTTAGGAGCAGCCTTCACCTGGTGGGAGGCATATGAGCGGCGTAGGCCAGCAGGGTTGGCACCGTTTTCTTGGCTGGAGTTCTCCACTATCATTTTGGAGAAGTGGGTACCTAGGTCGCAGAGGGAGGAGTTACGCAGGCAGTTTGAGATGCTTCGCCAGGGGGAATGTCTGTGACGCAGTATGAGATAAGATTTGCAGAGTTAGCTCATTGTGCTACGTGGATGGTCTAGACGGATCAGGAGAGGATTAGATGATTTGTGGACGGGCTCATTTATCCCATTCATATTCTGATGACTCGAGAGAGGGTCCTGAGTCGTACCTTTGAGGAGGCGGTAGATATAGCCCACGATATTGAGACATCTCACCGTCAGGAGCGAGAGGAGAGGGAATCCAAGAGGCCTCGAGGTTCGGGCAGTTATGGTGGCACTCTATCTAGGGGCCAGTTTCATCAGGGCAGAGGTCGTTCTTTTAGGCCTCCTCAGTCAGGCCGCCGAGAGTACAGTGGTGTTTTTTCCGGTCGTGGCCGTCAGGGTCACCAGTAGGGCCAGTCTTCACTCTGTGCCCTCCCAGCTCAGATTTCTGCACCCACATCGTCAGCCCAGGGTTCTTCTGCGTCGAGGGGTTCCCTTCAGTCTCCTTCTCCAGTTTCAGTTGTATTTTATGAGTATGGGGAGCTTGTTCATGTGAAGAGACATTGTCCTCGACTTCGTGGTGGTAGGTTTCAGTAGAGGGATCAACCCTTATCATCTTCTCCATCTGTCTCAGCACCACCCCAGTCTAGTAAGGGTGAGGGTCAGTCATCTAGAGGCCGCCCCAGGAGGGATGAGCGATCTAGCAGTGGCCAGGCTCGTTTCTATGCACTCCCACATAGGAGTGATACCGTTGCTTCAGATGCAGTGATCACATGTATTATCTCAGTTTACCACATGGATGATTCTGTTTTGTTTGATCCCGAGTCTATATATTCTTATATATCTGCTTATTTTGACCATCATTTGGGGACTACCCAAGGGTGTCGCGTTACCTGTGCATGTATCTACCCCGGTAGGTGATACTATTATTGTGGACCACGCGTATCGGTCCTGTCTTGTTATTATTGAGAGTCTGGAGACCCGAGCTGATTTGCTTCTTTTGAGCATGGTTGATTTTGATGTTATTCTAGGCATGGATTGGTTAGCAGCGTGCCATGCTATTCTAGACTGTTACGCCAAGACAGTCACATTGGCTATGCCGTGTATTCCGAGTGTTGTATAGCGTGGTTCGATTGATAATGTACCCAGCAAGGTAATTTCTTTCTTAAAGGCCCAGCAGATGGTTGGGAAAGGGTGTTTATCATATCTAGCATTTGGAGGTATGTTGGAGCTGAGACTCCTAGTCTTGAGTTGGTTCCCGTGGTGAGGGAGTTTCCTGATGTATTTCCAGTGGACCTACCGGGCATGCCTCCGGACAGGAATATTGACTTCGGTATTGATTTGGTGCCGGGCACTCAACCCATTTCTATTCCTCCCTATCGTATGGCGCCACCCGATTTAAAGGAGTTGAAGAAGCACCTGCAGGAACTGTTAGATAAGGGGTTCATTCGTACGAGTGTGTCGCCGTGGGGTGCACCGGTGTTTTTTGTTAAGAAGAAGGATGGAACAATGAGAATGTGCATTCATTACAGGCAGTTGAACAAAGTGACCGTGAAGAACAAGTATCCATCGAGGATTGTATTGGATGTGTTCTAATGTAGGAGGGTAGAGTGATTGCATATGCTTCTTGACAATTGAAGCCCCATCAGAAAAACTACCCTGTTCATGATTTACAGTTGGCTTCTATGGTTCATGCCTTGAAGATTTTGAGGCACTATCTATATGGGGTATCTTGTGAGGTGTATACGGATCATCGCATCCTTCAGCACTTGTTCAAGCAGAAAAATCTGAATTTATGGCAGCGGAGATGGCTTGAGTTACTCAAGGACTATGATATTACCATATTGTATCATCCGGGGTAGGCCAATGTAGTGGCCTATGCCTTGAGCCGAAAGGCGGTGAGTATGGGTAGCTTGGCATATATTCCTGTTGGGGAGAGTCCCCTGGCAGTTGATGTTTAGTCCTTGGCCAATCGGATGGTGAGATTAGATATTTCAGAGCCTAGTTGGGTGTTGGCTTGTGTGGTTTCCCGGTCTTCTTTATATGATCGCATCAGGGAGCACTAGTTTGATGACCCGAACTTGCTTGTCCTGAAGGGCAGGGTCCAGCATGATGATGCTAGAGATATGACTATTGGTAGTGATGGCGTGTTGCGGATGCATGGCCGGATTTGCGTGCCCAATGTGGATGGGCTCCGATAATTGATATTAGAAGAGGCCACAGCTCGCGGTATTCTATTCATCTGGGTGCCGCGAAGATGTACCGGGACTTGAGGCAGCATTATTGGTGGAGGAGAATGAAAAAGGACATTGTGAGTTGTGTGGCTAGGTGTCTAAATTGTCAGCAGGTCAAATATGAGCATCAGAGACCCGGTGGGGTGCTTCAGCAGATGGACATTCCGGAGTGGAAATGGGAGAAGATTACTATGGACTTTGTGAGTGGTCTCCCTCATACCTCGAGGAACTTTGATTCTATTTGGGTGATTGTGGATAGACTGACCAAGTCTGCGCATTTCATTCCGGTGTGTACCACCTATTCTTCGGAGCGGTTGGCAGAGATTTTCATCCCTGAGATTGTGCGGTTGCATGGGGTTCCAGTTTCTATTGTCTCAGACAGGGGTACTCAGTTTTCCTCCCAGCTCTAGAAGACCTTTCATCGGGAGTTGGGCACTCAAATTCAGATGAGCAAAGCTTTTCATCCTCAGACGGACGGACAGGCCGTGCATACTATTCAGATATTGGAGGACATGTTGCGTGCTTGTGTGATTTATTTTTGTACGATCATTCATACGAGTGTGTCGCCGTGGGTCGCACTGGTGTTATTTGTTTAGAAGAAGGATGGAACAATGAGAATGTGCATTGAAAGTGACCGTGAAGAACAAGTATCCATTACCTCGTATTAAGGATTTGCTTAACCAGCTTCAGGGGGCAAGGGTATTCTCAAAGATCGATCTCCGTTCATGTTATCACCAGCTGAAGATTAGGGATTATGATATTACGAAAACAACTTTCACGACGAGATATAGGCATTATGAGTTTCTGGTTATGTCATTTGGGTTGACTACTTCCCCAGCAACATTCATGCACGTGATGAATAGTGTACTTCGGTCGTACTTGGATTCTTTTGTGATCGTGTTCATTGATGATATTCTTGTGTACTCGCGTAGCCAGGAGGAACACGCGCAACATTTGAGGGTGGTATTGCAGAGGTTGAGAGAGAAGAAGTTGTATGCAAAGTTCTCCAAGTGTGAGTTCTGGCTTAGTTTCGTGGCTTTTATGGGACACGTGGTGTCCAGTGATGGTATTCAGGTTGAACCAAAGAAGATCGAGGTGGTGCAAAGTTGGCCTAGACGGTCCTCGACTTCTGAGATTCGAAGTTTCCTCGGTTTTGCGGGTTATTACCACAGGTTCATTCACGGTTTTTAATCTATTGCTTTGCTTTTGACGAAGTTGACGAAGAAGAATGCACCATTTGTGTGGTCTGATGAGTGCGAGGAGAGCTTTCAAAAGCTCAAATCATTATTGACTACGACTCCAATATTAGTATTGCCAGCAGCTTCAAGTTCTTATATAGTATATTGCGATGCTTCGAGGATTGGTATTGGTTGTGTTCTGATGCAGGAGCGTAGAGTGATTGCAGTCGCGATGAGAGGGCCGCGTTCGCGAAGGAAGGCCTGGGAGCAAGCATCGCGTTCACGTGGCTAGGGTCGCGAACGCGATGAAGGAGTTTGCAGGGCAGGTAGGGATTTTTATAAACATTTCATCCGCGAATTGGTTAATATTTTCTCCATTTTTGCGATACCTGGTTTCAACGGGAAGTGATTGGAGGTAAGTCTCGTGGCTTAATACGTCATTTTATTGAAGAATCAACTATTAATTCTCTGAAATTTGGTGTAAAAGTTAAAGAACTAGGGCTTGGAATTTTGAATGTAAATTTGGGATTTGGAGGAGCAATTGGACTCCAATTTTGATGAATTTTATACGTATGGACTCGTGGCGTGACAAGGATTCTGAAAATGTAAATTTTATAATTTTTTTAGAAGTGGGCCCGGGGCTCGGGTTTTGCGAACTTTGTGTTTTGGGGTGTATTTCGAGTTATTTCGATTGGGTTATATTCCATTAGCCTATTTTGGCGTATTCCTATTGGTTTTGATCAGATTTGGCATCTGCGGAGGTAGATTCTTGAGGAAAAGGCATTGCGAGCTAGTTTGCGGCCGGCCTGAGGTGAGTAATGGGTGTAGATGATGATGCGAGGGTTTGAAACCCCGGTATATCACATTGTGACGCTATTATGAGGCTAGACACGCACTCCATGGCTAGTGCGGGGTCGTATATGTTGGAAATTGTGATTCGGTCTAATCCGAGGGATGTATTGTACTATGTTGGCGATTACTTCGCGTATTATATTGATGATATTTGGGCTTGATGCCATATTTGGGGCCTTGTGCCGACTTGTAAGATCCTTCAGGGATCGTTATCTCGGAATTTTCATGATTTGCATATTATTTGAAATCAGTCCAGGTTTAAATACTATTTTTGCAAACTCAGCCATATTTATACGTTTTGAAAACTTAAATGAATTTTTAAATGATATTTCGGGATGACGAGTATTATCTCGCTATTTTGGGACTGCATACTATTATAAATGGAAAATGTGGTAACTAAGGACACTGTGTATTTTAAATGAAAATGGCGGTAGCTAAGGACACCGTGTATTTTAAATGGAAATAGTGGTAACTAAGGATACCGTGTATTTTAAATGGAAACGGTGGTAACTAAGGACACCGTGTATTTTAAATGAAAACGGTGGTAACTAAGGACACCGTATATTATGTATTGGAACGGTGGTAACTAAGGACACCGCGGATTGTAATGAAACGGTGGTAACAAAGGAACACTGTGTATTGTGATGAAAACAGTGGTAACTATTGGCACTGTATGATATGGCGCTTGGGCTGTAGGAGCCCCTCCGGAGTCTGAACCCCCACAGTGAGCGCGGGTACCCATATGGATCGGGCTGCATGTTTCGCAGTATTCATGCATTGCATTGCATCTCATGCATGTATTAACTGTTGCTTATTCTGTATATCTCTGAGACTGGTACTGTATAGAATTGCTAGATAGCCTTACATTGTGTTATTTCGTGTTTCTTATCTTCGGATTTTTATACTTGCTTATTACTTGCTGAGTTGGTAGACTCACCCCATACTCCGTGCACCTTGTGTGCAGATTCAAGTGCTCTAGAGGCGTAGAGTTGCTTCTGTTGTCTAGTCCATACGTACCAGAGTATTGAGATAGCTGCCAGCATCAGCAGGACCTTTTTACTTCGTATTTATCAGTCCAATTCCCTTGTTGCTTTGTTAGACACTGTAGTTCCTTTCAGTCAGTGTATTGATACTTATTAGAGGCTCTGTACTCGTGACTCCTCGGTTTTGGGAGGATTATTGCTCAGTTGTGTCTTCCTTGTTATAAAATTATCCCTGGATGGGAGCTTGATATTAAATCTTGCTGTTTGATCTTGATTTTCTTCTTCTTGGATTGGAATGCCATTTGTGGTTTGATTGGTCGGGCTTTCCTAGCCTCGCGGTCGGGCGCCATCACGACCGGGATTGGGGTCGTGACACAATGAGGAGTGCTAGCTGGAACTAGACAATGGGTGGGTGTCCAACAAACATTCCTTAGCTAAGAGGGATTCATTCACCACAGCTTCTCTTACTAGCAACATCACACCATATCGAATACCGATTGACAGACATTCAAGTCTTTCTTATAGTTTATGTTGATGATCTCATTGTTTCCGCGAGCGCATCCTTTATTTTCAAGCTTTATTTCTATCGTAATTTTTCCATCTGGGCGCCTCGCCTATTCATTCTTTTTTGGGGTGTATAAAGCCACAGAGCAATTCAGGCATCTATCTTATTGTATTGACGCAATTGGAAGATCATGATTTCTCCCAGCCACTCAAGCGGGATCAGATCGGGCTTTAGCGAGAACAATTGTAATTGAATCGGGAACGGAAAGACTTCACTTCAACTTAATAAATGATGTCTACTTCGTAAGTGCTAACGCAAAGTATATCACCGAAAGGAAAGGTGATGGGGGAGCCTAGCCATTTCACTCTACCCGAGTAATAAAGTGGAAACCCCCATCATTATAGATTAAAGGGAAAGTCGCCCAGAAATATTTTTTCAAATACAATCCGTGAAAATAGAGTAAATTCAACAAATATAACAAAGCAAGTCCTAGGCCTCACTATCTATCAATCATGAAGATAAAGAAGAGAAGGTTGGATTGAAAGTAGTACGTCTGCATGGATCTATCGTTAACAATTTGATCGGGACACATCCAATTGAAGGTAAAATCCCAACCTCTTTGGAAGGAGATCTTCCTACAAGTGAGCACCAAGTCAAATGTAACAAACTAGATGCTTTCTTCCTTTACAATGTATTTTCTTTCTTTTAAGAAGAATTGCCAGCGTAATTTTTCTGTAGAAAGTCATTTAAAGAAGGAAAGTTATCAGAAAAATTAACAATCAAATAAACTGTTCCTACACTCACGGTTTTGTAATATGCGGTATTGTTTTTAGGAGTTAAAACTTTCTTAGATAGTTTCTTAAGTACATCTTTTCTAAACGAGTGGCAGGGTCGAATCACTCCACATGAAACGACCTACGGCCCAACCGAATATTCCACATATTCCGACTAATTTGATCGCTGCTTCTTATGCACATAAAGTTCATCTATTAAGTAACACCAATAATAATGATAGAACAAGAAAGCATAATGATTCCAGACCACCAAAGAATGTGTCCCTTAGACTTTCCAACTAAATAAAAAAATATCTACTATAATACAAGTCTTAAATTTGAAGCCTTAAAATTAAAGTAGCGAATAGAAATATTTCTAAGGCATGTGATTGTCAATCATAATTGTTAGCGTGGGCTGCAACGCATCTGTCTTCGCGCTTTCGGCTGCAAGACGGGCCAATATAATGCCTAAGTTTGCCAAGAACACTGAACTTTCTTGAAATAAAAATGGGATTAATGGGAAGCAGTACCTAGTTTTACATTTCACATTCCCTTAATTACTAACTTAATATATTATTAGTGTTGTATTTTCTGCCTAAAAAGCTGTGACTATACTTTGGAAATTGGTGACACAATTCTGGCATCAAGTAATTAATTCCCTTCTAGAATTGATGCTCAAGTTAATTGGCCTTGGGACTAAAGCCGAACTACGGTGACAGGCTGGCATGTCACAACTACTGCTAAAGGGAATACTGAATATTAGGAAGGTACGTAGGTCGGATTGGATCAAAATTTTTAATTACTAAATCAAATCAACAGTGTTGAATTTTTAAATCTTTATACAACCAAATTTGTGAGTTCGGATGAAATGAGTTTATCTCTTAGATTCATCCATGCATTCACATATGAAGCTAAATTTGGGAAGAACTTGAGAGAAGAAGAAAAGTGCAAAACATGAAGAAAATGAATTTTATATTTTCTGTATATGACAAAATGTAGATACATGTGTATATGTACCGGTAATTTAACTATGGTTCTAACAACTTAATCATGGTCATTTGTGACTCACCTCTAACTACTTTAACTAACTACAAACTAGACTTAACTGATTTAACCACTTATACTTCACACTCCCCTAACCTGGAGGGTGCAAAATATTGAGCACTCCAAGCTTTCCCAAAAGAAACTTATGACGTAAGTGGCCAAGCTCCTTAGTCACGAATCAGCCTGTTGATCCTTGGTTCCCACAAATTGAGGCATGAGCACACCTTGTATAATCTTGTCACGCATAAAATGACAATCGATCTCTATGTTTTTAGTACGTTCATGAAAGATAGGATTAGCTGCTATTTGCAATGCAGCCTTGCTATCACAATAAACTTTCACAGGTTACTTGATAGTCATTCCAAGCTCAGCAAATAGCCCCAACAACCACACAAGTTCTGATGTTATTGCTGCTAGATACTGATACTCTGCTTCTGCAGAGCTTCTTGGCACTGTATGCTGCTTTTTTAATTTTCAATAGATGAGTGAATAACCAAATTTGATCAAGTATTAAGTGACTGATCTGCATGTGTTTGGACAGCTTGCCCAAGTAGCATCACAGAACCTGGTCAAGCTATCTTCATCGTATTTGCTTAGAAATATTCCCATCCTTGGCTCTTGTTTGATATATCTAACAACTCTCACTGGTACATCCCAATGAGCTTTTTGGGATCTTGCATGAATTAACTAGGAGTTTGTATTGCAATCACAATATCCGGCCTAGTAATGGTAAGGTAAATCATTCTACCAATCAGTCGTTGATATTCACTTGCATAAGGCTCGCCTACAATCCCAGCATGAGTTACATCCCGTACTTTTATATTAGGATGAGTCGTAGTATTCTATATGAGGTTGAAGTGACTAAGACCTTTCGTGAGATTATAGAGGATATGTGACTATGTTATTGTAAGACCCCATAATTTTAACAATATTGATATCGTTATATACATTTGATATGGTATTTTGAGCGGAACATTTTTGTAAAAAGTTTGAAAATATAATTTTATATAGTTATTAATATTACTACTTCCAAATATGCTTTAAATTATACACATAATATGAGACATTTTATGAGATTTTTTTAATTATAAAGATAGAAATTATTGTCACAAGAAAATAAGGTTATTTTTTTACCATTTAAGAATTAAGGGTACAAAAATTATACTCTTTATATGAGATTAGAAAAATTAAAAGATGAGTATATATATATATATATATATATATATATATATATATATATATATATATATATATATATAAAGTTTATATGGTACCGTAATTTATTAATATTTTAATATATTAATAGTAGTACTTTAGGATGAGGACAGGATTATTTTTGAGGTTATAAGTGCTTATGACATTTATACTCAATAATGAGTAAAGTCATGAAGGTGAGGGAAGAAACGAGTTAAAGAAATTGAGTTTCGTCGAAGTTTGATATTTGGAGATAAAATACAGTTTAAGCTATAATACCCCGTATTTATGGAATAGTGCCATACAAGATATCACATGACCATAATAGTAAGGTGTATAAAGTATGCTAAAAGTGGATAGTATTTTAAGTAATTTGAGATAATTTTTATTTATGTGAATAATTGGATAATTATTAATTTTTAGTGGAATATTAAAAAAATAATTAAAATGTTTGGATAGGCTTAACTACCCTCCCAACGTGGCAGCCAAGGAAATCCCAATAAATGATTCTTAAGTTAGAGATCAAGATGGCAGCAAGTAGGGAATTCAATAGTGAGTAGGCAAGTCTTGGAGCAAGGTAGCTAGATTAGAAAATTTTGTGGCCAAGTCATCGTACTAAGTGGGGGCTACAACCCATAATTTTAAGAGCTTTACTACGTTAAAGTAAAATGTATAGCTTGCTAAGTATTGAATGGGATTATCAAAAAGGAGTTAGTATGAAACCTTACAATGATATAGCAGCATGAATTACTAATTCTAAGAGAGCACGGTACAATCTTTTTTAATAATATCATATGGATTTTTTCCTACTTCGTTCTCACCGCTACGTGTTTTCCGCAAAGACATGTGTTAGAGGGATTGTCAAGAGAATTGGCCCAGGTATGTTAAGGCTAATCCTTTTTTCTTTTGGTATGATCCAAGTAACTGTACATAAACGTAATGTTATTCCACAAGTGGTTCTACTCTTAGCAGTTAAGGATGTCTATGTTATTCATATATGTAAAGTGATATTCAAGCATGTCTAAGTATGTTCCTAATTCTCTATTGAGGTATTTGATAAAGATGTTAATATTTATAATATAATGATACTTGCATCTTCATTTACCACCGTGCTACAGCCAGTCGGGCAGTCATGCATTTATAACCGAGCTACGGTCGGTCGGGCAGTTACCACCGGTTGGACAATTATGTATCACTACTTACCACCGATTAGGCAGTTATGCATTTACCACCCACCTATGGTCGGTCGAACAGTTACTACTGATCAGTTGGGCAGTCATGCATCATAAGATATGCTTCCTCTGTTCCAGTTTATGTGAACCTATTTTCTTTTTGGTTCATTCCAGAAAGAATGAAACCTTTCTAAATTTGGTAACAATTTAGCTTAAACTTACAACTCTAACCTTAATGCGAAGCTTTTATAACCACACAAATACTCGGGGCCTCATTTGGACTTGTTTAGGACCATAAATTCCAAAAATCTTCATTTTTTTCTTAAACTTCGTGCCCAGTCAAATATGTTCAAATTAATTGGAACGGAGGGAGTAGATAATAGGCTCAAAGAGAAAATTTATATATATATATATATATATATATATATATATATATATATATATATATATATATATATATATATATATATAAATAATTCTTCTATATAATAAGTAGGCAAATATAGTGGCACTTCAGAGATTCAAGTTAATTCTTAATCTCTTTAATTAATATTGATTTATTGTTATGTTTCAGTTCTACCTTACATACTCAGTATGTTATTTGTACTGACGTCCTTCTTTTGAGGACGTTGCATTCATCCTGCAGGTATAGGTAATCCGTTTGACGAGCCCCCATAGTCGACGAGGTTAGCATTTAGCGAAGGATCGGTAAGACTCCACCTCATTCGGAGTGCAGCCAAGTCTATAAGTCATCGTGTTAGAGTTTTGCTACAGACTTATAGGTAGGCAGGTACCCTGTCCCATTTGATGTCAAATAGGCTTTATAGACAGATATTTATTTTGTATAGTATGTCAAAGGCCTTGACGTCCCAAATGCATTCATGTTTTAATAATGATGGTTAATTAATACAATGCTTGCCTACTTATTGTTATATATTATAAGTTGTGGCCATGTTTGCCATGATATTTAAAGAAATAAATGATTTACAGAGTGGTTCGCTCAGGCTAGTAGGGCCTCGGGTGTCAGCCACGCCTCCACAGGTTTGGGGCGTGACAATGTGTCTGTCAAATTAAGCTGAAATGAACTTTTGATTAAGGTCAATTGAAGTGGATATAGGCTTGGCACCACCTTAGCCTGAATCAGAGTTCAACTAAAGTCCATATTTTCTCTGATTCATTAAAATTCCACTCTTGGATCTCAATACTTCAATTCCTAGGAAGTATTTAAGATCACCAAGATCTTAACCTTAAATTGTTGATGAAGCACATCCTTAGTATTATTGATAAACTGTGTGTTGTTTCGAGTTATCAGTAGGTCATCTATATATATCAATACTGTCACAAAGTCTTCTCCTTTATTCTTAGTGAACAAGGAGTAATCATGAAGACTTTGAATATCACCTGCAGCTATTAAAGCTTCACTAAGCTTGATATTCTACTGCGTCGAAGCTTATTTTAGACCATATAATGACTTCAGTAGTCTGCAAACCTTTGTCTCCCCCTGTTTCCTGAAAACTTGAGGAAGTTCCATATAGACTTCCTCATACAGGTCTCCCTGTAAGAATGTATTATACACATCTATATGTGAAATATTTTAACCTCTAGAAGCAGCAAGAGCAATAACAGACCTCACAATTACCTTCTTGGCAACTGGTAAATTCGTTTTAATCCAAACCTTCTCTTTGGCTATACCCCTTGGCAACTAGTCGGACCTTAAACCTTTCTACTTCTCCACTGGCCTTATACTTAATTTTTTATACCCATTTTGACCCAATGGACTTTTTTCCTTTTGGCAGGTCAACAGTACTCTAGGTTTTATTATCTTCTAGTTCTTTGATTTCCATTTCCATTTCCTCAATCCACCTTTTGTCCTTTGAAGCCTTAGTGAAGGTCCTTGGCTTAGTCAATATGGAAATGTTAGTTAGGGAGCTCCTGCATTTGTCCGTCAACTTTGTATAAGATAAGTAGTTGGATATTGGATATGAGGATCCATGTCCCTTTTTGGTGGTCACATTATCTTGTAGCCATAAGGGATACTTTAAAACTCTTTTGGACTTCCTTACTTTATTATTTTCCAGTTCTACAATTGGTGGGAGAATGGTATCATTTAGACTTGAATCAGCAAATCCAGTCTTAGGCATGTGAACATTGTTATCCTCTGCAACTACTAGTAGGTCATGCTCAAGATGAGCATTTCCTTCTACTACTTCTTCACTTTCTTCTGTGCTAATTGTTGTATGTGCATCACGACATCTTGGCTCAGCAAACTCCACTGGGTTATCATCTCCAAGCAGCAAATCTGCATTATTGGAAAGATATGTAAGCTTGAGGGGCAGGTTTGGCAATTGAAAAGATGTGGTCCTTAAATACTACATCTCTGCAAACAAAGAAACTGTTAGTAGATAGATCCATTAGCCTATAACCCTTCTATGTTTCTGCATATCCCAGAAATACAGTTGCCCTCGCTCTTGGTGAGAATTTATCTTCTTTAATCACATTGGTAACATAACAAAGACATCCAAACACCTTGAGATGAACTAAGGAAGGTGGCTTATTATGTAAAGCTTCATTTGGAGTCTTTCCATTTAATAGAACAATGGGTAATCTATTTATCACATGGACTACTGCTTTAACACATTCACCCTAGAATCTTGTAGAGACACTAGCTTAAAACTTCATTGCTCTTGTTGTGTATAGGATATGTCTATGTTTCCTCTATACAACTCCAGTTTGCTATGGGATATATGTCATGGCCCTAGTTCACCGTCCGTGAACATGTCATGACGGCACCCAGTCACCATAGGTAAGCCTCATAGTGCGAAAACATCATTATTGGCGGAAATAATTAATTAAACTGGATATCTTAAGGAAAATTGTATATAGGCTAACAAAAACATAGTACGCTGCTCTAATCCCGAAATATCTAACAACTGAGAGAAAAGGAATAAACTAAATACTAAAGCTGGAACAGAATAGAGACTTTTGGTCTACAGACGTGACATATATACCTCGAAGCCTCCGTGTATCTCCTCGCCTCAAGGATAGTGCTCCTGGGTGGAGGTACCTGGATCTGTACATGAAAAACATGTGCAGAAGGGGTATGGGTACACCATAGCGGTACTCAGTAAGTGCCAAGCCTAACCTCGGTCGGGTAGTGATGAGGAAGGTCAGAGCCCTACTGAAATAAATCATAATAAATAATAATAAAACAAAATAATTTAATAAAGTCCACAGCGAGAATCTAACCAGATAAATAAGGAAAACATTAATGGAAAGCAGAGGTACAACACAAGGAATATTGCTCACAACAAGAAATAATAGCCAGGGATCTCTTGGTATCCTGAGGATCTCTTAGTATCCTCATCATATACACCAAGGATCTCTTGGTATCCCGAGGATCTCTTGGTATCCTCAATAGGTAAGCCAAAGATCTCTTGGTATCCCAATATATGAAATTACATGTGCCAGGGATATCTTGGTATCCCACACCCTCAATCCAGAACATATCAAGTACAGGAGGATCTCCCGGAAAACCATCCCGTAGTCCCAAATTATACACACAACAACAACAACTCATAATCTCAGAATAAATGCTAAAACCATAACCAAGAAATGGTAAAATCTAGCATAATATGCTTCACAGAGTGCATATAATACAGTTAAACAATTTACTAAGTGAGTCAGTTAAACATGCTTCTCTAAGCTAGCACAGGTTGAACTTACAATCTGAAATGAACAAGTAAACGGGAATCCCAATTTAAATATTTCAAGTAGAAACAAGTTTACAACAATTAGCTCAAGTACGTGCTCGTAACCTCACGTACGGGGAATTCAAATATCAAAGATCATGTCCTGAAGGGAAAAGTCCCCACACAAGGTTAGACAAGCCACTTACCTCGAATCAATACCAAAAATCAACTAGAAATCACGCCCTTGCCACGAATATCCCACTCCAAATGGCCCAAATCTATTCAATTCAATTACATATTATAAATAACATCGCAAACAACCGATTCCATTATTACATTTAAAGCTAAGGCGCAAAAATAGATAAAATAACCAAAACGCCCTTCAAGAAAACGTCTCGGAATTGAATAAACTTTACATTTTTGGAACTTTCGTACTCTCATGAGTCTAACCATATAAAAATCTCCCAACAAAGGTCAAATGCCCACTCAAAATTCAATAGTTTGGTCTAAGAACTTTTCCCCAATTTTCATTCAAAAATCCAAAATTAAGGATGAATTTGTGATTAGATTAGTGGGTTTTGAACTTAAGGTAGTAGAGAACCGTTACCCAGTAGTTGCATTTGAAAAACCTTCAGAATTGCTCCCAAATCCGAGCTCCCAAACTTATATGTTGAAGAAAATGGCAAACCCTCGGATTTTGAAAATTTAAGAACTGTTCAGACCCGTAAAGCAAACTCGAACATGGATAGGCACGTTTGCGAAGAAGGAAAAATTAAGTGGCCAGAAATGTCCTTCGCAATCGCGAAGGTAGGACTACGAACGTGAAGGCTTGGGAGTCATGAGCTACGTGAATGCGGCGTAGCGAATGCATTGAAGAAATTAGTGAGGTTCAGAAGTTGACCTACGCAACCGCATTGACTGGGACGCGAATACAATAGAGGAAGCAGTGAAGCCTCGCGAACGCGGAAGCATTATGCGAACACGATAGAGGAACCGGCCCCCTCCAGGATTACACTACGCGAACGCGTGAGAAGGGTTGTGAACGCGAAGGAGGAGTAAGTCAAACCTACACGAACACGATCGAAGTCCTGCGAACGCGAAGAAGAAAAACCAACCTGCAGCAGCTGGGAAGTTTTTGCAATCTTTTAAATTCTAAAATGCTCCGTTGAGCATCCGAAATACACCCGAGGCCCTTGGGACCTCAACCAAACCTACAGACATATCCCATATCATCATTCAAACTTGTACCAATCCTTAAACAACCTAAAGAAACGCTGGAAACTCGAATTGATCAATGATTTGAACCTAAGAACTTCAAATTTCAATAAAACACGCTTTCTATCAAACACCTATCCAAAACACGTCCGATTGACCTTAAATTTTGCACACATGTTCCAAATAACATGACGGTTGTCATGACCCAATTCCCAAACCCGATCGTGATAGCGCCTCTCATGAAGACAAGGCCAGCCAGTCAACACAATTTATCCTTTTAAAACAATTTAATTAACACAATATAGTATAAACATGGTTTAATAAATATCCAATAGCAGAAAGTATAGATAGAATGCGGAAATCCAACCCAACATAGCCCTAACCGGGGTATCACAAGTAGCAACTAAGAAATTCTGACACAAGTATACTAAATACGAAATCCAATAAAATAATTCGAATAACATAGAAATAATAAGATAAAGGAGTCATAGGGGATGCGAACGCCAACAGCTACCTCGAAGTCTCCGAAACACCACCTGGACTGGAAGGATCAGTTCTCAGGTATGGAGATTTACTATGCTTGAATTTTCACACACGGTGCAGAGAGTAATATGAGTACTCCGACCTAGTGAGTAAATTTAAATAATGGTTGAAAGCAAGAAAATACGTTAAGGCACAGATCATTCTATAGAGAAGCAGGGAAATCATTTAAAATAACAATTCAGTGAAATATCATGTGGAATTTCTTTTAAACCTGTAAAACAGGTAATTTGGCAGCAAAATAACAAATAGAAATCTGCCCCTCGGGCTCAATATCAAAACAACAAGTTGAAATCTGCCTCTCAGGCTCAGTATCAAAATAACAAGTAGAAATCTGCCTCTCGGGCTCAATATCAAAATTACAAGTTGAAATCTGCCTCTCGGGATCAGTATCAAAATAACAAGTAGAAATCTGCCTCTCGGGCTCAATATCAAAATAACAAGTTCAAATCTGCCTCTCGGGCTCAGTATCAGCATCTCACGACAATATCAGCCCCTCAGGCTCAGTGCATTATGAGGCAACAAGCCACTGAAATAAGAGTACACATACTGAGACATGTAAAATAGATAAAGAAGAAATGCACGAGTGTGATGCAATGCATATGATGGTGCACTCTGATACCCACTGCGGCGTGCAGCCCGAGCCATCCATTTATTTATCATCGTCGGTGCTCACTAGGGGTGTGTACAGACTCCGGAGGGGCTCCTACAGCCCAAGCGCAATATCAAGCCATCTCGTGACATCAAATCTAGGCCCTCGGCCTCATATCAATATTAGTATAATCAACCAGGCTCTCGGCCTTAATATTAATATAACACTGCTGCGGCGTGGATCCCGATCCATGCTCAATCCAAAAATTATCATAAGCCCTTTGGGGATTTGTAAAACGGTAGTTCTCATCCCCAAATATCATTTAGAAATATCATTTAGTTTTCAAATCTTAGAAAGATGGCTGGGTTTGCAAAACAGAATTTAAAACCTTCGACTGAGATCAAATGATATGAAAATATGCAAAAACGGTGTTATCAATCCCAGAAGGATTCAAATAATTGGCAAGAAGCCCAAATGTAACAATAAAATCCAAGTAAGGATGATTCTCAATTTAGTTCAAGTAAAAAACACGGGAAAAACATCTCTCGGGACGGACCAAGTCACAATTCCCAGCAACCAATGACCCCGCACTCGTCATAGAGCACGTGTCTTGCCTTAATATAGCGTTAAGATGTGAAATTCCGGGGTTTAAGACCCTCATGACATCATTTACATAAATTACTCACCTCAAGATGGCCAAAAGTCTAGCTCGCTATGCCTTTTCCTCTCGAATTGGCCTCGTCGTACGTCGAATCTTCCCAAAATCACAACGGATGTGTTCATTATGCTAAAGAGACAACACACAATCGAAAGCAATCAAAAAATATCAAAATTCACAAATTTGACAAAACCCGAGCCCCAAGCCCACGTCTCAAAACTCAAACTTTTTACATCATGGGGTTGCTTATCTCGCCACGAGTCTATGCATGCAAAAATCTCTCCAATCGGACCACGAATGGCTCCTCAAATCCCAAATTTAGAATTTCAATCTCAAGCCTTAATTTCTTACAATTTGGCTACATTTTCGAGAATTTCAAGTATGATTCTTCAATAAAATCATGTATTTAACTCATACAACTTACCTCCAATCGATCCCAATTGAAACACTCTTCAATCCCCGCCCAAAAGGTCTCAACAATGGCCAAAAATGGTGGAAAATGGGTTGGGTTCGCGGATGAACTATTTTTAACATTCTGTCTGGGTACTGTAGCTAACCCTATGCGATTGCATTAGAGCTCCTGCGATCGCATAGAACAAAATTCTAGGGCACTATAGCTAACCCTCTGCGATCGCATAGAACAAACTTTCAGGCCACTGTAACTAACCTTATGCGATTGCATAGAACAAAATTTCAGGGGACTGTAGCTAACCCTATGCGATCGCAACACCTGCTATGCGATCACATAAAGCAAAATTGCTCTGTACTAACTGTTGCATTTCTGCAGCATTTTCCAACTTCAAAAATTCCCGTTAGCCATCCGAAATTACCCCGAGGCCCCCGAAACCTCAACCAAATGCACCAACATATCTTAATATATCATCCAAACTTGCTCCAATCATTAAAACACCTCAACTAACACTAAAACCATCGAATTACAGCGAATTCAAGCCTAAGTTCTTTTAAAACTTCTAAAACACGCATTCAATCAAAAACCCAACCAAACCACGTTCAAATGACCTAAAGTTTTGTACACACATACCAAATCACTTAACGGAGCAGCAGAAACTCTCGGAATTCCATTCCGACTTGCGGATAAAAATCTCAACTATCAACCAGGAAATCGCCAAAATACTAACTTCGCCAATTCAAGCCTAAATCTACACTGAACCTCCAAAACTACTTCCGAGGACATCATAAGTCACAAATCACCTCTCGGAGCTAACTGAACCATCAGAAATCACATTCGAGCCCTCTAAATCATAAGTCAATATTCGGTTAACTTTTCCAACTTAAGCCTTCTTAAAAGAGACTAAGTGTCTCATTTCCTATCAAAACCACTCCAAATCAACTCGATCACACAAGATACAGATAATGAAGCATAATGAAGCTGAAAATGGATGAAATGGATCATGAGACGACGGGTCGGGACATCACATTCTCCCCAACTTAAACAAACGACTGTTCTTGAGCGTGCCTAGATTTGTCCCAAAAGTCAAAAAATAGCTTAGTAGCCTCGCCATGCATATACCCGGGGGCGATACCATGTCACCGTATCTCATATAGGTCCGACAACACATTATTACCTAAATTTTTGCAATCCAATCTAGCCCATAAGCCATAGGACCACATTTCCACTTTCGAAATCTTTCATATGATCGGAATCCCACTTTTATATTGTGAATAAGCCCGAACAAGCTGTAATAACCCATACCTGCTACCTCAAGTGCAATTTCATGATAGACCACATAACTCAAACGCTTGTAGTGATAGCTCATAATCACAACTGCACACAACACCTGAATACCAATAGAAAAACTCTTATCAACTAAAGTCTCATCACACTTTCATATGCTGCCAATGATGACTAAATCACGCGGTAAGCCATAACCACTTCCCATATCAAACATTCATGAAGTCACTTCTCCTTTGGAAAATGCTACATCAAATTTCTAAGCCGAAGCTCGATATTATCCTTCCAACATACTGAAATCGGATCCGTTTGTATTCATTAATGATCCCTCTGATCTCTTCTAATCCATCACACTACTCTGGTGACATGACACATCAATACAGTCCTAAGCCACAACTCGCACAGTATGCACGCCAATAAGCAACAATCCGAGTATACTAAATTCATGAAAACAACTCAAATGAAAGAGCTGTACCACAAGCTCACTAGTACCACCACAACGATATGCTATGGAATCGTCAATCACAGGGAACCAAGATATATGAATAGAATAATAATAACAATAATAATAACCTGCTCTTCTATTGCTCACATTGACATCAACTTCACGAGCAACTTAGTTGCCAATAAAATAATCCACCTGGCACGGTCACATACCTCCAGTCCAAGCATATCATATAGAAGCAATCCAACAAGTAAACATGTATTAACTGAAACAAGATTCTCATGCTCCCGTACTAGCATAAATGACACCCTATTTCATAGGCATGAGCAAACTGCGCTGTCATATCTCCAATCACCAAGTTACCACAGAATTAGTAATTACCAAGTTTGTTCTGGAAATTTATCATCTTGGAAATCTCAAGTATATCCCAGATAGTTCTTAGAAGATTTACGAATACGAGAAACATTATACCTTTAAGCTCAATGTCCCACTCTAGGCGTATCATAGCTTACGTATCTTCCAAGCATGAATATTGGCTTGGTGCTTGCACACAGGTTCAAACATCACATAATTTCACGCTCACAGCATATAGTTATCACCATCAATTAGCTCATCTAGCACATCCAATGAGTTAGGAAAAATACTCTCCTCAACATGCCACAACCCCGAAATAGTATATTCTTGAGGATTTCCCCCTCTCCAAATTCATAGATCACATAAATCACCGTAACTTATCACAACCTCATCACCCAAATGACTAACACATCCCTCAAGTATGTTCATCCCAAGATAATTATATTCAAAAAAATTCTACAATACATAACAAGGTCGAAATATTGGTAGTCGATCAACCAAGTGAGCATTGAAACGTCAATAGACATCTGTTAATCAAGATATAATGTGCACCCTTCTCAGGCCTTACCGAGAAGTTATGGCACCCAATCTAAATATCTGAAACTGACTATTCTATCCAGAATTCATGAGCTTTCCTTCAAGAATGAACTATCACCTCGTACATGAAAATATTAAACATGCACAACATACCACATTTATTATGCCATTATTTTGAAAATGCAAAAATATCATTAGAATTTCCAGGCTATAGGGAAATTACATTCCATGTAGTTAGAAATCTTCTATTTTCTCCCATTTAGGAGGAGTTCATAATATACAATATGTTCCGTGCACCGGTAGAGGATATCCGACTCTAACCATGGTAAAAACCATCAAGAAAACTTTCAAATCTGCTCGCACATAACCAAGCTATAAAAACGGAATTTCTCTAGCTTGACTAGGCCATGTACCAACCCAAGAATATTGTCTGTAATTCAAGCAAATTCTTATTGTGCCATCCTTCTTCTTCACAAATAAGACTGGTGTACCCCAAGGTGACACACTAGGCCGGTGAAATTCCTTTTCTAGGAGTTCCTGAAGCTGCTCTTTCAATTCCTTCAGCTCCGCTGGTGCCATACGATACAGTGGAATAGAAATGGAATGAGTGTCCAGCACCAAGTCGATACCGAAATCAATATCCCTGTCTGGTGACATGCCGGACAGGTCTGCAAGAAATACATCAGGAAAAATTCCTCACAACTATGACAAAATCAATAGTAGAAGTCTTAGCTCCAACATCTCACACAAAAGCTAGATATGATAGACAACCCTTCCCAACCATATGTTGGGCTTTTATGAGAGAAATTACTCTGCTAGGAACATAATTAGTCATACCACGCCACTCGATCCGCGGTACACTCGGCATAGCCAAAGTAACTGTCTCAGCATAGCAGTCTAGACTAACTTGACACGGAGATAACCAATCCATGCCAAATATAACATTCAGTTCCACCATGTTCAATAGCAATAGATCAACTCGGGTCTCCAGATCCTCAATAATCACAACACTTGACTGGTACACACGATCCACAATAACAGTATCGCCCACCAAGGTAGATGCATGAACATGTAAAGATAGAAACTCTCGTGGCATACCCAAATAATGAGCAAAATATGAGGACACATAAGAATAGGTTGGACCGGGATCGAATAATACAGAGGCATCTCTGTGGAATACTGGACCAATAACTGCTATAACATATGAAGCAATATCATTTGTCCTGCCTGGAATAGCATAAAAATGAGCCTGGCCACCGCCTGATCGACCTTAATCTCAGTAAGCCATAGCTGACTTACCAACACACCTCACACTAGAACCAATATAGTACATAATCGTGCAATCAACTTAATTAATAGAAAACTCCCCAACTTGGCTCAAAGCCATAGATCAAAACGCACTCAATAAATCATAACACATATACTCTATTGTTGTTCTAAAATCATAGTGAGATTGAACTCACTCCTTCATAAGCTTATGGAACACAAATCATTTGGAAATTTTAACTCTTCTGCAATTCTTGCATTCACTCACACAACAGTTAAGACCACTCTTTAGGCGGTCCAATTTAGATTTCAATGCATATTCATCACTTGTAAATGAGATCTTCTAATAGACAACATAAGGATGACAACACCTTAGAATACTTCGCAGGGGATAACCCACCTGCTTCACCTCCAGTTAACATTTTTGTATACCTTTCACTGTCAACACATTACACAACCACTCAATCTTCCTGAGTCTAACTCATGCTGTAATATAAAATTTACTTCACTCCAAATAGGAGACATGAAAAGATTCTCCATGCGCCAATAACTCGGCGTTACACATCCAATCACGATGAAAATCAAACACTTAATAGTTCATCTGTCATCCTGCAGCCCTTCCTCGTCATTTCCAAGTCATATAGATACATATCGCAGTACTAACATACTCCTCACGTAGCTATCCAACCATCATTCCTACTAATAGGGAGAATATCAGACATATAAGTTCAAAGCACTTGCTCGCACAGATAGCACCTCGGTTCTCAAGCCATAGGCAAATATCCAGCCTCAAGTCCTCCAGAATGGCCTAACATGAAACTCACAGCGATCACGTCTTGCCCCTCGATAAGGGAATTACAAGCCATTAGGGCACATTTGATACTGAGCGTGCATGAGATTGCATGGAAGGAAATTTTGAAAGTTACTTTTTACGCCGAATCAAGGACGCACGATTAGAATTCAAGAATGTAAAGTTTTCCTAAAGGTTCTGCAGCCTCTCAAGGATAAATACAAACGTCTCCGTACCGATCCGCGAGACTCTACTAAACCTGCTCATGACTCGCGAAACCTAGTAACCTAGGCTCTGATACCAACTTGTTATGACCCATTTCCTGAACCAGGTCGTGATGGAGCCTATCATGAAGACAAGGCCGGCCACTCAACCCAATTCATCCTTTTAAAATAATTTAATAAACACAATTAAAGTATAAACATGGTTTAATAAATATCCAATAGCGGAAAGTATAGATAGAATGTGAAAATCCAACCTAATATTGCCCTAACCGGGGTGTCAGAAGTCATGATCAACTAAGAAATCCTGGCAAAAGTCTACTAAATACGAAATCCGATACAATAATCCGAATAACATAGAACTAATAAGATAAAGAAAAGTCACGGGGACTGCGAACGCCAACAGCTATCTCGAAGCCACAATCCCCAATAACCAACGACCCCGCACTCGTCATAGAGCGTGTTTCTCACCTCAATATAGCATTACGATGTGAAATTCCGGGGTTTCAAACCTTTAGGCCATCATTTCATCAATTACTCACCTCAAGATGGTCAAACGTCTAGCTCGCTATGCCTTTGCCTCTCGAATTGGCCTCCTCGTGCGTCGAATCTGCCCAAAATCACAAAGAATGTGTCGTGTTATGCTAAAGAGATAATACCTAATCGAAAGCAATTGAAAAATATCAAAATTCACGAATTTGACAAAATCAAAGCCCAAGGCCCACGTCTCGAAACTCAAATTTTTTTACATAATCGAGTTCCTTATCTGGTCACGAGTCTATACATGCAAAAATCTCTCCAATCGGACCACAAATGGCCCCTCAAATCCCAAATTTAGAATTTCAATCTCAAGCCTTAATTTCTTATAATTTGGCTATATTTTCATGAATTTCAAGGATGATTCTTCAATAAAATCATATATTTAACTCGTAAAACTTATCTCCAATCGATCCCAATTGAAACTCTCTTATTCCCAGTCCAAAAGCTCTCAAGAATGCCCAAAAATGGTGGAAAATGGGTTGGGTTTCACGGATGAACTATTTTTAACATTATGTCCGGGTACTGTAGCTAACCCTATGCGATCGCATTAGAGCTCATGCGATCGCGTATAACAAAATTCCAGGGCATTGTAGCTAATCCTATGCGATCGCATGGAACAAAATTTTAGGGCACTGTAGCTAACCCTATGCGATCGCATAGAACAAAATTCCAGGGCACTGTAGCTAACCCTATGCGATCGCAACACCTGCTATGCGATCGCATAGAGCAAAATTGCTCTGCACTGACTGCTGCATTTCTGTAGCATTTTCCAATTTCAAAAATTCCCGTTACCCTTTGGAAATCACCCTGAGGCCCCCGGGACCTCAACCAAACGCACCAACATATCTTAAAACTTCATCCAAACTTGCTCCAATCATCAAAACACCTCAACTAACACTAAAATCATCGAATTACATCGAATTCAGACCTAAGTTCTTTTAAAACTTCTAAAACACGCATTCGATCAGAAATCCAACCAAACCACATTCGAATGACCTGAAAATATTCACATGTATCCCAAATCACTTAATAGAGCAACAACAACTCTCGAAATTCCATTCCGACTCCCGGATCAAAATGTCACCTATCAATCGAATATTACCAAAATACTAACTTCGCTAATCCAAGCCTAAATCTACACCGGACCTCCAAAACTAATTCTGATCACACTCCTAAGTGAAAAATCACCTCCCAGAGCTAATTGAACTATCGAAAATCACATCCGAGCCCTCTAACTCATAAATCAACATCCGACTGACTTTTCCAACTTAAGCCTTCTTAAAAGAGACTAAGTGTCTCATTTCCTATCAAAACAATTCCAAATCAACTCAATCACAAAAGATACGGATAATGAATTACAAAGAAGCTAAAAATGGGAGAGACGGACTGGTAATTCATGAGACGACGAGCCGGGTCGTCAAAATGGTGCTACAACAACTTCTGAAATTCCATTCCGACCCTCGGACAAAAAATTCACTATCGGACCGGAAACTTCAATAATTTAAACATCGGCATTTTAAGCCTAAATGATCTACAGACCTCCAAAATACGTTCCGGACACGCTTCCAACCCCAAAATTACCTAATGGAGCTAACAAAACCGTCAGATTTCCATTCCAAGGACGTCTTAACACTATTTCAATTACGGACCACTTTCCAACACTTAAGCTCTCATTTAGGAACTAAGTACCCCAGAACATTCCGATTTCTTAACACCGAACGTCCCGGCAAACAAAAATAGCAGAATAGGATTAGGAGAAGCAGTTAATAGGGGATCGGGGCCTAAATTCAAAAAATGACCGGCCGGATCATTAATAGTATATACAGAACTAGTCTGGTGAATTATCCCATAAGCATCAAACCACTTTTCATGTGTTTATTAAAAAAATTCGGTACCATTGTCTATCCCAATCACTTTTACTCTAATATAAAATTGTGTTTGCAAGATATAAAGGAATTTCTTTAGTATCACAACAACATGACTTTTCAATTGAAGTAAGTGTATCCAAGTATATCTTGTATTATCATCAAAAACAGTAAAAAAAAATGTTTCCTATCATGAGTTGGGTACTTGTATGGTCCCTAAGCATCTAAATGCAAGAGAGAGAGAGAGAGAGAGAGATAGAGAGAGAGAGAGAGAGGATTCTCACTTTTGGTTAAACTTCTAGGAATACTAATCTACTTTGCTTAGCAAGAGGGTATCACGACCCAAAATCTACTAGTTGTGATGGCACCAAACCCAACCCTCTAGGTAAGCCGATTAACAATTATCCATTTCCAGTTAACTCAATAAAACAATTAAACAAAGGGACCATCTAAATCTTATATATTTCCAAGTACTGCTAGTACAAATCGTGAGCTTCTAAGAATAGATTTTAAAAAATTGATATAAATTAAATACATCTTTTCATACACAGAGTTTAATAAATCTAAGGCTACCATGAACAAGAGGCAGCTACAACAGGGACACTGGTACATCATCTAAGTCAGCTCTCATCGAACACAACAACATCAACATCCGAAATCTGCACGCAATGTGCAGGAACTGTAATATGAGTCCAATCGACACCATGTACTCAATAGATAACAAACCTAAACTTAGGTTAAAGCAGCGATGAGTTCAAATATAGGTCGGGTCCAACACCACTGACCAATAGCAGTTCATAACCGTTAAAGCAAGTAAATAGAGAGGTAGCTCAGAGATAAAATCTTTAGCTTTTTAATAGTTTTTTTCAAAACAGTTCTGCTTTTCGAGTATATCAGTGAAATTCCAAATCTTTTACCAAAATCATCAAAAATATAAGTAACTTTGAAAAGTGTAACTTTTTCCCAAAAACTTTTCATTAGGTAATTGTTTCATTTCCAGATAGCATGAGAAAAGTACATCTCTATGCATACGTGTCAAGATACCAGTAAAATCATAAATGTCACCAAAACCAGCAGTAAAAGGGAAATTCATCTCTAATTATGTATCTCAAGTAAGTATGTCAAACTAAATGCCTCTCAGAGATGAATCATGTACTCACACTCTTGGACTACTCAACTTTAATGTATCATACTTATGTGATGCCCCAAAGGGTCATCACCTATTTTCTTACCAATTTCATACTTCTTAGACTTTGAAAACCTTGTTTTTAGTTGCCTCAATTTGTGTGCGCAGTCCGTGCGTATAGCTGGAAGTCTTAAATATGAAATTATGTGAAAAATGCTAAAATGTAATATTAAAATGAGTAAATTTGACTCCGTTCAATATTTTGGACAAACGGATCCGAACCCGTAATTAGATGGCCCCTGTCACGCCTCCCTTTTTTTGCGTTGTACACCCCCGCAAAGGAAGCGTAAATGAGTTTTTCCACTTAAACGACAATTGGAATGGGATTTGGTTATTATTTATTCAGAGTCGCCACTTGGGAGATTTATGGTGTCCCAAGTCACCGATTTGAATCCCGAACCAAGGAAGATTATGACTTTGTTATAGTCTGTGAACCAGAAATCCGAGTAAGGAATCCTGTTAACCCGGGAGAAGGTGTTAGGCATTCCCGGATTCTGTGGTTCTAGCACGGTCGCTTAACTGTTGTATTTAATTTTATCTGATTTTAATACATGCTAACTAATGTGCCTTTTATTTATATACCACTTTTACCATTATTTATTTTAAAAAGACTTGCGACATCATGAAAACGTATTTCTAACCACGTCACCACCAGTGTACACGTGATCGTCAACACGTTTCGACTTCATCGAGATTTGGATTTAGGTCGCATCAATGCACACTCGAATTTAGGAATGTAATTTAATTAGATCGCGCTTAAAGATTCTAGCGTACTATTATTTTGGAAAGACCGTGAAATTCGCTTAGCGGTCTTCCCGAATTCTAAGTCATTTTTATATAACCAGTATCGAGGGCCCCGCAATTGTTTTGTTTGGCGAGGCTCGCTCAACATTTTATTTAAGGTCAATCCTAAAGTGACTAATTAACTTGCCCCCAAATAATGAAGCCCTAAACAATCATATTATTTGCAACGGCCAGACTTTATGTCCAATAGCCAAACGGAGGGCTTCAACAACAAATGGCGTTAGCAACCTTGGGCTTGCATCTGGTCCAAAGTAATAAGTGGAGGTGGCCCATTTGGGGCTGATATGAGGAACGTGCCTCTATTCAGGCAGCACGGCCTCACGCACAGTCCGAGTCGAGTCCCAGCAATGGCATTTGAGATCCCTTCAACAACTCATAAAACAGAAACTATACCAAGACCTATTGGCGAGTTCAACACTTAGATAATTGACTGAATTTTTTTTTGTAAAACCAAGGAGTCAAATAGAGTGAACCATGAACTGCTACTTATAGTTCGAACCTATTTTTATTTTTAAACATGTAAAACTTCTTGGAATAATCATACATATACTACACTACATTATACTAACACTAACATAGGCGGGATTATTAAGCTATACTAGTGATACTAGATTGACTAGTAAAATAAATAAACATGTGCTCATGACCAACAATTTACCAAATTTTAAAAGAAAACTTCAGAATAGTCCAAGCTTAAATACAACACTTAACCTCCAAAAATAAATTCAGGCTAAGAATCAATTTTATAGCCTAATTCAAGCAAAACTAAAATAAGGGAGAACAATGATGACAGCAAAGTCAGGCTTCCATTTCATATGGATTCATTTCTGCACACGTTCAATTTATAGTCAATCAAAGATGGTGTACCTGGGAGAGCAAATCAACATAAAAATTGAAGGTCAGCAACAGTGAATGTAGCCATGAGAGCCAAATCAACAGCAAACTTGATTTTAATCCAGAAATCCACTCAAACCAAGATCCAAAACAGAGTTGAAAAACTCAGCAGCAAAATAAACCACCCAAACAAACTTGAATGCACCCAAAAGTTTGCTTAAAATCCACTGTGAGTTACCCAAACCTCAAAAACCCACGAGAGAAACTAGAAATGCAAATTATAAGCTAAAGTATCAAGTGAGCCCACAATTCCAATCAAATAGTGACTTTTTTTGTTTTCTATTTTTCTATATGTATGTTTTTAGGTTTTCTGTATTTGAATGCTAAATCTAAAATGAAATTGAAAATGGAATCAATTGTCAGATTTATTCTTGGTGAGTTTTTTGGGCTGAAAAATTCAAGACCCTCTCTCTAGAAATTGATGTCTTTTTATAGGATAAAAATGAGGGCAACTCTCCAAAATTCTGTTTTCACTATAGTCCCTCACCTATTTCAGATTAGTCCTCATATTTCTGACTTGCTCCCCAAGAAAATACTACCCCAAAATCTGAAAGCAACAGTTTCACCCTAATCTAGAAGCATCTAGGATGCTCTTTTGGTTATTCAATTCCTAAGTTACCCTTTCACTGTTTCAAATTTACTATTCTTAAAGATCTTACCCTTTTCTATCCCTAAAATGCCCTTAACCAGCCGTAAAATTACTGCCTTAGTTAACTACACCAAACCCTTACCCCTGTTAAAACTAACTAAAGTTATCTATCAATATATTAATCAACTATAACCAACTCTAGTTAATTATAACAGTTAACTAGACCAGGTAGTGAATTAAAGTAGTACTAAAACCAACTAATAATTAAACTGAAGTAGCCAGTTAATAATAACCATGAAAGGGTACTGATAACTAAACGAAACTCAAACCATATCAATTAAAACCCTATCCAAACAGATTAACCAACAAGGATTAAACTAATACTCAGACTAACCAATTCCAGACTAATAACTAGAATAATCTATGAACTACCAGAACATAATTAAAATGAAAGAAATCTAACCTTGATAAAAGATAGAACTAGGCAGAAATAGAAACATAATCACCTTATTAAACTAAACGAATCAGATTAAACAATTGAACGGAAAACAAATTAAAACCTAAAATCTATATCACCCAAAAAACCCTACAAGAACGACGAACAATTCTCAATAAATGATCCTGGAATCAGTCTGGGATCTTAACTAACGCAAGAAGGAGAAGAAGAAAATGGACAGAAGACGAAGAACTCACCAATTAACTCGACTCCATACTTTTGAACTCGGACTTGATATCCGCTCGATTGACTTCAAATACGGCTTCTAAATAATATTATATGTCTATTTTTGACAAAACAACCATGTAACATTATTTGAAACCGCATGAAAACAGATGCAATTTGAAACCCTAGATCTAAGATACAAAGAGTTACAAGCGGATTCGAAAGGTTTTAGTTCGGGCTTTGTGGTGAGGGGGTCAAGGAGGTTATAGAGGATGATTTTGTGGTGGTTTGGTGGCTGGGCCACCACTGGAGAACTTGTGGCAGTGCTAGGGTTCGAGACTGCAAATCAATATTCGAGGGATTCGAGTTAGATTCGAAGGAAATCAAGGCCATGGCTGGAAAGAGGAAGGTAAGGAGAACAAGAGGTGTAAGTTTGGTGGTGTTTGGCATCGGCACCGCCACCGACGGCCTGGGGGTTTCATGGCGGCGCGACTAGGGTTTGTGAGGGGTGAGGAAGACGATGAGAAATGGGGTGGGGGGGGGGAACTGTTCGGACACTTATATATGGAACATCCTAGGATAGTCCCATCCGTCGGATCAAGAATTAACGGCTATGATCAACGACTAGAAACGACGTCGTTTGGCATTTGGATCGGACTGGGACAGACGGGATTTGGGCCTGGACTGGGTGCATTTGAGGGTAATTCAAGTGGGCTGGGACACAATTATTTAATAAGGCCCAAATTTGGGCAGCCTTCTTCTTTTATGTATTTCCTTTATCTATTTTGGTATTTCGTTTTTATATATATTTTTTGTAATTTTGATTTTATAAAAAAGCAACAATTAAATTAAAGTCCTAATATATTTCAAAATTAAACTAATTAATTCCTAAAATTGATTAAAAATCTATTTCGCTACAAACTTAACAATTAATCAATAAAAATGCAAAAAATGAATTATTTTTGTGATTTTCAGGTTTTGTTAACAAATTAATCCCTAAAACAATATATAACTATATCGTACATGCAAATGCATATTTTGTATTTTTTATATAAATTAACATGCAAACAATCAACACAAAATTCACAAAAAATGATAAGAATAAAGAAAAATCATTCTTGTTTGAATTTTATGGGAATAATCCATACATAGGGCAAAAATACGTGCTCACAGCCCCGAAAGGTCCATAGGAAAATATGGGACTTGGACGTATGCCCGGAATCGAATTCCGAGGTCCCAAGCCCGAGAAATAAATTTTTGAGTAAAATTATTTTTCTGAAATTATTAAGGAAAATTGAAATAAAAATTGGTTAGAGCGTGTTGCTATCGGGCCTGTATTTTGGTTCCGGCGCCCGCTACATGTCTTACATGTGTTTTGAGATATTTATGTGAAGTTTGGTAGAAATCGGACGTCATTTGACGTGTTTCGGACTTAAAGTTCTGAATTTGAAAGTTAATGAAGTTTGAAGAAAAACTAGTGATTTTGAGGTTTGATTCGTTGTTTGATGTTATTTTTGTGATTTGATCGCACAGTTAATTTCGTAGTATGCTGTTGAGTTAGTGTATGTGTTTGGTTAGGAGCCTCGAGGGCTCGGTAGTGTTTCAGAGGTGTCTCGGGATGGTTTCAAACTTAGAAAGATTGCAGGATTTGGCTTCAGCAGTTGCAGGCCATTCCGTCTTCGAGTTCGCGATGCATCATCCGCGTTCGCGAAGCTTCCCATTTTCCGTTCATCGCTTTTGTGTAGGGTCAATTGACCCTTGGAGGCTTAGCCTTATTTCCCTTCGCGTTCACGCTCGTAATATCGCATTGGCATAGTGTTCGGGACTCCTTTCATTGCGTTCGCATGAAGTCCCACGCGTTCGTATAGAGCAACTTCTGAACCCCCACATTTTTATCCTATGCGTTCGCAATACCCTTTCCGCGATCGCAATGGCCTCTAAGTTCTACCCTTCGCGAACGTCACCTGCCTTCCGCGAACGTGAAGGGCAATTTTTCCCAGTTATATTTTTAATATCCAGAACAGTAGCTATGGGATTTTTCACAAGTTTTCACGAGCTCCTTCTTCTCCAAGGTCCTTAGGCATTCATTGAAGCTTTCTTTTACACAACTTCTTGGGTTAGTAAATATTAACTCGTTTTCTTCATTTTCCATTAATATCTAATGAATTCCTAAGCCCAAAATTTGTAATTTAGGGAGAAATTGGGAGAAATGGATAGAGTTAGGGCTTTTTAACTTTTCTTGATTTAGACCTCGTTTTGGGGCCGAATTTGAAAATAAATATATATATTCGAGCTTGTGGGTGAATGGGCGATATGGTTTTGGTCCGAACCTCGTGTTTTGACCAAGCGAGCCCAGGGACGATTTTCGAAATTTTGGGAAGAATGATTGGAATGTTGTAATTGGAGCATAGGAATTGGTTTGTTTAGCTCTTATTGATGATATTGAATCAATTATGCATAGATTCAATTGGGCTGGAGCCAGACTCGAGAAGTGACTGTGAGTCTTTACATTGCGAATATTCTGATTTTGTTGTAACTTTCATGATTAATTGATGATTTCTATATGTTGTAAAGAGCATGTGAAAGGAATTGCGATCTTTAAACTTCGAGGAGCATTGGCTCGAGTTGTAATACGAATTGTGAAGGTATATTAGATAATTGAATCATTTGGAGCATTGGCTTAAGTGATAATGTGAGTTATGGAATAAAATTGAAAGAAAGAGAAAGAGTTATTAAAATATCCCCTTGACGGGCCATTGTTGCTTTAATGATTATCTCCCTTGTCGGGATGTTGAGATTACTGTTATTGTTCCCTTTTCAGGATTTAATTGTTTAATAGATATTCCCTTGCCAGGATTTGATTGTTTAATTGATGTTCCCTTGCCGGGATTTCTATTAGTACTTTGTTTACCCCCTTGCCCCTTGTTTGTGATTGTTGTTTGGGTGAGGAAAAGTGTTAAAGCACGAAGGGTGATGTCGTGCACTGTTTGCTATTGTGAGGAAATAGAGTAAAGCACGAAGGGTGATGTCGTGCCGTACGATGTACCATTCCATACTGATATTTATTGACAATATTGTGAGGAAAGAGAGTAAATGTACGAAGGGTGATGCCGTGCAGATTATTATGATCTGATTGATTCGGTGAGAACGAGTGTAAAAGCACGAAGGGTGATGCTGTGTACGTTTTTATTATAAATATTGTTTGGGTGAGGACAAGAGTAAAGCACGAGGGGTGATGCCGTGCAAGTTGCTGATTTATGATTCTTGTTGATATTCTGGCTTTGTTGTTTCATTCCTTGTTTGATGTTTCTATTCGTAACTGTTATTTCCCCTACAACATATTTCCCTCTCCCACATTTACTGGTTATTACATGCATTTCTTTTATGTTGTATACACATTCATTTCTTTCATTACTTGTTGTTGTTTGGTTTTACTTCAAGGTTATAAATTCCCTCACCCTATTTGCCTTGTGATTGATGTTTGGGTGAGGAAGAGCGTAAAGCACGAAGGGTGATGCCATGTATTATTTTCGTGAGAGAGTGTAAAAGCACGAAGGGTGATGTTGTGCACTTGCTATTGATTTTTTTTTCCAGTCTTTACTGATGATTATGTTACGGTTTATCTACACTAAATGGTTGATTCCTGTTAATACTTGTTGTACCCCGAAGCATTAATTCCCTTCCTATTTTCAATTGAACTGTGGTGATCCTCATATTTATTGTTGCTTTTTTGTTACTATTTGATGTTTCCCCATATCATGTTTTTCCCTCCCATACTTGACTGTATATGATGGTCTCTTTCTGTACTTCTCTCCCACTATATATAGTTAAATATCACATGTTTAATTGGTAGTATGGTCCTAGCCTCATCACTACTTTGTCGAGGTTAGGCTAGGCACTTATCAGTACATGGGGTCGGTTGTATTAATACTACACTCTGTGCTCTTTTACACAGATCCAGACATCGGTCGGCAATAGCAGTTGGAGGGCTCCTTTCAGACCACCCCGAGACCAAAGGTAGGCCTGCTGGCGTTCTTAGGCCCTGGCGCCTCCCTCTATCTTCATTCCCTGTTTCATTATCTTTTGTTCAGAAATAGTTTATTGCATTTTTCTTCAGACTATCTATGTAGTAAATCTTAGATAGTCTGTTGCACTGTGACACCAGGTTTTCGGTGCTTAAGGTTTAAGGATTGTAATAGATGCAGATTTCAAATATTAAATTGCTATCTTCCGCTTAATTATTTAAAGTTTCCCTGTTTTCAGGTCATCACTTATTATTTGTTAAAAAGAAATAATTGAGTAATGAAGTAAGTAGCTAAGGAATTGGCTTGCCTAACTCATATTAGTAGGCGCCATCACGACTCCCAAGGGTGGAAAATCCGGGTCGTGACAACTTCCCAGTCATCACACTCAACCACTCGGTACTGCATATGGCCCATACGGCCTATACGGCCCAGGGAAGGTCCATTCCGGAATATATACATCATTGGTCATCAGTCTCCAGTACCGAGGAAATAGGCCAATCCAGCCTCATGGAGAAGATCCATCTCCAAGTATCATATACTTTGAACAAATCCATGCCTAGGGAAATCCATCCCTCAATAACATATACATAATTGACCATGCTCATTGGGGTGTGTAGACTCCGGAGGGGTTACTACAGCCCAAATGCTAAAATCTGCACGGACAACTCACGTGCTATCATATATTTGCGCTCACTGGGGTGTGCATACTCTTGGAGGGGCTCCTTCATCCCAAGCTCTATAATCCGCACAGATAACTCACGTGTTATAGTATCATGATCAGTATCTTCACGGATAACTCATGTGCTATATGGACAAATCATGTACTATAATATCAATATCAGTATCAGCACGAACAACTCACGTGCTGTAGCATCAATATCTCAAAATCCGGCCCTCGGCCTCACTCAGTCATCAACCTCTCCAGTCTTACTCACGGGCTCACAATGTCATGAAACTAGCCCGACAACAATGATATGATGTATCAATAAATAACAACTGAGATTGAGATATGATATAAATGCATGAGTATGACTAAGTATGAAATATCAATAAAATTAATGAGATGACTGCAAGAAACGACCATTATGGGTCCCAATAATATCAGCATAAAACCTAAACATGATATCTAGCATGATGTATAGCTCATTTACTTTATCACTTGGTGAAAACACAAATTACCGCAAGATAGGGCCACAATTGAGTGTCTGAAAACAACGGAGTTTCAACTCATAGGGTGCACGCCCATAACCTAGCATGTGCGTCACCTAAACATCTATCACATAAAAACATAATTCGGAGTTTCATGCCCTCAACACTAAGATTAAAAGAGTTACTTATCTCAAACTGTGTAATTCTTTACTTCGCTATGCCCTTGCCTCGTGAATCGGCCTTCGAACTCCTTGAACCTATTCATAATTAATTCGATTCATTTAATACATATTATAGGAATTAATTTCATTTGAAAATACTAATTTTCCCATAAAATCTGAAAATACACCTAAAATTCACCAGTTGGGCCCACGTCTCGAACTATATAAAAGTTACAGAATATGAACGCTTATCCAACCACAAGTCCACTCATATAAATTTTATCAAATTCCGACATCAATTCGATACTCAAATCCTCAATTAAAGTCATTGAAGATTTCTACCATTTTCAATCAAATATTTACCCATTTGTACTCAACACTCTTGCCACAAACCTTATTGGTGCATACATGTATACATAATACTCTCACACTCAAGAATCATAGTTCTCGTGACTTATTTTTAATCAAAATCCCAAAATTAATAATATAGGGTATGGAAGCTTACCTCTTTGATGAAGAACTTGAGGGATTTCTAGTTGGGTTTCAAGACTTGGACAAGATTTTGATGAACAACACACTTCATCTACTTCCTCTCTCTGAAGCACTCTCATTTCTCTCCAAGATCATCAGATCATTTCCCAAAAATAAGCCCCAAATCCTATTTATCAAAATGGGATTGGGTTATGAAAATAGATAAATGAAGCCTCCAAAATTAGTTCTGCGATTGCAAAATGCATCAGAATAGGTATGCGGGTCGTTGGAATGAATCGCAAAACGGGTACACAAGAACTGAGCTAACTGGTCCATTTTGCGATCATTTTGTGATCGCAGATCAATTATCCGGACCATATAATGATTCTGCGATCGCAGAATTTGCCACGGGATCGCATTTTTGCTAACTTTTGGTAATTTGATCATAACTTCTTGTAGAAGTGTCCAAATGGCGAACAGTTTGAAGAATTGGAAACTTGAAAAGATCCTTCATTTTATAGGTTTTCCATTACATAACATCTCATATAAATGTAGATATTACCATCCAAAGTGTGGTCTTCTGCTTATTCATTTGGAATTTTAGTCGATCATGTAATTTTCCAACTTGGCTCAAACTGAGGCCTCTCCTAAGGGCCCAAATCACATATAATTTGCGTCATACACTTATTATCATATCTAAATATATCCATCATATAAATAGTCCTCAACTACACCCAAAATAATATAATTAGCACACATCGTCTTCTTATTAGCGCCTTATGAAACTAAGAACTATTCAACTTCTATATTCGATGGCGAAACCTATCAAATCAAGTTTGATTGACCTCAAATTTTGCACACAAGTCATAAATGACATAACAAAGCTACGAAAATTTTCAAAACGGATTCCGTCCCTCATATCAAAAAGTCAACTCCCTGGTCAAACTTCCAAACTTAAATTTCTATTTTCGCCATTTCAATCCTAGTTTAGCTACGGACCTCAAAATAAATATCCGTACACCCTTCTAAGTCCAAATTCACCATACGGAGCTATTGGAATTATCAAAAATCTATTTCGGGTCCGTTTACACATATTTCACCATCCGGTCTATTAATTCAACTTAAACTTCTAAAACAGGAATTGTTCTTTCAATTGAATTTCGAATCATCTAAAAATAAAACCTGACCACCATCACAAGTCACGATACACAAAACAAAGCTACCTAAAACTTAAAATAGCTAAACGGGATGGAAATATGACCGGCCATATTATTATAGAGGGCATATAGGGCAGTCCTTATTTATTACTATATCCACAACTTTATTATGGAAGAGATCCATATTCTTCATAGTACTAAGTGAAACACCGCCTAGATCACCTTATCTTTCGCGAATGCGGATCACCTTACGTAAACGCGAAGGCCAGCGTACTAGAGTTTCGCAATCGCGATCTCCTTATTGCAAACGCGAAGAATACATTTTTCCAGCCCAATCCTTCACTTAAATACGAGACCTTCTCCTCATTCGCGAAGAAGGAAACCAAAACAGAAGATAGCAAATTTTTGAACTCAATTTCGGGTGATCCGAAACTCACCCAAGCCACCTGAGACTCCATCCAATTGTACCAACAAGTCTATAAATATAATACGGACATGTTCGAACCCTCGAAACACGTAAAAAATGTCAAAACTAAGAATCTCACCCCAAAATTAAATTGATCAACATATGAACTTCAAACTTCTTCAACTAACTCCGAACGCGTCAAATCATACTTAGACAACTTGGATTGATACCAAATTTTACGTACAACTCATAAATTACCTTGCTCAACTATTCCCAGGATCGAAATCTCAAACAGATCCCGATAACACCAAAGTCTATTCCAAACAAAATTTAAAGAATTAGTAAATCTTTAGTGAACCAACTTTCAACATTAAGCGTTGAAACGCTCCTGGATCATCCAAAACTTGATCCGAACAAATTCCCTAGTTGAAAATTATCATACGAACCTATTGGAACTATCACATTCTGGCTCCGAGGTCAATTACTCAAAGTGTTGATTCAAGTTAAACTTAATCATCTTAGGCCACTATTAAGGAACTAAGTGTTCTAATTTAACCTGAATCCTTCCGAATACAAATCAACTATCTCCACAAGTCATAAAATATTCAAAACACATACGAGGAGTCTTAATTAGGGGAACATGGATCTAAAAATAAAAATAACTGATCGGGTCATTACAATTTTCATTATAAATCAATGTAAAAACAAAAAAATAGATATCCAACACTATTGTCATTCCTGGTCTTGAATTGAATTTCTTTTGTTAGTATTAATATTGATTTGAACTTTGTTTGAGTTACTACATTTATGAGCTATAAAATTTATTTACCATTCAATTATATTAAGTCCAATCTTAAAATAATATATTCAAAGATAAAACACTAAAAAAATTAAGAAATATTTATAAATTATATCACAATAAATATTTATATGTATAAAATATTTTTAAAAAATATATAAATATACCATCGAGTTGGTTTGATTTTGGTTTGACTTTATACGTTAAAACTAAACCAAACCAACTATGGCCGATTCTTTTTCCAATACCAAACCAGATCAAACCAAATCATAATCGGATTTTTCTTTTTCTTTTAACTCGGATTATCGATTTGGTGCGGTTTATCAGTTTTCTTCGTAGATGCATACATAATATATAACTAGTAGCGGAGGCAGAATTACCTACCAAGGGGACTCAAAAAAAAGGAAAATCTTAAAAAGGTTGTAGCTAGTGGGAATAGAACTAATGATCTTACAAAGGTTTTGAACCCCCTGACCACTAAGTTATGCTTTTGGTATGTGTTAAGGGGATTCAAAACATAATATATAGAGGTAAAAACCAAATTTTACCTTACATATAAAGTGTAATTTTTTGACGAAAGGAATTCGGGGTAATAACCCTTCGCTCCTAAATCCGCCCCTATATATAACATACATGTTTTTGCTTCCTAGTGTGGTTTAATAATACAACCTTTAAACGACATTCTTTTAGATAGTACTCTCCTTTCTCTTTTGTTTTGTCTTAACCTTTTGAAAACCTAGACATATAAATGTACATAAAGTCAGTTCTCTTTGATTTTTATGTACTTCGTTTCACTATTAAAAAGATAATTAAAATTTCAATCCGCCCCGCATCACCCACATATTATTCGCCCTTGTGTTCACTCACCCCCGCTTCCACCTACCCCGCCTTGCCCCGTTTAAGGCTTTTTTTTTTCCTTTTCATTTTGTTAGTTTTATTATTTTAATCTTTTGGTTGAAACATTTTTACATTTTGACATATGTGCTCATACTTTTTATTAATCTTAAAGAATATGAGAAGCTCCCGCTAAGGAGAGAAGAACAGTGTAAAAGACTAATAGTTAGTTTGGTCTAACTTCTAAAGTTATCATATTTTAGAAAGTATTTTTCTCAAAAGTATTTTTTTTAAAAAAAATTGGCAAGAAACAATTAGTGTTTAAATTATTGTTTACCCTAAAAATTGGATAACAATTAAACTTACAATAGGGTTTTAAGGACATGTGATTTCACCTAATACTAATTGATGAATATGGAGATTAATAATAGAAATTGACAATAAGATTAAGAAGACCAGTGTTTGAATAGAATTCAACCCTCGAACTTGAATACCCTCAAACTGATTGATGCAAGAACAGTTAAAAATCTAACAAACTGATGAACAAGAATATGAGCTAAAGAGAAAATATTATACTGCTTTGATACGCGAGAATAGTGTAATATGCCTAAAAAATGATTAGAACCATCTTTATATAGTAGAGGAGTCCTATCAATGGTACAATTCTAATTACGAAAGTAAATCCCATGATTAGCCTAAACAACAACCCTTGATTTGATCAGTTTCGATATTTTCGCAATGATCTTCGACCAGTTGCGGATATCTCACATTTCTATTATTGCACTTTGCTCGAAGTCTGCCCTATTTATTCTCGATCCTACTGGCCTTGATCTCGACAGGCACCTCGTTTCTCAAACTCGGTACCTTGTCTAGTTTTAACTGTATACACTTATCAATTTGAGAAGTACTTTGAATAGTAATTAATGTGTGCTCAAACTTTTGAAAAGTACTTTTAAGCGTATTATTCTCAAAAATACTTTTCGGAAAAATATTTTGGGGATAAATTATTTTTTTCTGCTTCTGAAAAAGTATTTTTACTTCTACTCAAAAGTACTTCTTTCATTCTAAAGTTTAGCCAAATACATTAATTTTAGAAAGGAAAAAAAAAATTTCTTCCTCCACTTATAAGTTAATTTTTTCCAAAAATTTATGAATATTCAAAATTTCAAATATGTTTTTTCTCCACAACCTTTGGTTCTCTAATACATACTCCATTTGATTATTTTTACTTGTTCACTATTAACTCTGTACACATGTATTGGGAAAATTTGGCTCCTTACGCCCATATACTATCCGCACACGGCCCCGCTAAGGAAAGCGGCCTTGGTGAGGTCGGCCCAAGCAAGGCCGGCCTCAGTCAACAAACAGGCTGAGTGACATGACTAGCTGTAACATCATATCAACCTCTGACACTCGTATATCGAGCCATAACTCTTGTACTTTCTTTGTATTATTTCGAGGAAGGTCCCTGAGTATATAAAGGGGACCTTCCATTTGTAAAGACTCATGTATATTTCATTACAAATAATATACAAATCTCTCTCTCTCTCTCTCTGATTTTCTCAACCTCTTTTGTGCTAAATCTACTATTTATCTTATTGTTCTTATACCTTGGTCATTCTATAATCTCTAGACCATATTACGTTTGATTCCAATTAACTCAAATTATTTTTGATTGTTTTTAGAGCTACATAAGTGTTCGAATAACATTTTAGACAAACAATTTGGCGCCGTTTGTGGGGATTTCGAGAATCAAAGATGTAGTTCGTTTCTAGAGATCCTTCGAAAAACAACTCTATACAACCTAAAATGACTGAAAATGATGCAAGAATGAAAGCTATCTTGGAAGTTACAACAGATGTCACAGGCAATCTCAACGCGGTTGCTGAAGGAGATGCCCTACACGCAACCCCCAGTACCTTGATAGGCATGGAAACCTTACCTTCTTCATCGGAAGATATGGCGATTCCACGAGAAACAGAGGCTTCAACATCCACGACTCAAGGAGCACCTCCGGAGGTAAAAAGGTTACTGGAAGAGTGGCTAACATGCACTCTTAGCAGTCTAGTTAAGAGGACACCTCAAAATGATAAACGCACCCCAGCGCTAGATCATCTCGCAGCCGAGGATGAGCTTGAAGTTACGAGAACGAACAATGTGACTGTCGATGTTCAAGCTAACGTCGGCGTGCTCACAGCCATCCTCCAAAAGATGACAGAAATGGAGAATGAGAACAGGTTGCTTCGCGACCAGATGAAGGAGCACCAAGAAAGAGTGGATAAAATCCCCGGTGCGCCTAAGCTACTGCCAAAACGAGACGTGGGAAGATTCGTCGAACAACCCTACACAGAAGGAGCAGCATTATACCCCATCCCGAAAACCTTCAAAATGCCTCCCTACTTGAGGTATATGACGGGACCACAGATCCCGAGGATCACCTGATTCACTATGTCACAGCCATCAAAAGCAACGACTTTTCAAGAGAACAGGTACCATCCGTGCTTCTGAAGAAGTTTGGCGAAACGCTAACAGGAGGAGCCCTAACCTGGTACCCACAGCTACAGGCCAAGAGCATCTCCATATTCGAAGAGATGGCGGATAAATTTGCCACCGCCCGTGCAGGAGCAAGGAAAGCGAAGCACGTGTCAACGATATCTTTGATGTGCGCCAGACCCTCGGAGAAGGACTCAGGGAGTTCCTAGCCAGATTCATCAGGGTCAGCACGAGCCTACCCAACGTGTCCGAGGGCATGGCAGTTGCGGCCTTTCAGAACGGGCTCAACAGAGATGGGTCAAAGGCAACCAAGAAACTATTCAGCCGTCTCTTGAAATATCCCTCCACAACTTAGGAAGAGATATATAACGCCAATTGCACTGAGGTGCGTGGGGACGACGATGACCTCCATGGCCCAACCCGACGGTTGACGACGGTGCACCAAGAAATCCGGAGGGACCGACGCAACGAGGGTAGGTGGGAGCAAGCCCCACGCCTCAACAGGGAAAGCCACCAACCATACAATCCGTACATCAGATCCTCACATCCACCACCGCCAAGGCATGCGGACGCCTTACAACAACATACCTCCCCACTAAGGAAAGATAGAGGCATGCCCCCTTCATTATCTTCACATAATTTTTGTGTATCTCCTTCAGAAATAGTGTACGCACTGGAAAAACTGGGCAACAAAGTGCAATGGCCAGCCAAGATAAAATCCGACCCCGCCACCAGAAAATCAAATGCCCTGTGCGAGTTCCACGACGAATGGAGGCACAGGACGGAGGACTGCATCGGTCTCCGACAGGAGGTGGTGCGAATGCTAAACCAAGGATTCCTAAAAGAGCTACTCAGCGACACAGGAAAGCTCAACTTTGCGCGTGGGCGGGAACAACCCCATGGCCCGCCAAGGCTGCCCTCACAAAGATGTACCATCAACATGATCGTTGGAGGCGGCAACGATTCAGCAATCAACCACGTCAAATTCACCACCACCCAAAAGTTAAAGCGAACCATCGCTCACGAACGGTATGTCGACTTCGAAGATAGTATCACCTTCGATAAGTCGGATGCCGACGGTTTGTGTTTTCCTCATTATGATGCCTTAGTTATTACTTTACGAATAGTAGATACGGATGTCAAAAGGATCATGGTCGATGATGGAAGCGGCGCATGTATCATTCATCTGAGAGACCTTGCGCTCATGGGACTCGAAGATAAAATAATTCGACGTTGCATAACACTAACATGTTTTAATAATGCAGTAGAGAAAACCTCAGGTGAGGTGACAGTGCTCGTTTTCGCAGGAGGAGTCACGATGGAAACAAATTTCCATGTGATGAACCAGGAGACGACGTACAATGCAATTATCGGACACCCATGGATACAGGCCATGAGAGCCGTCCCATCCAGGTTCTATCAAGTAATCAAGTTCTCAACCCCATGGGGAGTGCACTGCATACAGGGAGGGCCCTGCACCGCCCAGGAATGCTATAAGATAGCCCAAGATTACACGCATACCAAACAGCTCCTAGGAGCAAGTGCAGAAGCACAGCAATCAGCCCTGTCGGGGACTAAGGTCCATTCGACACAGAACGCCATCGAAGATCCTGAGGAGGTCGAGGCTAGAAAGGCCGCAGTCGAAGACCTCGACCCCATTCAGATAGACAGCAGCGACCCCGCAAAGAAAGCATACATAGGCCATGGCCTATCGAATCCAGGTCAGTACCATGAATTTTAATCTAACCATGTGGATCTGTTCGCTTTCTCTCATGCAGATATGCCAATAATTCCACGAGAAGTTGCCTCCCAAAAACTCAACGTCGACCCATTACACCCACCCGTACGGCAAAAGAGAAGAAATTTAACACCGCCATTAATGAAGCAGTGAGCGAAGAAGTGGACAAGCTGTTAGCCAATGGCTTCATCAGGTAATCCAAGTACCAGGAATGGGTCGCCAATGTCGCATTGATCAAGAAGAAAAATGTGAAGTGGCGGATGTGTGTAGATTTCACCGATCTAAATAAGGCCTATCCAAAATATTCCTTCCCGCTCCCCTACATCGACCATCTAATAGATGCGACAGCAGGGCATAAGCTGCTAAGCTTCCTTGAAGCATATTCTGGCTACAATCAGATCATGATGGCCGAAAAGGATCAGGAAAAGGAAACTTTCATCACTCATCAAGGGACATATTGCTATAAGATAATGACCTTCAGGCTCAAGAATGCAGGGGCCACTTACCAAAGGATGGTAACGGCAATGTTTAAAGAACAGCTCGGCAAAACCCTGGAAGTCTACATCGACGACATGCTGGTCAAATCATCAAAAAAGGAAGACCACCTCACTCACCTGAAGGAAGCCTTCGAAATATTAAGGAAATATGGCATGAAACTAAATCCTATAAAATGCGCTTTCGGAGTAGCCTCGGGAAAATTTATGGTATTTTTGGTATCATAAAGGGGGATCGAAGTCAACCCCGACCAAATCAAGGCCATAGAAGGCATTCCAGAAATGCTAAGCAGCAAAAAGCAAGTGCAGAAACTGACAGGTCGGATAACCGCCCTCTCCAGATTCATCTCGCGCTCCTCCGGTAGATGCCACAAATTCTTCGGTGTATTGAAGAAAGACCAGGGACTGCAGTGGAACACAGAGTGTGTAGAAGCTCTGAAAATCTTGAAAGCCAACCCAGGCGAACCGCTACTGGTATATTTGGCTGTATCAGAAGTTGCAATCAACGCAGTCCTGTGCGCAAAAATAAAGGTACACAATCTCTTATCTATTATATTCGCAAAACCTTAGTGGATGCCGAAACCCAATATCCCCACCTTGAGAGGCTGGCATTAGCACTCGTAGTAGCTTCACGAAAGTTACGACCATATTTCCAATGCCACCCCATAAGGGTAGTAACGACCTTCCCCCTAAAAATCGTCCTACACAAACCCGAACTCTTAGGGCGACTCGCCAGATGGGCCGTTGAGCTCAATGAACATGATATTACATACCTCCCTAGGACCGCCATCAAGTCGCAAGTCCTAGCTGGCTTTATCGCCAACTTCAGCGCGGAAGTCCTGCCAAAGGCAGAAGTCGAAGCACAGCGCGCGTCCTCCGAAAATGACCGATGGGTCCTTTACACGGACGGCGCCGCCAATGCATCAGGATCGGGACTAAGACTCGTACTTGAGGTCCCCACGAGCGAAACAATTTGCCAGTGCATACGATGCCCGGAAATAACTAACTACGAGGCCGAGTATGAGGCCGTTATTGCAGGCATGAAACTGGCCATCAAGTACGGAGCCCGCCAAATTCTCCTCCATTGTGATTCCTAGCTTGTAGTGAACCAAGTCACTGGGACTTATCAAATCAAAGAACAGAGGGTACAACAGTACCAGTAAGAAATCCACAGACTGATGGCTACATTTGACGAATGCTGCTTCGAACAAATTCCCAGAGCATTGAATATCAAAGCGGACGGCCTGGCAAAGCTGGCTGCTGCCACCAAAAACTTCAACTAAGAAAGTTTGGTCACACTCCTCCACTCGGCTATCGATAACACCGAGGTACTTTCTCTAAACCTGACTTGGGACTGGCGCAACCAGTTCATATCTTATTTGCAGGACGGGGTATTACCCCCCGATAAAAAAGAAGCGAAGAAGCTTCGCACACAGGTCGCCCGGTACTGCATGGTCAATGGCGACCTTTATAAAAGGACGTTCGGTGGCCCCTTAGCCAAATGCTTAGGGCCGCAACAAACAACACCGGTACTCGAAGAAGTACACAAAGGCCATTACGGCGCCCACACTGGCAACCGCACCCTCGTAGGATGCTTTATACGCGCCGACTACTATTAGACCACCATGAAAAGAGGGACAACTGAGTACGTCTGACGGTGCAAGCAGTGCTAGAAGTTTGCCCCAATGATACACCAACCAGGAGAACCCCTCCATTCCGTTACCTCCCCATGGCCATTCATCAAATGGGGAATGGACATAGTCGGCCCACTACCCTCAGGACGAGGAAAGGTACGATTTCTACTTGTTTTAACTGATTATTTTTCTAAGTGGGTGGAAGTAGGAGCGTACGCACAAATGCGCGAACAAGAAGTTATCGCCTTTATTTGGAAGAACATCATATGCTGTTTTGGCATCCCCAAAGAAATCAGCTGCTATAATGGAGCCAGTTCATTGGTCAAAAAACGACCGAGTTCTTCAAAAAATAGCGCATCAAAATGATACTGTCCACGCCATACCACCCCTCCGCCAGAGGTCAAGCGGAGTCTTCCAACAAAACAATTCTAAATATACTTAAAAAGAAGCTCAAAGATGCCAAGGGGCTATCGCCCGAACTATTACCCGAAGTCTTGTGGGCACACGGAACCACGCTTAAATCCAGCGCCGGGGAAACCCCATACTCACTGGTTTATGAAACCGACGCAGTCATACCCGTCGAAGTAGGCGAACCCAGCTTAAGGTACTCACACACCAGCGGAACAGAAAACGACATCAGCAGGCTCTAAGACCTTGATGAAGCCGAAAAAAGAAGAGAAATGACCCACATTAGGATGGTAGCCCAAAAACAACAGGTCTAAAGGTATTACAATAGGAGGGAAAAAATGAGGCCACTCAAAGTAGGGGACTACATCCTCAAAGCCAAAACTCTAGCCTCGAAAGACCCAAGTGAACGAAAGTTGGGCACGAATTGGGACGGACCCTACAAGCTAACAGCGACGGCCGGTAAAGGAGCGTTCCAGCTAGAGATAATGCGAAGAAAGACGCTCCAGAACAGCTGGAACGTCACTCACCTCAAACGTTTCCACTTCTAAAAAGGTGTTGCCTGAGTCATACTCTTTTTCTCTTACCCGAGTTTTCGCCCAATTAGGTTTTCTCGAGAAGGTTTTTAACGAGGCGGCGAAGGGATCACCTTGAGATGTTTGTAGCACAAGTGCATTATGTCCTCCTCTCCGTGAACTCTCCAAGCCAGACATGATACATGGACTGGACTAGTATTATCTCCAGATGAATGTAAAGGCTACAACCATCTCCAAATGAATGTAAAGGCTACAGGCGTCTCCAGATGAATGAAAAGGCTACAGTCATCTCCAAATGAATGATCAGGCTATGGCCTTTATACTACATGGCTATGGACATCGTTTACATGGCTAAGGACATCAGGCTACGACCTTTATTATTTCATGGCTATGGCCATCGTTTACATGGCTAAGGCCATCAGGTTACGACCTTTATTTTACATGGCTATGGCCATCGTTTACATGGCTAAGGTCATCAGGCTACTACCTTTATTTTACATGGCTATGGCCATCGCTTACATGGCTAAGGCCATCAGGCTACGACCTTTATTATTACATGACTATGGCCATCGTTTACATGGCTAAGGCCATCAGGCTACAGACTTTATTTTACATGGCTATGACCATCATTTATATGGATAAGGCAATCAGGCTACGACCTTTATTTTACATGGCTATGGCCATCGTTTACATGGCTAAGGCCATCAGGCTACGACCTTTATTTTACATGGCCATGGCCATCAGGCTACGAATTTTATTTTACATGGCTATGGCCATCGTTCGTATGGCTAAGGCCATTAGGCTACGACCTTTATTTTACATGGTTACGACCATTATTTTATACGGCTAAGGCCATTACGCCGCAACTTTTATTTTACATGGCTATGGCCATCATTCTCGTCAGGCTACAGCCTCTATCTGTACATGGCCAGAGACATCGCATTCACAAGGCTATGACCGCCTATTTTATACAGCTAATCCATCAGGCTAACTTTACACCAGTATGGCCGACAAATTCCTAGAGGCTACGGTAAAAGAAAAGTACGACGACATGACAAAAGGTAGAAAAATTTCTTACCACAAAAATTACATGTTTTTATCAAGGGGAACAAACACCCATGATACAAAAATAAGTATAAACAAGTATATTTACAAGGATCCTAAGAAACCGCTACTTATCTAGCCCGGCCTGGCCCTCAGGTGGCCCGTCCTCATTTCGGGGAGGGTACGCCCTGGAAATCCAAGAGCTGGACTCCAAGCGATTGATATCTGCTAAGTTGCCCCCCTCCCGGGTTGGTGACTCAGGACCATAGCCTGCCGCCTCACGAGCGACTCTGACTAACCGGTGCTGGCTCTCAACTTCCTCTTCAAACGGTCAACCGGCCGCCAGGAACTTCTCAAGCATGACCAACCTAGCCTCGGTGTAAACCCACATCTCGTGTGCTTCAAGAGAGATATCAGCTTACGCAAGAGCTTGTTTGAGCTCCTCGACCTCGGCCTTTGTGGCATCGAGCTCCACGGTTAAAGCCGGGACCCGGGTTCGTAGTTCTACCACTTCCTTCACCACCATGCGACCAAGCTGCATCTCCTCATCCTTGGCCTGAAGAAGGACCTCCATCTCTGCGGCCCGAGCAACGGTGGCCATGAGCTGTTCATCAACTTTCTCCAGATCGGCCACTCCTTCTTCAGCTGTTCCTCGGACTCAGAAAGACCCTCACGAACCACCCTAAAGTTAGGGTCCTGCTTATACATGTCGGCCAAGATCTGGTGCGCCTCGCGCGTTCTATCATATTTCTGCACTAGCCTATTGTATCTGGCCATCTTCTACTTCCAACGTCGTTCCCTCTCCACCTCCAAAATATGAGTCTGGAAAAGAAACAAAGTAAGTACGAGAAAAATCACCCTCCACTGAACGCAAAGAGAAAAGCCATCAAGCAAGACAAAGGCATACCTGTAAGGCCGCACTTGCCACCACTTGGGCACAAACTTTGTCGCTGAGTTCCGCCAGGGTCTTACGCTCGGTGCCAACACACTAAAGCGTTATACTAGAGGCCGCCTCCTTGCAGTTATCCAGCAAATTATAGTGACTTGGAATCACTATACGACGAGAAGATCGACCAGCCTCCATTTCAACCCGGTCCAAGGACCCACCTCCTCTGTTTGCACCCTCTAAGGTCGCTGCCGGGGCCGTCTTGTCCGCGCCGTCATCTCTTCTCTCAGCGGCCACTCTCCCAAGCACAGACCTCCCTGCTCGAATGGCCTCCACCATAAAAACTGGCCTTGATTCAGGGCGGGGTGGCTTAATGTTCTTCGATTGAGTAGCCACGGCATTTCCGGTGACAATCCGATGCCTCCTCAGCTCCAAAGTCTCCTCCCCTTCACGGTCCCCCTTCGCTGAATGCAGAGCGGGCTCAGAAGGGGTCGGTACAGCGGTAGACGTCCCTACGGGGGAAATTTTGGGAACAGCCGCTGGCGCCTCCACGGATGTCGCCTCAGGTACGACCTCCATCACGGCCCCAGGCATTATCTCTGGAGCCTCTCCCAACGAAATCTCCTATCTTGAAATGGGCTAAGTACTGCCCTAGACGCATCGACAAGGACCAGATCCTCCTCAGGATCAGATGCCGTCCTAGAAGGACCAACCATGGTCTTCATCTTCTTCTATTTTTTTTTGTGTGCCTTCTTGGAGGAATCCCGTCCTGCCCAAAACACGCATGAGACGGGCACGAAAGTTATGGGAACCCCCTAAACAAAACACAAATTATGTAAGGCTGTTACCTGTTGGGCCGTAGAGCCTGAGGAATGCAGTCCAAGAACGGCTCTCTTCTGCAAATGGTATCAACGCTTACACCCACGATCTAACGTTTTCAACCCTATGAGGAGGGCGAGCCGCCACTACATGGAAACGAAAAGAAATTCTCGACGGTGAAAACAAGCAAAGTGAGATCGAAGTAGTAAAAGTTGCGTACATCAATACTCACATGCATTGTTCCACACCTCCGGGAATCCTTTACGGTTGGACACGTAGAAGAACCGTGTCCAGAATTTACAATTGGCCTTATCATCCACCTGTGACACGAAGCTCTTTGTGCCCGTTTCCTCAGTTGGAGCATTGAACCCCTCATAAAAACCGCGTTGAACATCTGCAAAAGGTGATGGACAGTCACCTCTCTCCCCGCCTTCGCCGTATAGATGGACAAAATCCGGCACACCTTCAAGGTGCACGAAGTAAGCTGGGTCGGGCATGCCCGGAACCAGCGACAGAGATCTTCTACCAAAGGGTAAAGTGGGAGGGTGCATCCAATTTGGAAGGCATATTCATAAACGACACAGTACCCAGGCCTGGTCACATTGGCGTGCTTTAGCCCCGCAGGAAACATGTCGACGTGATCAGGAATGTTATATGATTTCCTGAGGGAGGCTAAGTGGAACGACTTCAACTCACTATGCTCCCAAGGAGGGAGTTTGCACTTGTTTTCGAAGTCTGTCCTTTTGTTCATTTTACGTGGGAGTAAGTTGGTCGTCGATAGGGGGACAAAAACTTCCTCGCCATCCTCGTCGTCTAAAAATGACGAATCCCTAACGGAAGCAACATTTTTGGTTCAAGTATCGTATGACGACGCTTGGCCATAATGGAATTTATAGGGAAAAAATATTTCGGGTCACGAGTTCAATTCCTAAGAACGAGAATCTCAGAAAATAAAGGACACCAGAAAAAGGTAGAAGAAAGATTGGGAAAATACTCTCCGAAAAGGTTCAAAAGTTGAATCTAGTCCAACTCTCCCTCTATTTATAAGAAAAGGTACATGGAAATCGAAAGGCATGGTTCAAAAAATCGGCGCAGGAAACCCAAACATCACGTCACAACCTGAACCGCCTCGGGGGCAGAAGTAATGATCACGCACGTGATCAATGACGTCACCTAGAAAAGAAACCCGAAAAAAGGAAGTAATATGTCAACGGTTCGACCTCTCCATGCACGAGCACGTCCCTTAACAGGGATACCAACGCGAACAGCCAAATTTCCATAGGCGTCGAGCATGTAAGTCTGTTCATTGTGAACACCCTTCAACTGCGTCCCCAATAAACGGAGGGACTATCTGTATTGGAAAAATTTGGCTCATCACGCCAATATACTATCCGCACACGGCCCCGCTAAGGAAACCGCCTTTGTGAGGTCGGCCCAAGCAAGACCGGCTTCAGTCAACAAACTGGCTGAGTGACATGACTTGCTGTAACGTCACATCAAGCTCTGACACTCGTATATCGAGGCCACCAACTCTTGTACTTTCTTTGTATTATTTCGAGGAATGTCCCTTAGTATATAAAGGGGACCTTCCCTTTGTAAAGACTCATGTGTATTTCATTACTGATAATATGCAACTCTCTCTCTCTCTCTCTCTCTCTCTGATTCTCTCAATCTCTCTTGTGCTAAATCTACTGTTCATCTTATTGTTCTTATACCTTGGTCATTCCATAATCTCTAGACCATATTACGTTTGATTCCGATTAACTCAAAAGTTTTTTAATTATTTTTAGAGCTATATAAGTGTTCGAATAACATTTTAGCCAAACAACACCCTTTAAGAAATAATAAATAAAATATATAATTTACTATGATACTCTTATTAATCGGTGCATAGTTTTAATGAATTTAGAAAATACATTTGAAATGAGTACTTAATGAGTGGGTAAAATAAATATAATAACTTATTTTCTCTTGAATTAGGAAAAGTGATAAGTAATGAAAGTTGATCTTTAAAATACTTGATAATTAAAAGTGACTGGAATGAGTACATTGTCCCGAAATTAGTTAGGTCAAAATCAGAACTTAAGAACTTACTCGGAGAAAATTAATAAAGGACAAGTGATATAACGGGCGAAAAAGTGACAAGTCAAACAGAAGCAAGTACGGAGTCCAACAAGTTTCAAATAAAAGGAACAAGAATTGAGTTCCGACTTCCGACACATTTTTTGAAACAGAAAGTTGAGACAACTCTCCCTCTTCTTTTCACCACTCTCTTCTGACTGTGTGCCTGTGGACAGTAAAGGAAATGGATGCAATCAGAAAACAAGCTACTAAGCTCAGAGAACAAGTTGCCAAACAACAACAGGTAATTCCCGCTTTCTGTTTTTGTATATATATACCAGTTTTTCCATATCTGTAGGTGAAGAAATGAACCCTAACTGTACTCTTAACTCTTTGTTCTTGAGGAGTATGTTCTTCAAGCTGTTCTTTTTTTTTTCTTTTGTGACTAGGATCGGAAGAATAGTTAGTTTTAGCTCTTCACTTTTGTTCGCCGGATTCTTTTTCTTCTAATTTGTTTATTTTTTGTACAAAGATCCCTTCTTTTTCTCTCTCTTTTTTTCTGTGGGGTTTGGATCATGGGGTGACACAAGAAGGGTAGGAGTGAATCATCTAGAGCATTTGATTCCCAAAAGATGGACTTAGTAGTGGGATTCCATATTTATAAATGGAACGAAAAAAATGTGGTTCTATTAATCTGTCTGTATCTTTGATATCAATTGCTGAAGGAAGAGGATGTGGCAGTTGAGGACCTTCTCTTTCCGGTAAGGAAGAGTTGAAGCTCATAGTTTAGCTTTGAATCCATCGGAGCTGGCCTCAGTCTTTAAGACACGAGAATGAAATCTGATTCATCTTTGAACTTTGTCACTCGGTGATTAACCACCACCAACATCCCTGTGACCATCGAATAGAGGCGGCCCTCCATCGGAAGCAGAGGCTGATGCAACGTGTTACTACCGGATTCATCTGAATCCAATACTTTTGACGCAGAACATAAATTCATGTGTAAAAATCCACTAAAATTGTAATAAATTGTAGGTATGAACCATAACTTTAAAAATACAATGAGCTTAATTCTAAGAACCTTAAAGGTTAAACCCGTAAAGCTTAAATCATGGACCGGAAGGAGAAGGTCCTCGACAGCAATATCAAGTAGCACCAGTTTAGATGAAGGTGAGCACCTTCGTAAATCCTTGCTCTGTTGTAACCGTACATTGAATATGTTACGAGTTTAAGACATGGGAAGAAAGAATTCCTCTTGTGTTCATTTGTGTCTTACATTAACCCTATTTATATGGGGTATTTACGTAGTACTGAACCCTTCTTTACCAATGTGGAACACTATACATACTAACTCTCTAACAATCCCCTTAAGCCAGTGCATGTAAACGTTGGTCTTTGTTGATTCTTTGCTATTTTTATTCTTAGGCTGTCTTCAAACAATTTGCTAGTGGACTAGGTGGCCAAGATAATAGTGTTACTGATGAAGTAGAGTTGCAACAGCATCAAAAACTTGAGAAGCTGTACATTTCTACTCGTGCTGGCAAGGTTTGACAAAGCTCCCCCATTTTAGAATGTCTTTTCCGGATTCTTGTTTTTTTCCTTTATCCTTCGTATCCTGTTCTATCAGTAGCACTTCCAAAGAGATATTGTCCGAGGTGTTGAAGGCTACATAATCAGTGGCTCAAAGCAAATTGAAATTGGTCAGTCACTGAAATTTCTTCTTACGTATGTGTGTAATCTCTAAGGCTTATTTTTTCACTAAGCTCCTACATACATTCCTTTTTTAGGTACTAGGTTGGCAGACGATAGCCGAAAATATGGGGCTGAAAACACATGTACAAGTGACAATACATTATCTAAAGCAGCATTAAGTTATAGTAGGGCTCAAGCTGAAATTGAGAAGGAACGTGAGGATCTATTGAAAGCCCTTGGGACACAGGTTTGGATCTGTTGAAAGCCCTTCTTCATTATCATGTGTGTTTCATCAAATTTTGTTTTCTGTGCAAAGGAATGAGAGGTGGGTTCAGGCTGCACTAGGAAAAAATAAGAAAGAAAAAAGTGAAATCTATAGAGTGGTGGATTGTGATTTAATGGTTACTTTACGAAATTTTGGAGTCGGTGATATTTTGATAAGTTGATATTATGCATAAATTTATTTAGATCATATCTAGCTACTATATCTTCTATGTTTTCCTTTTTGCTTTATTTGTCTTAGAAGTATTGCTAGATGGTGAATACTAGAGTATTGTCGTATACAACAGAAAATTCAGTTAATCTGCAATCATATCAAAATTAATAGTGTTATTTATACATTGAAATGAGGCTGGAGAGTACACGTGAGCAAAATATTGATGATATTTTCGGTGGTTATGTTCAGCAACCTGTGCCTGGAAAAGTGCAGGTGAGCAGTCTTAGAAATAACCAACCAAACTTAGCTAAATTAGCGTACAATATATACAACTCGAATCTAAAGGTCAAAACATTATCTTGGTTATTTTTATTAAATTGGCCTAGTTTAAGATTGATGAGATATATGTTCTGACTTTTTGTAGACAATCATTTGTTTCCTTTCTTCTTTTTCTATTTTCTTGATATAATGAATGTCCTATTACTAGTAGTTTTCATTGTCACAATAACACCATAGCTGTTTATTTGTAACCTGCATTTCATCTTCCAGATGTTCTGGACTTTGTGTATATAGAAAAGCTAGATTTCCCTTTTTTATTGTTATGAAGCGAGCAGTGCCACAAAGAGCTTTCTAATCAGATGATTTTGATCTTTCTTTGTAATTAATTCATTCGTGAAATAAGCTAAGTATGGAATTTGTCTTAAATTCTTGATTAAGTTTCAAACTTCAGGTTGCTGAGCCTTTAAGAGCAATGGTTGTGGGAGCTCCATTGGAGGATGCTCGACATCTTGCTCAGCGTTATGATAGAGTGAGGCAGGAAGCTGAAGCTCAGGTAACTTTAAAGAAGAGAAGTGTGTTCATTTGAAGTATTCCCTCTCTATCCACCTATTGTTGTCTTCCACATTAATCATTCCAGTCAGTATGCTAATATTTTTTATTACTAAACTATAGCTAATATTTGAAACTGAGGCGTGGTTCTTTATTTGACTGATTGACTAAACTATTGCCACTTATCGTTTATAAATTGATATCTAGTCATGTATCACTGAGTTACTTGCATTATATCTTGAATTTCTGTAGTTATGCCTACCTTCTTTGGAATAAATCAGGCTATCGAAGTTTCCAGACGGCAGGCTAAATTGAGGGAATCCACTGGTAATCCTGAAAGTGCATCAAGGCTGGAAGCTTCTGAAGCAAAACTTAAGGACCTAAAGTCAAACATGACTACTTTGGGAAAAGAAGCTTCTGCTGCCATGACTGCTGTTGAAGCTCAACAACAGAAGTTAACACTCCAACGGCTCGTGTCCATGGTAATACTTGTTTCATTTTACAACTTTAATTCAGTGTTATTTCCTTTTTCAACCAGAGATCTCCATAGAAAGCGCCTTCACTGATTTCTTGCTCAAGGTTGAGGCACAGCGTCATTACCATCAGCGAGTTCTGCAAATCCTTGATCAGCTCGAGGCAGAGGTGTGCTCTTTCTCTATCAAAATTGTTGGCCGTATCTTAGTAGTTTTACATCTAGTCTCCTGACTGGTTTATCACTTTTAAATGTTGGGGATTGATGTATGCTCTTTGAGTGCATAGATGATGTCAGAGCGTCAAAGAATTGAAGCATCTCCTAGTTATAATCCGATGCCTGCTCCCCCAGCTTATACTGAAGTTAATGGCGGACTTGCTTCTCAGTCATATGATGGATCCATAAATGGGAAAACTTATTTCTTGGCTGAGGTGATGGTTACTTTGCCTCTTTCTCGCGTTCTTATGAATAAATAAACATGATGGATTACTCTCTTTGTGTTTTTACTTAATTCTAGCTTTTTATTTGTTTATACGTCTCTTACTGCAGGTCGTACACCCATATGAAGCTGAGTCAGCCGTAGAGCTCACATTATCAGTTGGTGACTATGTAGTTGTTCGAAAAGTAAGCTTAGCTCTCTGTCTAATGTTACCAGTAATATTTTTCTTTCTGATGCTTCATTGTCACAGTGCGTGCGAATACCCTACCCCCACATCCCCAACCCCTCCGCATGAGTATCTGGTTGACAGAAAATCATTATCCATTCTGATAAGTTTCTTAACTTTTTGTGACCGTGGTGCATCTAGAATACGGTACTTAGCATTACCACCATGCTTTCTTCAACTGGTAATTATGTATAGTCATGGTTGTCTAGCACTAGCTTACACTTTTTGAGTACCCATTTTCTGTAAATTCTTTTGTTATAAGAGGTTCTGAATGGATTACTTGCCGGTTTTTCACTTAATGCAATGTCAATTTTGTTACACTCGCGTCATTTATGTTGTGTATTCTGATCTTCTTTGGCAAAAGTGATCACGGGTTGTTTGAGATTGTTTCCCTTTCTGAAATTGGTTTATTTGTTTCCGGAAAAGGTGTCAAACAATGGTTGGGCTGAAGGTGAGTGCAAGGGGAATGCAGGTTGGTTCCCATTTGGATATGTAGAAAGACGAGAACGCATTCTTGCGACCAAGGTAGCTGAAGTTTTCTAAATGTTGCCTTGTTGCAAGTTTGGCATTTTGTAACTGTATGTATGCACTTAAATTGAATCTCTTGTGCATCTGACTGTGTCACGAGCGCCTTTATGTTTGCATTTGTAATGGTGTAATCGTATTTTTGCAGTAAAAAAGGCTTTCTTGTCTTCTTCAGCTTGGACTGACGTTACCATTTTTCTACATTTCTTTTCTTCAGCAGGATGGAGGACAACCTTCTTTTTTTCTACTTTTTTATAATCTTAGGCAGATAGGAAGAAATCACATGGATTAGTATTTTTACCTTGTTGAGCACTAATCCATAGCCTTGGGTCACAACCCTTTCTTTCTAAATGATACAGTCTATGGCAAGCATCAAGGCACTTTCAAATTTCAACCATTTCTATGTTAGACTTTCAATAGCTTCAAAAAATTCCATGTGATTTCTAAATGATACAGTCTATGGCAAGCATCAAGGCACTTTCAAATTTCAACCATTTCTATGTTAGACTTTCAATAGCTTCAAAAAATTCCTTGGTCCATGCACTAAAGCTCTAAGATTTGTCATCTATTCGGAAATGCCTGTGGAGCAACAATTTTCTGGACAGACAGAGCACTGCCTCGGGTTGGTTAACATGATGGTCTCTTCTTGGCTAAGCAGAATTGTCAAAACTGCAAATAAACTTCCCACTTATTTAAAGTATTAACTCACTATGAAATACCAACTTGTTTATAAATCTTATTTAGTTAGAAAATGTTGAGTTTTCACTTACTAATTTTAGAAAACATAAATCATCTACTTGACTTGATGCTTGCTGCAACATTCCCGATCAAATGTTTTAATTTGAGAGACAGATTCCGATCCGACTCTGGAGGAAGAGGAGACACAAAATCCACTACTTTTTGGGCCTAGATAAAGATTTCAGATGTAGGCGAAAATATCATGGTATAGCCATTTTTTACGTTGGTCAATGAAAAATAGCCAGCGTTTATCAAGTCAATAAAAAATAGCCATTATTTTGCTGCAACGGGAACCGATCCGGTATAATATACGGGAGTTCTAGTGCATTTGTGTAAGAACTCCAGCATATTATGGTGGACCGGTATACTTTTCTAACTCCTGTAAAATTTGCGGGAGACTGGAGCACCAGTTCTCTAAACTCCAGTATATTATACTGGAATTATGCTTGAACTCTCGTAAAATTTATGGGAGTTCTAGCATAGTTATCCTGGAACTCCCGTAAAATTTACGGATGTATTTTTTCGAATTTTGAACAGTGTTTTCGCCCCTATTTAACGTGGCTAAATTTCGATGACTTTTGAAACTTGGCTATTCTTCAATGACCAATGATAAATCTGGCTATTTTTAAATTTCTCGTGAATCTAGTGTATACAAACATAAAATCTTATGGAAATGTCTAAAATAAGTTCTAACTTGCTAACTTTTAGTCATTAATTAGATTTACCAAAACTTACCAAATATATACAACAATTGAAGAACCAAATAAATAAGAATTCTATCTCTAAGAATCATACGCAAAGATCTCCTTCCATATTTTTAAGTGTGATTAGCAACATTAGATGTAAGACAGAAGTATTATTTTCAATCTATTATTTTTTTTAAAAAAAACTTACTAAAATATTAATCAGGAATTAAGCATTCCTAACTAAAGTAATATGGAGTTAACGTTAGTTTTATTTGCTCCGTAGGATGATTATGTATCGATAATGTGATGCCGTTATACATATTGGTACCCATTGCTTAACAAGTCTTCCGTTGCAGTCTAGGTGGTTAGCGTTAGGGCCTGAATCTTTGTCATCGGGCGTGGCACGACTGTGGCAAGGATTTGGGCGTGATGACCTTGTCATTGGCTTATGTGCGGGCAAAACGATCATGCGGTCGACGGGCTGTTTTGGGCAAGTATTGGCCAAGGCCTTGGCATGGGCAAGGCGCGCTTGGAAAAGGCTTGACGAGGTAGCATGGGCAATGTTTGGGCGGCATGGCACGGCATGCGCGCCAAAATTAGTGGCATAACACTTTTGGGTTGTGGCAGCTATGTGCGGGCTAAGGTAAGGCGAGGCGAAAATGCGGGTTGATGGCAAAGACTTTCAATAGCTAAGACAAGGCTATGGGAAAGAAAATACAAGCAATGGCACGAGGGAAATGAGGGTTGGCACGGACAAGGCAGAAAACTAGGCCAAGGCGGTGTGCGGGCGGCAGCGGCGCCGGGCGTGTGCGACAAAATCATGGCAGCGGATTGCGGGCAAGACATTGGCATCGGGCAATGTCAAATTGAGCTAAGGCATGGCACAAGGCAGCGAAATTCAACTGGCCAAGGAAATGACACATGCAATACACATGGAAAGCGGTTGACGGTTACCTTATTTTTAAGCCATGATCTCCCATTATCCCATGATATGATTATTGCTTTTATAATGGCCCCATTTCGTGTGTAATGTGTCCTATGTAGTTGGAGATGTCAACTACATGTTAGGAGCAAGATTTAAACTTAGCCGACAAGTTGCAAAAGTTGTAGACGATAACTGTCATGTGCTGTCAAGCTTAAGGGCTTCCTATATTCTATAAATATGGCATTTAACTTAGGCAGAGAGAGAAGGGGAGTAATTTCGTGGGGAATTACTAGTGGGAAACAAGAAAGAAACGTGAGGATTTCTAGTGTTTCAAAAAGGGGCTAAGGTTTGGCTTGGACAGATCTTAGTATTGGCCAAGAACGACATGTTTTCTTCGTCAAAAGTGGGCTGTGAGCGTACTGATAATTCATAGCAAGTGAGGGTCCTTTGTATATTTTCTATATTAATACAAAGGTTGGGAATTTGTCCCGTATATGCTTGTGTTCTTTAAATATCTGTTTTGTTGCTTGAAGATCGTTTAAGGCCAAACTTGCTGAAAATTAGCAAAGTGTTTCGGAAAGGCTGAGTCAAGCGGGGGACTTGACTGCCGCGCGGGTGCGATTTTGGACTTGATCAAAAACGCCCTCGTGACAACTGGTATCAGAGCGAAGCAGGTTTGTGGCAGTGGCAAGACGATCCGGTGGCAGAATTCGTGGGGAAGAACAAGGCGGGTGGCACAAACGCGGAACTGCGTCAAAAAGTTGAGCAGTTGGAAGCACTCGTTGGGCATGCTCTTGATGTAGATTGTGATTCTTTTGTTCTTGCTGGAATGGCACGTTTGGAGGCAGAAATGGCCTTGGTGCGCATAGAGAAGGAAGAGTTACGCAAGGAAGTGGTTAAACTTCGAAGGGCATGGCAAACTGCTGCGCCTAGTGATGAACGCACTAAGTCGAGGATTTCGGAGCCAAAGACAGATCAGGGTGCGAGAGGTGCCAATATACTGGAAAGTTAGTGGGATATGAATGAAGTACAAGGGGTGTTGTATGTGAACAAACCCTTGGTGCTGATTCATTGAAGACGGCTCGACGAGGACGTCGATTTCAAAAGGTGCAGGTGATTTGTTAGGACTTGACTCTTTGTCATTGGGCGTGGCACGTCTGTGGCAAGGATTTGGGCAAGATGGCCTTGTCATTGGCTTATGTGCGGACAAAATGATCATGCGGTCGACGGGCTGTTGTGGGCAAGTATTGGCCAAGGCATTGGCATGGGCAAGGCGCGCTTGGAAAAGGCTTGGCGAGGTAGCATGGGCAATGTTTGGGCGGCATGGCACGGCATGCACGCGAAAATCAGTGGCATGGCACTTTTAGGTTGTGGCAGCTATGTGCTGGCTAAGATAAGGCGAGGCGGAAATGCGGGTTGACGGAAAAGGCTTTCAATAGCTAAGAGAAGACTATGAGAAAGAAAATACAAGCAATGGCACGAGGAAAATGAGGGTTGTCACGGACAAGGCAGAAAACTAGGCCAAGGCGATGTGCGGGCGGCAGCGGCGCCAGGCGTGTTCGGCAAAATCATGGTAGCGGATTGCCGGCAAATTGGCATGGCGCAATGTCAAATTGAGCTAAGGCATGGCACAAGACAGCCTTGGGGCGAAATTCAGCTGGCCAAGGAAATGACACATGCAATACACATGGAAAGCGGTTGGCGGTTACCTTGTTTTTAGGCCATTATCTTCCATGATCTCCCATTATCCCATGATCTGATTATTGCTTGTATAATGGCCCCATTTCGTATACAATGTGCCCTAAGTAGTTGGGGATGTCAACTACATGCTAAGAGCAAGATTTAAACTTAGCTGACAAGTGGCAAAAGTTGTAGACGACAACTGTCATGTGCTGTCAAGCTTATAGGTTTCCTATATTCTATAAATAGGGCCTTTAACTTAGGGAGAGAGAGAGGGGGAGTAATTTTGCGGGGAATTACTAGTGGGAAACAAGAGAGAAACGTGCGGGTTTCTAGTGTTTCAAAAAGGGGCTAAGGTTTGGCTTGGGCAAATCTTATTGTTGGCCAAGAACGACTTGTGTTCTTCGTCAAAAGTGAGCTGTGAGCCGACTGATAGTTCATAGCAAGTGAGGGTCCTTTGTATATTTTCTATATTAATGCAAAGGTTGGGAATTTGTCCCGTATATGCTTCTGTTCTTTAAATATTTTTTTTGTTGCTTGAAGATCGTTTAAGGCCAAACTTGCTGAAAATTAGCAAAGTGTTTCGGAAAGGGAGAGTCAAGCGGGGGACTTGACTGCCGCGCGGTGTGGTTTTGGACTTGATAAAAAATGCCTCCGTGACAGTTTGGATACTCGGCTCTCTCTCGAGAGACTCGGGTCCAAGTCCCGGCAACGGAATATCTTAGGTTTAACACTCACTTTTAATTTAAGTAATAAAGGTATCATCCAGCTCGTGGATTATAATTACAAGGAAATAATACGTATACTTTATCATCTTGAAAATAAATAAACACATATGTAAGATCTCATATAATAATAACTACAAAGAAACTCCTTATATAAATGCTTTGTGTCTACAAACCATGCAGTAGAATTATAAACGCCACTTAAAGCCAGGGAATAGTGAAATTTTGCTTTTCTAAATAGCTTCTGTAATATTGTCCTATAATCTCGGTCGAATGTTACTAGTAAGGGTGTATATAGGTCGGGTTGGTTCGGATTTTATAATTACCAAACTAAATCAATTGCGTCGGTTTATTAAATCTAAAGATCAAACCAAACTAATAAAACTCGAGTTTTTCAATATCGGTTTTTCTCGGGTTTTCTGATTATTTGGGTTTTCTCGAATTTTTTCCCGGTAAAATCTTCATAAAACAAAATATATAACATATGCTCAAAATATTTCTTTAATCCTAGTAAGATACAACTATATAAAGTATTTTTCAATAAATTAATACAAAATTGAGATGTGTCATGACATTATCCTAAAATATTCAACAATAAAGACAATAAAATTATGTAATATAAATATTGTTAATTAAAAAGTCATAATAAAAATAAACATAATTTTAAAAAAAAGTTATGCTAAAATAATTAGACTAATAAGGGAGTATTAATTACATGACTAAAAGCTAAAGAAAAATAAAAATAGGTTATGTATTTATATCTAAATTATTGCAAAAAAAAAATAGAAGATATTCAATACATCCCTGTCCGTAATGTTGACTTAAATATCTTTTGTTAGCATTAGTATTGATTGTTAGCATTATTTAATTTACTAATATTAATGGCTATAAAACTTATCGGAGCATTCAAAAGTTCTAAGTCCGACCTTGAAATAATACCTTAAAAGATAAAATTATGAAAAATTTAAGAAATATTTATAAATTATATTACAATAAGTATATTTATATATTAAATATATCTAAAATATTTACTATCTAACGTCGGGTTGCTTTGGTTTCGGTTTGACTTTCTTTAGTTAAAACCAAACCAAACTAATTATGGTCGGGTTTTTTTCCAACTTCAAACCAAGTCAAACCAAATTATAGTCGGGTTTTTTTTTCAATTTGACTCGAATTGTTGAATTGGTGCGATTTATCAGTTTTCTTTATACACCGCTAGTTACTAGAATTCTAAACGCCATGGTGGAATTACCTTTAGATCAGAAATCGACATTCCTCAAGCCATCTCTAACCGTAAAGAACAAAATAGATATCAGCATGTGTATAACTGACCCACTCAATCTCAATAGAATCTTTTTTTAAAAATTAATATAAAAAGAATAAGAAGAAGGAACATTGTTACAATTTACAAATGTCTGTTTGCCAATATCCTTCTAGTCTTTCTCACATGTATGGAATGTTATATTATATATCGGGAAGTGAGTGAGTTTTATGCCATATCGGTGGTGAGAGGCCAGCTTTTGAGCCTTCTAAGTCCATAATTTCCTTTTTGAAGAATTAACCCAAATAGTTATTTACCTACCACTTAAATTAAAAATAGTAAGTTGAGGTATAATATATAGTACATATTTATGTATTATATGCGTATAATTATATATTGTGACGACTCAGAGGGTCATCACCGTAATTTTCTCTTTCCTTATGTTTCTGAGGCCTTGAAAATCTCTTATTGGGTTGCATCGATTTGCGTGTGCAGTCCGGGCGCGAAGCCGAAATTCTTTTATGTGAAAATATTTGAATTTCGTGTTAAAAACTATGAATTTGATACCAATATTGCTATGGTTAACTTTGGTCAACGCTTTAGGTAAACAGATCCAGACCCATGATGTGACGGTCCCAGAGGGTCCGTAATTAAATTTGGGACGCGGGCGTATTCCCGGAATCGGAAACCGAGGTCCCAGGCCCGAGAAAAATAATTTTTCAGTTTAATTGATTCCTGTTAATGTTTAAGGAAAATGAATTAGAAAAATGAGCAAAAGGTAATGGTATCGGGCTCGTATTTTGGTTCCGACGCTCGGTACAAGTCATAAATAATTGCTAAGCACTATCTGTGAAGTTTCATTTGAATCAGACGTCGTTTGACGTGTTTCGTACTTGAAAATAGAAATTTTGAGTTCCAAGTGTTAAAGAGTGAAATTATGATTTTGAGGCTTAATTCTATGGAAATGGTGCTATTTTGGCGATTTGATCGCACGAGTAAGTTCGTATAATGTTTTCGAGTTAGTGTACATATTTGGTTTGGAGCCGGAGGGCTCGGGGTGTGTATTGGAGGTGGTCCGGGGTGGTTTACACTTAGAGAAAAGCAAGTCAGGTGTTGCAGACACCAGCGCGACCGCCCTCATTTCTGTGCGGTCTGCGTGGAGCTGCGCGGCCGCGATCCTTTCCTATGCGGTCCGCGTGGTGCCGCGCGGCCGCGGTCATTTCTATGCGGTCCGCGTGGAGCTGCGCGACCGCGGCCATTTCTGCGCGGTCCGCGTGGATGTGTCTGAGGCCAGGGATTCCAGGGTAACTAGCGCGGCCGCAACCAATTTTTGTGCGGTCCGCGCCAGGGCCCCAGAAAGGACTATAATTCTGAAATTTCAGCTATTTTTTCACTGTTCACAAACCCAAAACCTAAGAGGCGATTTTCTAAACAACTTTTCTTCTCCAAAACGATTGGTAAGTGATTTCTAACCTAATTTTCCTACTCTTAACATCTTTTAACATAATTTCTACTTCAATCAAAAATTTTCAAAAATGGGAATTTGGGATTTTGGGTAAAACATAGGTTTTCTATAATTTGAGCTTTTGGACCTCGATTTGATGTCCAATTTCCATTCTAGTTATAGATATGAGCTCGTGGGGAAATGGGTAACCCGGTTTTTGTTTGAACCTCGAGTTTTGACAGCGTGGGCCCGGGGGCATTTTGGAAATTTTTGAGTAAAACTTTGGGAATTTAATTCTTTATGCATCTAAATTGATTTAACTAGAATTTGTTGATACATTTGGCTAAATTATGGTTAGATTTGACCGGTTTTGAAGTGAATTCGAGGGGTAAAGCTATTCTAGAGGCGTAAGTTGAGTTGGAAGCCTTCGAGGTAAGTGATTGATCTAACTTTGGCTTGAGGGAATAGGATTAGTTTGTTAATTGCTATGTGCTACGTGGAGTCGGTGTATAGGTATGGTGACGGTTACCTGTGCGCCCGAGTCAAGCATGACAGTGTTGTCCTTTTTGTTATTAAAAATAGCGAAAGAAGTGAATAATTGAGATAAATTCTTGCTATGAGAGCTATGAAATGAAAGATGAGGAGTTAATGAACTAAAGCTGAGTTATTGTTAATTGTTTCTCTTGTCGGGACTTGTTGTTAATTGCTTCCCTTGTCAGGACTTGTTGTTCAATTGTTTCCCTTGCCGGGATGGTTAATCTTGTTGTTTACTCCTTTCCCCAAATTTTTATCATTATTTGGGGAAATGTGAGCGTAAAGCACGATGGGTGATACCGTGTAATTATTGATTTCCTCCACAAGATGGAGTGGTGATTTCCTCCACAAGATGGAGTGGTATATATTATATTTCCTCCACAAGTTGGAGTGGTATTTATTGATATCCTCCACAAGTTGGAGTGGTGATTTCCTCCACAAGATGGAGTGGTATATATTGATTTCCTCCACAAGTTAGAGTGATATTTATTGGTTTCCTCCACAAGATGGAGTGGTATGTATTGATTTCCTCCCCAAGATGGAGTGGTATTTATTGATTTCCTCCACGAGGTGTAGTGGTGCTATTGATTGGGTGAGGACGAGAGTAAAAGCACGATGGGTGGTGTCGTGCAACGTTGTTGATTGGCTTATCTTTTTGGTGTTCCTTATCCCGTGTTCCTTTTTTAGTTGTTGGTTCATTGGTTTTCTCTTATTTAAATGTTATCTATTCAGTTCCATCTCTTAATAGTAGAAGTTATATTTGAACTGCTGTTTCCCCCAGCATGTCCCATTCCCTTTTTATTGTTTAAATTCTTGTCTTCCTCTTATGTTATCGTATATATATCTATACAGGTTGTTTATGGTAGGTTCGGTTAGCCTCGTCACTACCTCGCCGAGGTTAGGCCGGACACTTACCAGCACATGGGGTCGGTTGTGCTGATACTATGCTTCTGTGCCTTTTTGTGCACAGGTGAGGACCCAGTTTACGGACCACAACTTTAGACCGGGAGTGATCCTTCTGTCCAGAGGCTCCAAGGTAGTTTGCTGGCGTTCGTGGGCCCCGAGTCTCCTCTATCTTTTCTAGTTTGTTATATTTGTATCAAACAAACTCCAGCTGTATTTTCTTTCAGACTATTATTTTTAGTATTCTTTAGTTGTCCCTGAGCAGTGACACCAGATACTGGGTAGAGACAAGTTGTCCGTTTCTGCATCTTGTTTTATTATTATTGTTATTAAAAGACTTCCGCATGCTTTAATTAATTATTCTAGTATTTAAATATTTTAGATATAAACTGTGAAAATGATTATAATGGTTGGCTTGCCTAGCTTCGACAGTAGGCGCTATCACGACCCTCGATGGTGGGTAAATCCGGTTTGTGACAAGTTGGTATCAGAGCACTAGGTTACTTGGGTCTCAGAACTCACGGACAAGCCCGGTAGAGTATGAGGGATAGGTATGGAGACTGTATTTATCCCCTAGAGGCTACTGAGTTAGGAAAGTTTCACTTTGTTCATTCTTGTCGTGCGATTCTGTTTTTCAAGTATCGATGGTCGTTCTACTCTGTTATTTTGCAGATGGTGAGAACACGTGCATCTTCTTCTTCCACGCAGCAGCCCGAGCCCCCAGCAGCTCCCGCGAGGGGCAGGTGTCGAGGCCGTGCCAGGGGCAGAGCTCAGCCCCAGGCAGCAGTTCCATAGGTGGAGCCTCATATTGACTTCGATGAGGAGGTTCCAGCTCTCCCAACTCTAGTAGGCCCAGCTCAGGTCCAAGGAGGGGTGATGTTTTCTTCGGACCTTCAGGATGCTCTTTTCCGCATAGCAGGCTTCATGGATAGTGTGGCCAGAGCAGTATTGCTGCCAGTAGCACCAGCCACTTCTCAGGCTGGAGGAGGGCTCTAGACTCTTGCTACACGTACCGGAGCAGGTAGCTCCCCAGACTTAGGATCCCTTGGTCTAGCCCGCAGTGGCGGCTCAGACAGGCATTACAGCTTAGGCCGAGGATGGGTCGGCTATGTCTTTGGATGCTTTGTGGAGACTTGATCGGTTCTCCAAGCTTTTCACTACCACTTTCAGCGGTGCTTCATCGGAGGATCCCCAAGATTTTCTGTTCAGTTGTCATGAGATCCTCAGGACTATGGGGATAGTGGAGATCAATAGGGTCAATTTTTGCACTTTCAGACTTGTGGGTTCCGCCAAGACTTGGTGGAGAGATTATTGTATGTCTAGACGAGCAGGGTCCCCAGCTTTGACATGGGATCAGTTTACAGAGTTATTTTTGGAGAAGTTTCTCCCCGTCACTCAGCGGGAGGCACTTCGCAGAGAGTTTGAGCATCTTCATCAGGGTTCTATGACAGTTACACAGTATGAGACCAGGTTTGTTGACTTGGCACGCCATGCAGTAGTGATACTCCCCACTGATCGGGAGAGGGTCCGTAGGTTCATTGGCGGATTGATTCAGACCATTCGCCTATAGATGGCAGTGGGGGTTGGCTGTGATATTACTTTTCAGGAGGCGGCCAATGCGGCACGTCGAGTGGAGATGGCACTAGCTCGAGGAGGTAGTCAGGATTCTGACAAGAGGCCTAGACATTCCGGCAGGTTTTGTGGTACCCCAGGAAGTGGTAGTCATCAGCAGTATTCTGGCCAGCAGCTCTTCAGCTCACCATCAGCCCCCATCAGTGTGCCGCCACTTCAGAACGTCAGGGTAGGACATACAGGTCGACAAGGCCAGCAGTCTCAGCAGCCGTAGGCATGTTATAGTTGTTGTGACCCAGGTCATATTGTCAGGTGTTGCCCTCGAGTCTCGAGTAGTTCTCAGAAGTAGGGTCCTCGTCTTGCAATTCAGGCAGCAGGTGATCCACAGGCCGCCCAGCCAGCTAGAGGCGGGGGTAGGGGTCATAGAGGTGCAGGTAGAGTCCGTAGAGGTGGAGCTCGGACAGCCAGGGGTAGGGGTCAGCCCGCATCAGATCGTCCCAGAGACACAGTTCAGGGAGGTGGGGGCCAGCCCCATTGTTATGCATTGCTAGCCAGGCCGGAGGCCGAGTCATTTGATTTTGTGATTACATGTACTATTCTGGTCTGTGATAGGGGTTCCTCAGTATTATTTGATCCGGGATCTACTTATTCTTATGTGTCATCCTATTTTGCACCCTATTTAATCGTGCCTAGTGAGGCTCTGGGTATTCCTGTATATGTGTCCACACCAGTTGGTGATTCTATTGTGGTCGACTGAGTGCATCGCTCTTGTGTAGTGGTATTTGAGGGTCTTGAGACCCGTGTCAATTTATTGCTTCTAAACATGGTGGACTTCGATGTTATATTGGGATGGACTGGTCGTCCCCGTATCATGCTATCTTGGATTGTCATGCCAAGATCGTGACTTTGACCATGCCAGACTTGCCCCAACTTGAGTGGAGAGGGACCCCAGGTCATGCCACCCGTAGTGTTATTTCGTAAGGCTTGACGTATGGTCGAGAGGGGGTGTTTAGCATATTTGGCGTATGTTCGCGACTCCAGCTTAGAGGTTCCATCTATCAACTCTATTCCTATTGTTCGGGAGTTCCCTGAGGTTTTTTCTTCAGACCTGCTGGGTATGCCGCCCGACAGGGATATTGATTTCTGTATTGATTTGGCCCCGGGCACTCAGCCTATTTCTACTCCGCCGTATTGCATGGCCCCGCCAAAGTTGAAAGAACAGCTTCAGGACTTGCTTGATAAGGGTTTCATTAGACCCAGTGTATCACCTTGGGGTGCGCCAGTGTTGTTTGTGAAGAAAAAAGATGGATCGATGAGGATGTGCATTGATTACCGGTAGTTGAACAAGATGAAAATAAAGAGCAAGTATCCACCGCCGAGGATTGACGATTTGTTTGACCAACTTTAGGGTGATAAGGTGTTCTCGAAGATAGATTTGAGGTATGGTTATCATCAGTTGAGGATTAGGGCGTCTGATATCCCTAAGACGACTTTTCGTTCTCGGTATGGGCATTATGAGTTTTTGGTCATGTCGTTTGGATTGACCAATGCCCCAATAGCATTTATGGAGCTGATGAACCGAGTGTTCAGGCCTTACTTGGATTTATTTGTGATTGTATTCATTGATGATATCTTGGTATACTCCCGCAGTCAGGAGGAGCATGAGCAGCACCTCAGAGTGGTTCTTCAGACTCTGAAGGATAGTCGGTTGTACGCCAAGTTCTCAAAGTGCGAGTTTTGGTTGAGATCAGTAGCATTTTTGGGTCATGTCGTATCAGCAGAGGGTATTCAGGTGGACCCGAAGAAGATAAAGGCAGTCAAGAATTGGCGTCGACCAGTTTCAGCTAGAGATATTCAGAGCTTCTTGGGGTTAGATGAGTGCGAGGCGAGCTTTCAGAAGCTCAAGACAGTCCTGACTACGTCACCGGTATTGGTTTTGCCCACGGGATCTGGGCCTTATACTGTATAGTGTGATGCTTCCCTTATCGGACTTGGTGCAGTGTTGATGCAGAATGGCAAGGTCATAGCATATGCTTTGAGGCAATTGAAGATCCAGAGAAGAACTATCCAGTTCATGACTTAGAGTTGGCATCTATTGTTAGTGCCTTGAAGATCTGGAGGCATTATTTGTATGGCATGACGTGTGAGGTGTACACGGATCACAAGAGCCTTCAGTACTTGTTCAAGAAGAAAGAGTTGAATTTGAGACAGCGGATGTGGTTGGAGTTGTCGAAAGATTATGATGTTTCTATTTTATACCACCCAGGGAAGGCCAATGTGGTGGCCTATGCATTGAGTAGAAAGTCCGCCAGCATGGGTAGTCTTGCATACATTCCGGTCAGCCAGAGACCGGTTGCCTTGGATGTTCAGGCCTTGGCCAATGGATTTGTGAGATTGGATATTTATGAGGCCAATAGAGTGTTAGCTTGCGGTTGCTCGTTTTTTAAACAACTACATCCTGTATTTAATACTGGACGTGAATAATCCTAATTATTTCACACTAAATTTGTCCAATTTTGATTACTCCCTATAAAATATGGTAGGATACAACTGATGAAGTGAAATAAGCCAGTATATTATAATGGATAATAGGAAAATAGTGGAAACTCGGTAATTAGGACAATTTACCTGAATTAAATAATTTAATATTTAGTTTCCTGTATATTACACTGAAGATCTATATTGCAAAACCACAATGGCCTGTAGATATTACTGGACGGGAATATAATAAAAGTTTTAACTGAATATTGGTACAATTAAATAATTCCATATTTTATTTCCTGTAGATTATACTGGAGGTGTATATTTTGAAACAACTACGTCCTGTATTTAATACTGGACGTGAATCTAATTATTTCACCCTAAATTCGTCCAATTTTGATTACTTCCTATAAAATATGGTGGAAATACAACTGATGAAGTGACATAAGCCAGTATATTATAATCGATGATTGAAAAATAGTGGAAACTCGGTAATTAGGACAATTTACCAGAATTAAATAATTTAATATTTAGTTTCCTGTATATCACACTGGAGATCTATATTGCAAACCACTATGTTCTATACTTATTACTGTACGGGAATAATTCAATTTTTTTGGCTACTCTTTATAAAATATGCTGGAATTGCTTCTCATAAAGGCATTTAAAAAAATGGAAAATATTAGATACATAAAAGAAATATTACAAAGAACAATCACACATAGTAGAAGACAAAGAGTATAAATAAGAAAGGAGAAGTCACACAAAAAGAAAAACAATAAAAACAAAAAGACTGAACAAAAACATTAAAAAAGATTTAAGAAAAACTAAGAATCATCTGTCTCATCAGAATAATACTCCTCAACATCTCGATATATGTGACGACCCAAAGGGTCATCACAGTAATTCTCCCTTTCTTTGCACTTATGAGTCCTTTAAAACCTTTTATTTGATTGCCTCGGTTTGCATGCGCAATCCGGGCGCGAAGCCGGAAGAATTTTTATGTGAAAATATTTGAATTCTGTGTTAAAAACTATGAATTTTGATAAACGGGCCCGGACCCGTGATGTGACAGTCCCGGAGGGTCCATAATAAAATTTGGGACCCGGGCGTATTTTCGGAATCGAAATCCGAGGTCCTAGGTCCGAGTACGGAGCTTTTCTATGAAATTTTTGAAAATGCTTAAGGTAAAATTGAAATGAAATTTTGATCAAAAGTGATGGTATCAGGCTCGTATTTTGTTTCCGATGCCCGGTACTAGTCTTAATTGGGCGTTAAGCGCTATCTGTAATGTTTGGTTGAAAACGGACATCGTCTGACATGTTTCGAATTAAAAGTGGAAAAACTTGAAAGTTTAGAACTTTGAAATGAAAATCATGAGTTTTGGAGGTTGATTCTTTTATTTTGATGTTATTTTGGAGATTTGATCACACGAGTAAGTCCATAGGATGTTTTAGAGTTTGGTTGAATGCTTGTGTTTGAGCCTCGAGGGCTCGGGTGAGTTTCAGATAGGTGTTATGCTCATTTAAAATGTTTTTAAATGCTGGTGTCCGCAGTCTTCGCAGCTGCGAAGACTTGTTCGCGTTTTCGAACATCCCATATTTGGCCCTGACGTTGCAAATGGGATGTTTTTCTTGCAATTGGATATTTCCACATGGCAGCCAGACTTCGCAAATGCGAAGTCGAATCTCACATTTGCGACTTCCTCAGACCAAATCCTATGTTCGCATTTTCGAACTTTTCCTCGCAAATGCGAGTTCTCCTTTTCCCTTGCCCAGTTCGCAATTGCGAATCATTTCTCGCAAATGCGAGGTCCCTTTCATTTCTCCCCAGTTCGCAAATGCAAAGTTAATGTCACATTTGCAACATCTGCACCTCTGCAACTGATACATAAACGAATTCAAACCTCACTTTCATGTCTTTCAAAACCCAAAACCACCATAGGCGATTTCTCTCGAACTCCTTCGTCCCCAAACTACTTGTAAGCCAATTTTTACTAGTTTTCTTCAATCTGTATCATCTTCTAACATGATTTCATCCTTAAATTAAGGCTTTTATGTTTAAAAATTGGGGATTTGGGGTAGAACCTAGGTTTTCATAAAATTGGGGATTTGGACCTCGATTTGGGGTCCGATTTCAAAACAAATTGCATATATGAACTCGTAGGGAATGGGTAACCCGGTTTTGGTTCGAACCTTGAGTTTTGACCGCGTGGGCCCCGGGGCATTTTGGAATTTTTGGAGTAAAACTTTGGGAATTTCATTCTTATGCATCCAAATTGATTTAACTAGCATTTGTTGATACGTTTGAGTAAATTGTGGTTAGATTCGACCGGGTTTGAAGCGAATTCGAGGGCTAAAGCTATTCTTGAAGCGTGCGTTGAGTTGGAAGCTTTAGAGGTAAGTGTTCGGTCTAACTTTAGCTTGAGGGAATAGAATTAGGATAATATTTGCTATGTGGTATGTGGAGTCGGTGTATAGGTATGGTGACGGTTACCTATGCACTCGAGTCTAGCATAACCGTGAGTCATAATTGCTATTAAATTGTCGAACGAAGTGAAAATTTGTTATAATTACTTGTTAAATAAACTATGAAATGATAGTTGAGAAGCAAATGAGTTAAGAAAGGAGTTATGGTATTTTCCCTTGCCGGGATTTGTTGTTGAATTATTTTCCCTTGCAGGGATTTATTGTAGAGTTTTTCTTCCCTTGCCAGGATATCTTGGGATGTTAGCTGTACCCTTGCCAGGTTAAACTTTTATATTGATGTGCTTCCCTATCAGGATCTTCTGTGAAGAAATTTTTAGAATTATTCAATTGTATTACATATTGGGATCGTGTGGCACGCCGACCACGAGATATTATAATTGGGATCGTGTGGCACGCCGACCACGAGATATTATGAATGGAATCGTGTGGCACGCCGCCCACCTATTGTTATTGGCATGAGACGCCGGTGACATTTATTATGGGATCGTGTGGCACGCCGTCCACCTATTGTTATTGGCCTGAGATGCCGGTGACATTGTGCACAGAGAATACAGAAGCGCGTGGCGCGCCGTCCACTGTAGATGCGTGTAATCATTGATCTACTCCATACTATTGATTGGGTGAGGATGAGTGATAAAGTACGATGGGTGATGTCGTACACTGTGATGGATTATCTTGCTGAGGACGAGAGTAAAAGCATGATGGGTGGTGCCGTGCAACGTTTGTTTGACTAGTCTTTCTCTTATTAGTGTTTGTGTACTGTTTCCATTTCCTTGTTGTTGATGATTAGATAATTGAACTGTTACACCCTAGCATGTTCCCTCCCCATTATCTGTTTAGATTTTGTTATTTTCTGTTATTGCACATACATCTGTACAGGTTGATTGTGGTAGGTCCAATTTAGCCTCGTCACTACCTTGCTGGAGTTAGGCCGGGCACTTACTAGCACATGGAGTCGGTTGTGCTGATACTATGCTTCTGTGCCTTTTGTGCACAGGTCAGGACATAGCCTATGTCCGCAGGTACAGTTCGGGAGTGATCCTTCAGTCCAGAGGCTCTGAGGTAGTTCGCTGTTCCCGAGTCTCCTCTATCTATTTCTTTCAGTTTGTTTAATCGTATCAAACATAAATATTATGTATTTCTTTCAGACTATTGTTTTTAGTACTCTTTTAGTCGTACGTGAGCAGTGACACCTGATACTTGGTAGAAGTATGTCGTTAATTTCCATATTTTTTCATTTCTAATTTTGCTAAAAGTCTTCCGCGTTCTAATTATTTATTCCAATATTTAATTTGTTTTAGATTTAAGTTTGTGAAAAATAATTATAAAGTTGGCTTGCCTAGCTTCGACAGTAGGCGCCATCACGATTCCCGATGGGGAGGGGGGTAATCCGAGTCGTGACGATATATCTCATCATTATCCGAATCAGAGATAATTATAGTATACACGGGCAAAATACCAGAAAGTCTAACGAGATCATTATTCAACATGTTAAAATCATGACGCAACTGATTTTATTTAATTATTATTCTGTCCATAAGTGCAGGAAGGTTCTTTAAGCTATATTCGGGCTTTGCATAGTTTTCCCTGTTAGGATACTTAGAAGAATCAAAGTTCTGGACAACATTGTCGAACGATGTTGAATAACCTTCAGAACTTTGTTCTACGTTGAGCCTGTTGTTGAATGATTCATCAGCAAAAAACTGGGATCTTATTCTTTCCCAATCAGACTTTACTTGCTCCCACTTTTGCATAATATTATCCATTGGTACTTTACTATCCCAACCAGACTTTAAGCTCTCCCACTTCTGCATAAGTTCATCCATTGTAAGCTTCCTGCTTCCGCTCGCGTCATACATGGTTTTTTTGAAAAAGGTAAAATGCTACTGATAAATATAAATTTAATGAAAGATGATACAACTTTTCTAGTGAACTGATTGTTTTAATATAGGTTAGGTATGCACCTTCTAAATGTAACTTTTCAGGTCTGTTTGATTTTGACAGGTTTAGATAAATATAACTTTTCTCACTTTCCAAGAAAATTAGGTTCTAAAATACGACAAGAACCTGGATTGTTCACATCCAGTAGATAATACTGGGCGTTATGCTTTTACATGATATTTATCCCGTTTAATATACTGGACATAATTATTTAAATAAGCATTGGGTGCACTATTTTATGCATTTTTAAATTCAAATTATATTATACATTGGGAGTTGTGTCATAGTAATAGTTACATTTTATGTCAATTCATAGGATTCTACTATATTTTTTGGATAGTAGTTTGGATTTCGACAACTTTAATGAAAGATTATACAACTTTTCTAGTGAATATATTGTTTTAATATAGGTTAAGTGTGCACCTTCTAAATTTAATATATATGTTTAAATTTAAAGGTAACTTTTCATGTTTGTTTGATTTTTACAGGTTCAGATAAATATAACTTTTCGCACTTTCCAAGAATATTAGGTTCTAAAATACGACAAGAATCTGCATTTTTCACATTCAGTAGATAATACTAGGCATTATGCTATTACATGATATTTATCCCGTTTAATATACTCGACATAATGTTTTAAATAAGCATTGGGTGCACTATTTTTTACATTTTTAAATTCAAATTATATTATACGTTGGGAGTTGTGTCAGAATAATAATTACATTTTCTGTCATTTCATATGATTCTACTATATTTTATGGATAGTAGTTTGGATTTCAACAACTTTTTAGTAATCTATTGTAATAGACTTTATATTGCTTTTTTAACGTCGAGTCATTCAGTAAAGCGTACCTCGAATTTCTCCTGTATATTCTAATGGATATATACCATCTAATAGTATATTATCCCGTATTTTGTACTGGAAGTGTCCAATCCTACTATAATAAATTACATAAAGTAATTTATTGTCTTTGTTCTATTATACACATCGATTTATATTATTATGGAATATCTATTTTAACACGTTACATACAAGTGCGGTAATATTTTGTAACAAATTTTTTGTGCAGTTATTTATACATTTTATACCACAAATATACATTGGGAGATGTGTCACAAAAATAATTATATTTTCATTAATATAATTATTCCAATTTGCGAAAAACCTATTTTACGCCTAAAGCGTCCCTCCATTTTCCAAATGACCATAGTTAGGGTTTAGTCGCTTGCTCTCGAGATTTAATTTTTGAAATGTCAATCATAATTTCGAACAGTTGACGTTTTATGGGTAGAAAGCACTCTCTCAACTGTAAAAAACCTATTCATACAATATCAGTATCATTAGATTTTTCTGATTTTGTTAGGGAGAACAAAAATGATTCTATTACAATGGCAGAATCTTATATGGAAGATTCTCCAAGTGCACATGCAATTGTTGTATCATCATCAGCAAGTGGAATAAAAGTTGTTATTTTAGAACATACTCCTTCACAAACGGCTAATGCACGAAATACCTCTAGATCAGCTTCGAATACCTCTGAGTAAGCTAGTATTAGAATAACACGTTCTCAAAGTGCTAAGGAATGTGAAATTAGTGGTTCCAAAAGTATCAAGGAATCAGAAGTTGATGTTTCTGAAAATAATATAAAGCATACAAAAAAGAGGAATGATTCTGAATCAAGTACTCATACGAGAAGAAATTCCCAATCAACTTTGAAGGTAAATTATATTAGAAATTATTTTATTTATTCATGCTCTGTATAATATTTACCATGTAATATACTTATATATGTATTTGTAATCTATTGCAGATTAATGCAAGTGATAGACCAATACTTGGCAATAACTTCAATTATGAGATTGTTAGCAATTTGAAAACAAAATTGTCAGCAAAGCAACTTGAACTTTTTAAGTCAACTTGTTTTGGCTATTTATTGAATTTTCCTAGTATAAAATTGCAAACACATGTGACGACCCGACCCGTCGTCTTTTGTATTTCATCCCTATTATCCCTGTATTATGCTTCCCCGTGTGTTGATTTATGTGTTGGGTGAGTTTGAAGTGTGTTGGATTGAATTTTGTTAGAAATAAGACCAATAGTCTCTTTAAGGAAAGATTAAGTTGAAAAAATCAACCGGACGTTGACTTGTGGGTTAGAAGGCTCAGAATGGAGTTCTGAAGATTCGACTAGTTTTAGATGGTGATTTGTGACTTAGGAGCGAAATCGGAATCATATTTGGAGGTCAGATGTAGAATTATGCTTGAATTGGCTAGGTTCGAATTTTGGCAAATTTCGGTTGATGGGTGAGATTTTGATCTAGGGGTCGGAATGGAATTCCGAGAGTTGCAGTAGCTTCGTTAGGTGATTTTGGATATGTCTGCAAATTTGCAGATCATTCGGACGTTGTTTGGTTGGGTTTTGGATAGAATGCGAAATTGGAAAAGTTCTAGTTTGACTTAGGTTTGAATTTGAGGAATTTGATGATTTTTTATGTTAATGTTGGTGTTTTTATGGACCGAGCAAGTTTGAATGAGGTATTAAGTCGTTTTGGTGCTTTTGGTTGAGGTCCCGGGGGCCTCGTGACGATTTCGGATGGCAAGCGGAAGGATTTTTGGACTTAGCAATCGCATAGAGGGATTTAAGGGGGGGGGGGAGGGGGGTGCCTGTTGTGCTATGCGAACGCAAGGATTGAGTGCGTCCGGATTTAAGGAAAGCTGGAGGGCCAAAGGTTGTGCTGTGAACGCAATGGAGTTGTGCGAACGCATAGAAGTAAGTGGAGGCCTGGAATTTTTAAGCTATGCGAACGCACTGAAAGTGTGCGAACGCATAGAAGAAAGGGCCTGGGCAGTGAGTTTAGTTATGTTATTTCATCTGCGATCGAGGGCCATATTTCCTCCATTTTTACAATACCTTGAGAGCTAATTGATGGATTTGGAAGGAGATTTCGACGGGAAGTGATTTGAGGTAAGTCTCGTGGCCTTATTACGTCATTTTATTGAAGAATCAACCATTAATTCTCTGAAATTGGGTGTAAAAGTTGATGAGCTAGGGCTTGAAATTTCAAATGAAAATTAGGGATTTGGAGGAGCAATCTAACTTCGATTTTGATAATTTTATATGTACGTACTCATGGCAAGACGAGGGTTCTGAAAATGTGAATTTTGTAATTATTCGTGAAGTGGGCCCGGGGCTCGGGTTTTGCCAATTTCGTATTTTTGGGTATATTTCGAGTTATTTCGATTGGGTTATGCTCCATCAGCCTATTTTGACGTATTCCTATTGGTTTTGATCAGATTTGTCATCCGCGGAGGTTGATTCTCGAGGAAAAGGAATTGCGAGTTAGTTTGCGGCCGGCTTGAGGTGAATAATGAGTGTAGATGATGACCTGAGGGTTTGAAACCCCGGTATATCACATTGTGACGCTATTATAAGGCTAGACACGCACTCCATGGATAGTGTGGGGTCGTATATGTTGGAAATTGTGACTCGGTCCAATCCGAGGGATGTATTGTACTATGTTGGTGATTGCTCACATACTATATTGACGATACTTGGGATTGATGTCATGTTTGGGGCCGTGTGCCAACTTGTAGGATCCTTCGAGGATCGTTATCTGAGAATTTTCATGATTTGCAAATTATTTGATATCAGTCCAGGTTTAAATACTATTTTTGTAAACTCAACCATATTATACGTTTTGAGAACTCAAATAATTTTTAAATGATATTTCGGGCTGATGAGTACTATGTCGCTATTGTTGGACTGTATATTTTAAATGGAAATGGTGGTACTAAGGACACCGTGTATATTGTAAATGGAAACGGTGGTAACTAAGAACACCGGGTATATTTTAAATGGAAACGGTGGTAACTAAGGACACCATGTGTTGTAATACAAACGGTGGTAACTATAGGCACCGTGTATTGTAATGGAAACAGTGGTAACTATTGGCACTGTATGATATGGCGCTTGGGGTGTAGTAGCCCCTCCGGAGTCTGAACTCCCTCAGTGAGCGCTGGTACCCATATGGATCGGGCTGCACGTTCCGTAGTGTTCATGCATCGCATTGCATCTCATGTATTTATTTATTTTTGCTTATTCTATATATCTCTCGGAGACTGTTACTGTATAGAACTGCTAGATAGCTTCATTTGTGTTATTTCGTGTTTTCTTATCTTCAGGTTTTTGTATATGCTTATTACTCGCTGAGTTGGTAGACTCACTCCATGCTACCTGCACCTTGTGTGCAGATCCAGGTGTTCTATAGGTCTAGCGTTGCTTATCCAGTTGCCAGAGTATTGAGGTAGCTGTCAGCGTCCACAGGACCGATTGCTCTAATTTTACCAGTTATTTCTTGTATTTAGACACGTGTATCTTTCCTTTTAGACTTGTATTCTGTATTGTTAGAGGCTCTGTACTCGTGAGCCCAAGTCTTGGGAGTTTTTGTTTTGGTCATGGTTTTCCTTTTCGTATAGTTACATTTATTAGTTATTTGGAGTTTATTGTTAAGTTGCCATCTTTTCCCTTAATTGCTTCATGTTGGCCTAAATCGTTGTATTTGAGAAGGTGTTGGTCGGGCTTGCCCAGCCACATGGCCGGGCGCCATCACGACCGGGTTTGGGTCGTGACAAGTTGGTATCAGAACCTAGGTTTACCAGGCCTCACGAGTTATGAGCTAATTTAGTAGTCTCGCGGATCGGTACGTAGAAGTCCGTATCATATCCTCGAGGAGCTACAGAACTTATAGGAAACACTTCACTTTCTTGGAATTCTTATCGTGCGGCTTGTTAATTTTAGAACTAAAACTTCTTATTCTATTCTCTTGCAGATGGCGAGAACCCGTGCTACCGGGTGTGGAAGTCGACCCCCATAGCCACCAGCTAGAGTCCGTGGACGCGGTTATGGACGTGGTCGTGGTAGAGCAGCAGGGGCAATGCCAGTTGACCCACCTGTTGCCCTATTCAGGATCAGCCCCCAGTTTTTGAGGCTCCAGCAGCACCTACTCAGGCACCGACAGTGCCCGTTGTGATACCTGCTTTCTAGGAGACGTTGGCTCAGATCTTATCCATCTGCACCGGGTTAGCTTAGGTCGTATCAGCTACTACTACAGTGGCTACTTCTCAGACCGGGGGTGTTCATCAGACCCTTGCAGCTCGCACTCCAGAGCAGGGTGCACCGCGTTTGCAGACCCTAGAGGCACCACCAGTTCAGCTAGTTTCCCCTGTTCGGCCAGTTGTTCCAGTTCAGGGTGATGGGGTACCAGTGATACCAGATGACGAGCAACGTCGTCTGGAGAGGTTCAACAGACTTTCACCTCCGAATTTTAGCGGTGTTCCGGGCGAGGATGCCCAGGGATTTCTTGACAAGTGTCGATGCATGCTCAGGACAACTGGGATTTTGGAGACTAGTTTTACCACTTTTCAGTTCTTAGGAGAAGCCTTCACCAGGTGGGAGGCATACGAGTGGCGTAGGCCGGCAGGGTCAACACGGTTTTCTTGGCAGGAGTTCTCCACTATCCTTTTGGAGAAGTGGGTACCTAGGTCACAGAGGGAGGAGTTATGCAGGCAGTTTGAGATTCTTCGCCAGGGGGATATATCTATGATGCAGTATGAGATGAGATTTGTAGAGTTAGCTTGTTATGCTATGTGGATGGTCCAGACGGATCAGGAGAGGATTAGACGATTTGTGGACGAGCTCATTTATCCCGTTCGTATTCCAATGACTCGAGAGAGGGTCCTGAGTCATACCTTTGAGGAGGCGGTGGATATGGCCCGCGATATAGAGACGAATCCCCGTCTGGAGCGAGAGGAGAGGGAGGCCAAGAGGCATCGAGGTTTGTGCAGTTATGGTGGCACTCCATCTAGGGGCCAGTTTAATCAGGGATGAGGTCGTTCTTTTAGGCCTCCTCAGTCAGGCGCCCACAGTACAGTGGAGCTTCTTCAGGTCGTGGCCGTCAGGGCCACCAGTAGGGCCAGTCTTCACTAAGTGCCCTTCCAGCTCATAGTTCTATACCCACTTCGTCAGCCCAGGGTTCATCTACGACAAGGGGTTCCCTTCAGTCCCCTTCTCAAGCTTCAGTCGGTTGTTTTGAGTGTGGAGAGTTTGGTCATGTGAAGAGACATTGTCCTCAACTTCGTGGTGGTATGTTTTAGTAGAGGGATCAGCCCTTCTTTTTTTCTCCATCTATTTCAGCACCACCCCAGTCTAGTAGGGGCGGGGGTCAGTCATCTAGAGGCCGTCCCATGAGGGATGAGCGATTGAGCGGCGGTCAGCCTCGTTTCTATGCACTCCCAGACATGAGAGATATCGTTGCTTCAGATGCAGTGATCACAAGTATTATCTCAGTTTGCCACATGGATGCTTCTATTTTGTTTTATAATGGGTCTACAAATCTTATGTATCTGCTTACTTTGCTCATCATTTGGGGACTATCCGTGGGTGTCTTGAATTGCTGTGCATGTATCTACCTCGGTGGGTGATACTATTATTGTGGACCACGTGTACCGGTCCTGTCTTGTTACTATTGAAGGTCTGGAGACCCAAGCTGACTTGCTGCTATTGAGCATGGTAGATTTTGATGTTATTCTGGGCATGGATTGTCTATCATCGTGCCATGCTAATTCTAGACTGTCACGTCAAGACAGTCACGTTGGCTATGCCGGGTATTCCGAAGGTTGTGTGGTGTGGTTGGGCTGATTATGTACCCAGCAGGGTAATCTCTTTCCTAAAGTATTGAAACACGTTCTCAAGGCACTAAACTAAACGTGTGTTCATATTTGTTGGTTTTGATAAATGAAAAACGACGCGTAATTGACATATGACGAGGTCCAAGCACAAGCGCGCAATTGACACATAACGAGGTTCAAGCACAAGACGAACTAAGATCATGATCAAGCAAAGAAATAAAGTTATACATGAGTCGTTCTTTAATTGTGATCTTGATCCGACAATTAACTCAAGACTTGGCCTCTCTCGTAAAATCATTTTTATCAAATCATGCATATTTAATTTAAAGCAAAATAATTTTCAAACATTTTATTTTAGCCAAAATGATTTTTAAACATGCCTCTCAAATCTGGACAAAGATAATCGATTATGTACTTTATAATAATCGATTATGTTAAGACAATGTACACCAGATTTACAAAGCTGAACAATAATCGATTATGTACCTTATGATAATCGATTATGTTAAGGCAGTGTACATTAGATTTTTCAAAGCTACAAGATAATCGATTATGTACCATATGATAATTGATTATGTTGAGGCAGTGTCCATCAGATTTTTCAAAGCTATAAAATAATCGATTATGCACATTATGATAATCGATTATGTTGAGGCAGTGTCTATCAAATTTTACAAGACTGTAAAATAATCGATTATGTACTTTATGATAATCCATTATGTTAAGACAGTGTAGTCCGAAGTTTTCAAAATATAAAAGATAATCGATTATCCTTATAGCATAATCGATTATGCAAATGACCGTTGCCAAAGTATTTTTAGACTCTGAAAGATAATCGATTATACACAATCTGATAATCGATTATGCTAAGTAAAATCTGAATATGATTTTTTGAACGTTGTCAGGTAATCGATTATACACAATCTGATAATCGATTATGTTAAGTAAAATCTGAATATGATTTTTTGAACGTTTTAGGTAATCGATTATACGATTTGGATAATCGATTATTCTGCTTAAAATCTGGGAATGATTTTTGAACGATTGGAAAATAATCGATTATGCAAATCAGATAATCGATTATCTTAGCACAAAATCAGCAATTCTTGATTGGCAATTAGGCAACGGTTGTGGGGGTTTTGAACACTATAAATACAACTCAAAATCAGTCTTCTAAGTACAACAACCGATTATATTCTTGCTAAAGCTTGCATACTCTCATATTCATCATTTTCTATTCATTTAATTAGTTTTTGAGAGCCAAACTCTTGACGAAAGTTGTTGTGTTCTTAAGCGTATTTATTTTTACTCATATCTACTCTTAAAGAGAGTCTTGTCTTGAGTGCTAAGTGTTTGTATACACTTGAAGGGAAGTGTTAATCCCTTGTGGTTGTAAGAAGGAACGTTTTCATTCCTTCGGTTGAAGTCTTGAAGTGTGGTATCTTCGAGCAAAGGTTGTTGAGGCTTGTGTGACTCAAGTTCTCAGTTTGTAATGGTTTGTTAAGCACCCGTAAGCTTAACGAAGTTAGTGGAATCTCGAGAGAGTCGCTCGAGGACTGGACTAGCCACATGTTGTGGTGAACCAGGATAATTTCGGTGCGTTTGTTCCTTATTATTTACTTACCGCACTTATTCCAATCCTGCAATTTTTAATTCCGCAAGTTTATATTGTTTTTTATTATAACGCTATTCACCCCCCCCCCCTCTAGCGTTAAGCGTATATTCTAACAATTGGTATCAGAGCCCAACTCTCTGAAAGACTTAACCGTTTGAGAGAAACAATCCATGGCTTCTACTCGTGACTTTAATGCAGGAATAGGTGAAGGACAATGCTCCACCAGACCACCACTGTTCGACGGCACAAACTATACGTACTGGAAAGAGAGGATGAGAATATTCATCCAATCGAATAATTTTCATCTATGGAAGGTTATAACGAAGGGAGAACAAATTCCAACCAAAAAGGTTGAAAATGAATGGGTTCTAAAATCCGAATATGAATACGATGCGGATGATATCCGAAAAGTGCAGAACAACACTAGAGCCATCAACTTATTATATTGTGCTGTAAATGCTGATGATTACAGAAAAATATCATGTTGCACAACGGCTAAGCAAATGTGGGATAAGCTGGAAATCACGTACGAAGGTACGGACCAGGTAAGAGAAGCTAAAATTGATTTTCTAACCCATGCATATGAACTGTTTCACATGAAGGAAAGCGAGAGGATCGATGACATGTTCGAATGATTTTCAAAAATCGTCAATGACCTACATGCTCTTAAGAAGACCTTCACGGATAAGGAACTTGTCCAAAAAATTCTCTGAAGTCTCACTCCGGAATGGCGCTCCAAGGCCGACGCGATTCAAGAGTCTATAGGCGTTTCAAATGTCACCATCGACGGACTAAGAGGTAATCTTAAAACCTATGAATCTACTATACTTAACCCTCCGTTTAATGATCAAAGGAAACAAAGAATCGCCCTCAAGGCAAGCACGGCTCAACCTCAAAATGATGAGGAGTCAAACAACGGAGATAACGAGTTCGGACTCGTTATTAAGAGGTTTCAAAAGTTCATGCGAAAAGGGTATGAACGAAAAGGCAAACAACAAGGAGATCAAGTAAAGTGCTATGGATGCGGAGAAATCGGGCACATTAAATCAAATTGCCCAAATGTCAAAAAGGAGAAGAAACCCTTCAAGAAACAACGAGCATACATATCTTGGGGAGGTGACTTCGGAGACGAATCAAGCAACGATGAAGAAGACGAAGCCGCAAATCTATGTCTCATGGCACACGAAGACAATCAAGAAGAGGTATGTCAAATTTCTTCAAAAAATTTCTTTTCTCTTGAGGAAATGCAAAATGCTTTTGATGAATTGTATAGTGAATTCATTAGAGCTTCCGAAACTGTTAGAGACGTAAAGAAAAACTCTTCTTTGAAAGAAAAAGATTTTGAAAAACAACTCTCTTTGAAAGAAAAAGATATGGAAAAATTGATTTTGGAAAATGAGAAATTGAAAGAATAAAACAAATTTTTCGGCAAGAGAAGCGCCGACAAACCCGAGAGTTCTAGTAAAAATTGTATTTCTTGCATGCATCTAAAAGATGAAGTAGAAAGACTTAAGGGCACCCTAGATAAGTTCAATTCTTCTCATAAAAATTTGAATGATGTTCTTGTCAATTTGAAATCGACCAAACATGGCATAGGTTTCAAAAACGAGCCTAATGAAAAAGTTGAAGCCATCCCCCAACAACCCAAGGCTCAACCTAGGATAAATAAAATAAACATTCATCCTAGAAATAACCATCCTAGAATCAACATGCATCCTAGACCAAACACTAGAAGAAACTTTGAACATTTTAGAACGCCTAGAAATGGCCTTCAACAATCGCAACCTAGACATACTCGACCTAGAAACAATTATTCTAGAAACGCTGCATATCCTAGAACAAACAATAGGAGAAATGATTTTCAAGGATTGCGCAATAGCCATATTGTCAAAAATAGAGCAAACAATTTTCGTACCTCCAACTACTACCAACCTAGAAGAATGCATAATCCTAATGTCATTTGTCACTATTGTAGTCGAATAGGACATATTGCTCCTGCTTGTTTTACTAGACACAGACACTTAACTGCATGTCAAGCACAACAACATTTTACACCTAACTCTCAAGGACCCAAAACAGCTTGGGTACCAGAAACTCATTGATTTGTCTTGTAGGTATGTTTGAAGGGATCAAGTGTAATTTGGTACCTTGATAGTGGATGCTCCAAACACATGACCGGAGACGCATCCAAGTTCCTTCAACTAGAACACAAGGAAGGAGGAAACGTTATTTTTGGAGATAACAACAAAGGAAAAATTATCGGCATTGGCTCGGTCGGTAAGAATGAATCTTCTTCCATTAAGCATATATTGCTAGTTAAAGGTCTAAAACATAATCTCTTGAGCATAAGTCAATTATGTGACAAGGGAAATCTTGTTTTGTTTGATTCGGAAGAATGCTTAGTTTTTCGTCATAGTGATTTTAAAATTATTCTTCGTGGTTTTAGAATTGATAACATCTATATGGTTGATCTTGAAAACTCTTCATCAGAGTATGTGAATTGTCTTATGAGTAAAGAAGACGATATGTGGTTATGGCATCGTGGAGTAGCTCATATCAACATGCATCTTTTAAACAAATTGGTTTCACAAAATTTAGTTATTGGTCTTCCAAATTTGAAATTTGAAAATGACACTATTTGTGATTATTGTCAAAAAGGGAAGCAAACAAAAGCATCTTTTAAATCTATGAATATTGTTTCAACTACAAGACCTTTGCAACTTCTTCACATGGATCTCTTTGGACCATCTCGCATTGAAAGTCTTGGTAGAAATCGTTATGCTTTTGTTATAGTTGATGATTATTCTAGATTTACATGGACACTATTTCTTGCTCACAAAAGTGAGGCTTTTCAAAACTTTAAATGTTTTCTTAAACGTGTTCAAAATGAAAAGAACACAACCGTCACTTCCATAAGAAGTGATATAGGGGAGAGTTCAATCACAATCTCTTCACGGACTTTTGTGACGAACTCGGTATTGAGCACACCTTCTCTGCTCCATGTACACCACAACAAAATGGAGTGGTGGAACGGAAAAATAGGTGTCTCGAAGAGATGGCTAGAACCATGCTCGATGAGGCTAAGATTCCCAAACAATTTTGGGCGGATGCCGTGAGTACCGCATGCTACATTTTATACAGAGTAGTCATAAGGCCAATACTCATGAAAACTCCCTATGAACTCTATAAGGGAAGGAAACCTAATCTCTCCCATCTTAGAGTATTCGGTTGTAAATGCTTTATTCATAACAACGGAAAAGATAATTTGGGAAAATTTGATGCCAAATCGGATGAAGGAATTTTTCTAGGTTATTCATCACGTAGCAAAGCATATAGATATTCAATAATATAACCGAAACTGTTGAGGAATCCCCTCATATTGTGTTTTCCGAAAATAATGCTCACTTGGCGAGAAAGGATTCTGGTTTTGATCCTGCTGGTATTTTAAACACAATAAGTCCTCAAAATAAAGCACAAGAGGAAAATCCAAAGGAATTTCAAGATGAAATCTTGGAACAATCATCGGAGGAAGCGCCACCACTGGAGAAAGAAATGAAACTGCCCAACGCGTGGAGGACCATCAAAGACCATCCTCTCGACAAGGTAATTGGCGACATTGAACAAAAGGTAAGTACTCGAAACAATCTTAAGAACACCTTAGGACATACTGCTTTCGTTTCTCAAATTGAACCCTCAACCATTTCCGAAGCAATTGGGGATGAGCATTGGACCTTGGCAATGCAAGAGGAGCTTAACCAATTCAAACGAAATGACATTTGGGAATTGGTGCCAAGACCCGACAATCATACCATAATTGGTACGAAATGGGTTTTTCGAAATAAATTAGATGAAAATGGTGTAATCACTAGAAACAAAGCTAGGCTTGTAGCAAAAGGTTACAATCAAGAAGAAGGAATTGACTATGAAGAAACGTATGCACCCGTAGCAAGGTTAGAAGCTATTCGTTTATTACTTGCTTTTGCCTCTTCTATGAATTTCAATTAATATCAAATGGATGTAAAGAATGCTTTTCTAAATGGTTTTATTCAAGAAGAAGTTTATGTTGAACAACCCCCGGGCTTTGAAGATTTTAAATCTCCCGATCATGTTTTCAAACTTAAGAAAGCCCTTTATGGTCTTAAACAAGCTCCCCGAGCTTGGTATGAACGATTGAGCAAATTTCTTTTGGACAATGAGTTCATTAGGGGGAAAGTTGACACCACACTATTTATTAAGCATAAAAACAATAATATTTTATTGGTTAAAATCTATGTGGATGATATTATTTTTGGTGCTACTAACATTGCTTTGTGCAAGGAATTTTCTGATTTAATGACAAGCGAATTTGAGATGTCTATGATGGGTAAGCTAACCTTCTTCTTGGGGTTGCAAGTGAAACAAATGAAAGAAGGAACTTTCATTTGTCAATCTAATTATTGCAAAGAGTTGCTAAAACGATTTGAAATGAGCAACGCTAAAGCAATGGCCGCTCCAATGAGCACATGCTATTCTAGACTGCCACGCCAAGACAGTCACGTTGGCTATGCCGGGTATTCCGAAGGTTGTGTGGTGTGGTTCGGCTGATTATGTACCCAGCAGTGTAATCTCTTTCCTAAAGTATTGAAACACATTCTCAAGGCACTAAACTAAACGTGTGTTCATATTTGTAGGTTTTGATAAATGAAAAACGACGCGTAATTGACATATGACGAGGTCCAAGCACAAGCGCGCAATTGACACATAACGAGGTTCAAGCACAAGACGAACAAAGATCATGATCAAGCAAAGAAATAAAGTTATACATGAGTCGTTCTTTAATTGTGATCTTGATCCGACAATTAACTCAAGACTTGGCCTCTCTCGTAAAATCATTTTTATCAAATCATGCATATTTAATTTAAAGCAAAATAATTTTCAAACATTTTATTTTAGCCAAAATGATTTTTAAACATGCCTCTCAAATCTGGACAAAGATAATCGATTATGTACTTTATGATAATCGATTATGTTAAGACAATGTACACCAGATTTACAAAGCTGAACAATAATCGATTATGTACCTTATGATAATCGATTATGTTAAGGCAGTGTACATTAGATTTTCAAAGCTACAAGATAATCGATTATGTACCTTATGATAATCGATTATGTTGAGGCAGTGTCCATCAGATTTTTCAAAGCTATAAAATAATCGATTATGCACATTATGATAATCGATTATGTTGAGGCAGTGTCTATCAAATTTTACAAGACTGTAAAATAATCGATTATGTACTTTATGATAATCGATTATGTTAAGACAGTGTTGTCCGAAGTTTTCAAAATATAAAAGATAATCGATTATCCTTATAGCATAATCGATTATGCAAATGACCGTTGCCAAAGTATTTTTAAACTCTGAAAGATAATCGATTATACACAATCTGATAATCGATTATGCTAAGTAAAATCTGAATATGATTTTTTGAACGTTGTCAGGTAATCGATTATACACAATCTGATAATCGATTATGTTAAGTAAAATCTGAATATGATTTTTTGAACGTTTTCAGGTAATCGATTATACGATTTGGATAATCGATTAGTCTGCATAAAATCTGGGAATGATTTTTGAACGATTGGAAAATAATCGATTATGCAAATTAGATAATCGATTATCTTAGCACAAAATCAGCAATTCTTGATTGGCAATTAGGCAACGGTTGTGGGGGGTTTTGAACACTATAAATACAACTCAAAATCAGTCTTCTAAGTACAACAACTGATTATATTCTTGCTAAAGCTTGCATACTCTCATATTCATCATTTTCTATTCATTTAATAAGTTTTTGAGAGCCAAACTCTTGACGAAAGTTGTTGTGTTCTTGAGCGTATTTTTTTTTTACTCATATCTACTCTTAAAGAGAGTCTTGTCTTGAGTGCTAAGTGTTTGTATACACTTGAAGGGAAGTGTTAATCCCTTGTGGTTGTAAGAAGGAACGTTTTCATTCCTTCGGTTGAAGTCTTGAAGTGTGGTATCTTCGAGCAAAGGTTGTTGAGGCTTGTGTGACTCAAGTTCTCAGTTTGTAACGGTTTGTTAAGCACCCGTAAGCTTAACGAAGTTAGTGGAATCTCGAGAGAGTCTCTCGGGGACTGGACTAGCCACAGGTTGTGGTGAACCAGGATAATTTCGGTGCGTTCGTTCCTTATTATTTACTTACCGCACTTATTTCAATCCTGCAATTTTTAATTCCATAAGTTTATATTGTTTTTTATTATAACGCTATTAACCCCCCCCCCCCCCTCTAGCGTTAAGCGTATATTCTAACATAAAGGCCCAACGGATGGTTAGGAAGGGATGTTTATCATATCTGGTATTCTTAAGGGATGTTGGAGCCGAGACTCCTAGTCTTGATTCGGTTCCCATGGTGAGGGAGTTTCCTAATGTATTTCCAGTAGATCTGCCAGGCATGCCGCCAGACAGGGATATTGACTTTGGTATTGATTTGGTGCCAGGCACTCAGCCAATTTCTATTCCTCCCTATCGCATGGCACAACAAAGCTAAAAGAGTTAAAAAAGCAGGTGCAGGAACTCCTAGATAAGGGGTTCATTCGTCCAAGTGTGTCGCTTTGGGGTGCATCGGTGTTATTTGCTGAGAATAAGGATGGCACGATGAGAATGTGCATTGATTACAGATAGTTGAACAAAGTGACAGTGAAGAACAAGTATTCGTTACCTCGTATTGATGATTTGTTTGACCAACTTCAGGGAGAAAATGTATTTTCTAAGATTGATCTCCGCTCAGGCTATCACCGGCTGAAGATAGAGATTCTGATATCATGAAAACAACTTTTAGGACGAGATATAGGCATTATGAGTTTCTCGTTATGTCATTTGGGCTGACTAATGCCCCAGCAACATTCATGCACTTGATGAACAATCTATTACGACCGTATCTGGATTCTTTTGTGATCGTGTTTATTGATGATATTCTTGTGTACTCGCGCATCCAGCAGGAGCACGCGCAACATTTGAGGGTGGTATTGCAGAGATTGAGAGAGGAGAAGTTGTATACAAAGTTCTCCAAGTGTGAGTTTTGGCTCAGTTCCATGGCTTTTCTAGGACACGTGGTGTCCAGTGATGGTATTCAGGTAGATCCTAAGAAGATAGAGGTGGTGCAGAGTTGGCCCATACCGTCCTCAGCTTCTGAGATATGGAGTTTTCTCCGTTTGGCGGGTTATTACCGTAGGTTCGTTCATGGTTTTCCATCAACTGCTTCGCCTTTATTGAAGCTGACGCAGAAGAATTCCCCATTTGTGTGGTCTGATGAGTGTGAGGAGAGTTTTCAAAAGCTCAAGTCATTGTTGACTACGGCTCCAGTGTTAGTGTTGCCAGCAGCTTCAGGTTCTTATACGTCTATTGCGATGCTTCGAGGATTGTATTAGATGTGTTCTAATGTAGGAGGGTAGAGTGATTGCATATGCTTCTCGACAACTGAAGCCCATCAGAAAAACTACCCTGTTCATGATTTAGAGTTGGCTTCTATAGTTCATGCCTTGAAGATTTGGAGGCACTATCTATATGGGGTATGTTGTGAGGTGTATAGGGATCATCGCAGCCTTCAGCACTTGTTCAAGCAGAAAGATCTGAATTTGAGACAACGAAGATGGCTTGAGTTACTCAAGGACTACAATATTACCATATTGTATCATTCGGGGAAGGCCAATATAGTGGCCGATGCTTTGAGCCGGAAGACGGCGAGTATGTGTAGCTTGGCATACATTCCAGTTGGGGAGAGACCCCTTGTAGTTGATGTTCAGGCCATGGCCAATCGGATGGTGCAGTTAGATATTTCAAATCCCAGTCGGGTGTTGGCTTGTGTGGTTTCCCGGTCTTCTTTATATGATCGCATCAGAGAGCGCCAGTATGATGACCCGCATTTGCTTGTCCTGAAAGACATGGTCCAGCATGATGATGCCAGAAATGTGACTATTGGTAGTGATGGTGTGTTGCGGATCCAGGGCCGGATTTGCGTGCCAAATGTGGATGGGCTCTGAGAGTTGATATTAGAGGAGGCCCACAGCTTGCGGTATTCTATTCATCCGGGTGCCGAAAAGATGTATCAGGACTTGAGACAACATTATTGGTGGAGGAGAATGAAGAAGGACATTGTGAGTTATGTGGCTAGGTGTCTCAATTGTCAGCAGGTCTAATATGAGCATCAGAGACCCGGTGGTATAATTCAGGTGATGGATATTCCAGAGTGGAAATGAGAGAAGATCACTACCTCGAGGAACTTTGATTCTATTTGTGTGATTATGGATAGACTTACCAAGTCTGCACATTCATTCCGGTGTGTACCACCTATTCTTCAGAGTCGATTGGTAGAGATTTTCATCCGTGAGATTGTGCGGTTGCATGGGGTCCTAGTATCTATTATCTCAGACAGGGGTACTCAGTTTTCTTCCAAGTTCTGGTACTTTTCATCGGGAGTTGGGCACTCAAATTCAGATAAGCACATCTTTTCATCCTCAGACGGACGGATAGTTCGAGCGTACCATTCAGATATTGGAGGACATGTTGCGTGCTTGTGTTATTGATTTCGGAGGTTCTTGGGTTGAATTCTTTCCGCTTGCGGATTTTGCTTATAACAATAGTTATCAGTCCAACATTCAGATGGCACCGTATGATGCTTTGTATGGGAGATGGTGTAGATCTCCAGTTGGTTGGTTTGAGCCTGGCGAGGCTAGACTGTTGGGGACAGACTTAGTCCAGGACGCCTTGGAGAAAGTGAAAGTTATCCAAGAGAGACTTCGTACAGCTCAGTCGCGTCAGAAGAGTTATGCGGACCGGAAGGTTCGGGATGTATCTTATATGGTGGGTGAGAAGGTTCTGTTGAAGGTCTCGCCTATGAAAGGCGTGATGAGGTTAGGAAAGAAAGGGAATCTGAGTCTGCAGTTTATTGGACCTTTTGAGATTCTCTGGAGGATTGGGGAGGTTGCCTATATGCTTGCTTTGCCACCCATTTTGTCGGGGGTTCACCCGGTCTTTCATGTTTCTATGCTCAGAAAATATGTTGGATACCCATCGCATGTATTAGACTTCAGCACGATTTAGTTGGATGAGGACTTGACCTATGATGTGGAGCCAGTGGCTATTTTGGGTCGTTAGGTTCGAAAGTTGAGATCAAAGGACATGACTTCAGTGAAGGTTTAGTGGAGAGGTCGGCTCGTGGAGGAGGCCACTTGTGAGACCGTGCAGGAGATGCGGAGCATATATCCTTGCTTGTTTGAGACTCTAGGTCTGTTTCTTGACCCACTTGTGGATGACCGTTTGTTTTAGTTGGGGAGGATGTGACGACAAGACCTGTCGTCTTTTGTATTTCTTCCCCGTTATCCCCGTATTATGCTTCCCTATGTGTTGATTTATGTGTTGGGTGAGTTTGAAGTATGTTGGGTTGAATTTGGTTAGAAATGAGACCAATAGTCTCTTTAAGGAAAACTTAAGTTGGAAAAGTCAACCGGAGGTTGACTTGTGTGTTAGAGGGCTTGGAATGGATTTCCGACAATTCGACTAGCTTCGGATGGTGATTTATGAATTGGGAGCGAAATCGGAATCAAATTTGGAGGTCCGGTGTAGAATTAGGCTTGAATTGACTAAGTTCGAATTTTGGCAAATTCTGGTTGATATGTGAGATTTTGATCCGGGGGTTCAGAACTGAATTTTGAGAGTTGCAGTAGCTTTGTTAGGTGATTTTGGATATCTTTGAAAATTTTCAGATCATTCGGACGTCGTTTGGTTGGGTTTTGGATCGAATGCGAAATTGGCAAAAGTTCTAGTTTGACTTCGGCTTGAATTTGAGGAATTTGATGATTTTTTATGTTAATGTTGGTGTTTTTATGGCTCGATCAAGTTTGAATGAGGTATTACGTCGTGTTGGTGCTTTTGGTTGAGGTCGCGGTGGCCTCGTGATGATTTCAGATGGCTAGCGTAAGGATTTTTGGACTTAGGATATTGCAGATTTGGTTTCAGCTGTTGCATAGTATTTTACTCTATGCGATCGCAGGGGTGCTATACGATCGCACAGAGGGATTTAAGGGGAGGGGGGTTGCCTGTTGTGCTATGCGAACTCAAGGATTGAGTGCGAAAGGAAAGCTGGAGGGCCTAAGTTTGTGCTATGCGAACGCACTGGAGTTGTGCGAATGGATAGAAGGAAGTGGACGCCTGGAATGTTTATGCTATGCGAACGCACTGAAGGTCTGCGAACACATAGAAGAAAGGGCCTGGGCAGTGAGTTTAATTTAGTTATTTCATCCTTGAGCAAAGGCCGTATTTCCTCCAGTTTTACAATACCTTGAGAGCATTGACGGATTTTGAAGGGTATTTCGACGGGAAGTGATTGGAAGTAAGTATCGTGGCCTTATTACGTCATTTTATTGACGAATAAACCATTAATTCTCTGAAATTAGGTGTAAAAGTTGATGAACTAGGGCTTGAAATTTCAAATGAAAATTGGGGATTTGGAGGAGAAACCAGACTCCGATTTTGATAAATTTAATATGTACAGACTCGTGGCGAGACTAGGGTTCTAAAAATGTGAATTTTGTAATTTTTCGAGAAGTGGGCCCGGGGCTCGGGTTTTGCCAACTTCGTGTTTTTGGGTGTATTTTGAGTTATTTCGATTGGGTTATGCTCCATTAGCCTATTTTGACGCAGTCCTATTGGTTTTGATCAGATTTGGCATCCGTGGAGGTTGATTCTCGAGGGAAAGGCATTGCGAGCTAGTTTGCCGCCGGCTTGAGGTGAGTAATGGGTGTAGATGATGACTCGAGGGTTTGAAACCCTGGTATATCACATTGTGACTCTATTATGAGGCTAGACACGCACTTCATGGCTAGTGCGGGGTCGTATATGTTGGGAATTATGACTCGGTCCAATCCGAGGGATGTATTGTACTATGTTGGCGATTGCTTCACATACTATATTGACGATATTTGGGCTTGATGCCATGTTTGGGGCCGTGTGCCGACTTGTAGGATCCTTTAGGGATCGTTATCTCAGGATGTTCATGATTTGCATATTATTTGATATCAGTCCAGGTTTAAATACTATTTTTGCAAACTCAACCATATTTATACGTTTTGAGAACTCAAATGATTTTTAAATGATATTTCGGGCTGATGAGTACTATCTCACTATTGCTGGGCTATATATTTTAAATGAAAACAGCGGTAACTAAGGACACCGTGTATATTTTAAATGGAAACGGTGGTAACTAAGGACACCGAGTATATTTTAAATGGAAACGGTGGTAACTAAGGACACCGTGTGTTGAAATGGAAACGGTGGTAACTATTGGCACCGTGTATTGTAATGGAAACAGTGGTAACTATTGGCACTGATTGATATGGTGCTTGGGCTGTAGGAGCCCGTCCGGAGTCTGAACCCCACAGTGAGCGCGGGTACCCATATGGATCGGGCTACACGTTCCGTAGTGTTCATGCATTGCATTGCATCTCATGCATTTATTTACTGTTGTTTATTCTTTGTATCTCTGAGACTGGTACTGTATAGAACTGCTAGATAGCTTCATTTTGTATTATTTCGTGTTTTTTATCTTCGTAGTTTTATATAGCTTATAACTCGCTGAGTTGGTAGACTCACCCCATACTCCCTGCACCTTGTGTGCAGATCTAGGTGCTCCAGAGGTCTAGCGTTGCTGATGTTGCTTATCCAGTTGCCAGAGGTAGCTGCCAGCATCCGCATGACCTATTACTCTGATTTTTCCAGTTATTTCTTGTATTCAGACACATGTATCTTTCCTTTCAGACTTGTATTCGGTATTGTTAGAGGCTCTATACTTGTGACCCCAAGTCTTGGGAGTTCTTGTTTTGGTCGTGGTTTTCTGTTTTGTACAATTATATTTATCAGTTATTTGGAGTTTATTGTTAAGTGGCCATCTATTCCCTTAATTGCTTCATGTTGGGCTAAATCGTTGTATTTGAGAAGGTGCTGGTCGGGCTTGCCCAGCCTCACGGCCGGGCGCCATCACGACAGGGTTTGGGTCATGAGAACACAGTTAATATATTATTTGTTAACCAAGGAGGTAGAAAAAGGGAAAGCGAATCAAATGGTGTTTTTTATCAATTGGGTAAAGCTACAATTTGGATTGGCAGAATTTGCTTTTGTAACTGAATTTAGATGTACCCGTGATGTACAGTTTTGTAGTGATGTTAGGCAAATCAATAATACTTCAATTGCAAAGTAATTTAAGGATTACCCTTTTGTTTATTGACATAGCCTTCTGGATTGTTTTTTTACAAATACATTTGACTCTGATGAAGATGCTATAAAGATAGCAGTGCTATTTGTTGTATATTCATTCCTTTTTTCTATTTAGAGCACCAAACATATTGATAAGAAGTACTTGGACTTGATTGACAAGGGTGATTACAATAGTTATCCATGGGGAATAGATTTATATGTGGAATCAATGAGAACAATGTCAGGTATTTTGGATAAGCAACGATAGTATTATTGGATTTCAGGATTCCCTTATGCTGTTCAAGTATGGTTCTATGAATGTTTTGGAAATTTGGATAGTTACGTTGCTTGTAGGTGTCAAAATATATCTCCTCCGGTTCTTCGATGGAGTGTTACGCGGCAGCTGAAATTTTAAGAGTTAAACAATAAGCTATATGGCTTACCATCTGAGAAGGTAATATAATTTTTTTTTGTGTTTGTCATGTATTAAGACTTACTTTTGCTATATATAATTTTTATTAAAAATTAGTAAATTGTATGTATGTTGTTGAATTTATGGAATATGTGTCTTGACAATGAGATTGAGGATAATGCTGATCAGATACACGTTACTTCAGATGATGATTTTGTTGATCGTCCACCTGAGACTTTAAAAAGTCAGCACAAAATGATGATTAATGAGAATGCTAAAAGGAAAGGGAGACCTTCTAATGTTTTGGAGAAGAAGGGAAAAGATGGTAATAATTTGAAGAAACAGAGGAAAGATGTTAATGAAACATCAAAAATGAAAAGTGTTTGTGCTAATAATTTGGAGAAGCAAATGATGGACAATGTCTCTAATAGTATTAATATTACGACAGCAAATAAAAAGAGTGGGAAGGTGGCGGAGAATATTCATAGCCAAAATCAAGGTATAGGAGAAGCCTGTGTTGACCCGTCAACGAAACATAGTGAGTGGTATACTCAATTTAAGATTTTGCAAGATGGCCAAGATGAATTGAAAAAAGAAGTATCATCGTTGAAGAAGAAATAAAAGGAAGAACTTGTGGTTTTAAAAAATTATCTTGATGGGAAATTTGTTGAGCTGTTCAATGAAATTAATTCAATGAAGAGGAACATGTTAGAGGTATACTAGTACTTATTGTTTTTTTTCTTTTTTCTTTTGGTTGTTTCACATCTAATATCATTTTATTTTAAATTTTTTATGCAGCAGCACCACATTAGAAATGTGAAAAAAGATGTAGAAGGTGATATTGAAGGGAAGCAGGATGCGGTAAATGAAATCAAACAAGGTATAATATAAAATATACTGTTTTTACTGCTTTAGTTTCTTTAAATCCAACTTGTCACTGTAGATGTTATATTAGACTTCTAATTGCACAAGCGAGCCTGCATTATGTTATTTGGATGCATTATTATAATTAATTGGCCTACTTAGGGGTCTCAGGTGCGTATCACACTTAGTTTTAGACTTGTAAACTATATTACCTGTAAATTATACTGGATGACATGAACTAGAATGAATTAAAACTCACCCAGTTTTACATACATGAGAAGAAGGTAAGACATTCTAGACTACCTGTATATTATACTGGATGTCATGAACTAGAAGGAACTAAAACTCACCCAGCATAACATACAGGACAACAAAGTAACACACACACTATAAAACCTGTAAATTATACTGGTTGACATGAATCAGAACGAATGAAAACTCACCCAATTAACATACATGACAACAAGGTAACACACACTAGACTACATATCTGTAAATTATACTGGTTGACATGAATCAGGAGGAATGAAAACTGACCCAGTATAACATAAAGGACGACAAGGTAAAACACACTAGACTACATACCTGAAAATTATACTGGTTGACATGAACATGTAAATTATGTCCAGTATAATTAACTGGAGAAAACGCTTAGACATGGCAGACATCACGTAAAATTTACTCGAGTCAATTAAAACTCAACTCTGTTATAATAACTTTCCAGCATAACATACTAGAATACAATCATTTATAGAATAAAAATGTATTTATATATTTTCTTACATATTAATGTGTTTTTTATGTAGCATCTGCTTTTGTTGATGTCGGAACTCCAGATGATGAAAAATGGTTGGAAACGCATGATTTAGAGACTCATAAATTAATGGCTGAGCTTTGTAAGCAAAGAAGAAATGAACATATTCCAGCTGCTAAAATGACAAAAGAGTCCTTCAATGAAGATGTTCCAGCTTCAAATGTTGATAAACAATCATTATCTATGATGATTCCAGATCATGAAATTGATATGACTGACACTCAAATTGATTGTCAAATACATAAAATAACTTCTGAGTTTGCTAACGAGTCCATAAGTGTTCTTCCTATAAAAACAACTATTCCAAAAGGTTCTAGACATGAAGATGCTACCACTTCTTCCTTGCCCATTCATTCAAGTTTTGAAGGTGTCAAAGCTTATGAGATTTTGGACAACTCTCCTGGAGAAAAGGCAACAAAAATGAAAAAACCTCTTGTATCTCGTGTTATTGTGAAAGGTGATAACCCTTTTAAAATATCAATTACTGAAGAAATTCCTCTATCAATTAGAGATGAATTCAGTAAGTTTGTTGAGACAAAGTTTACCCTAACTAAGAGGTAAATTTGCATATACTTCACATATATTTTAATTGAAGTTTCTTTGGAATGATAGTTTGGACTATTCTATTTATATAATTATTATACTTTTTAGGAAGAAGGGGTATGAAGAGAAGGATGATATACTAGAGGAAGAGTTTGATCTTGGATTTGAATTTATAGCTAACAAGACATGGTTCTTTGAACTTCATTATACTGGTATAGGAATCAATCAAACGGTATGTGAACGTACATTACTTTTTTTGTTTTGTTTTAGAATAAATATGTTTTTGTATATTTGACTTATATCTGTTTTCTTTTTGAAGCATATTGATGTTGTATTTATCGACGGCCCCCTTTTTCAAAAGTGAAATCGAGTTTTGTGACATTATGGGCAAAACAACTCTTATTCCCGTTTGGGAATTGGGTTATGGAATTAGAAGAGTCGCCACCTAATGATTATAGTGCATTAGGACACTTTCAGATGAAGAAAGTGTTTTGAGAGAAAAACTAGAGTTGGGTAAGGGCTTGAAATTATCTCGAGGGGAAGGTGTTAGGCACCCCTCAAGATCCACAAATGTGGTTCCCGACCGTGCTAATTGTGACTTTAATAGAAGATGAGGCAAATAGACAAATAAGGTGCACATATATAACATTCACATAACTTGAAATCTTGAAAGAAAGGAATGACATAAGTTTGAAGAGAGGGTTAGTTAGAAAAGCATTTAAATAAAGCACGTAAAGGAAAGTGGTCCTAAGTTTAACTATAATATGGATCACATCGGCCCAACACCCCGCACACACTCCTCAAAGAGGGTCGCATATGGTATTAGCGTACCGGTCATCATCTCCATATTCTACCCTCCCACCCCGTTAAGGTATTAAAGCGCGTTGGTATTGTTTACTTATACATGCTAATACCCGTCCTGACCTGTTAGTCCTGGGGTATTAGGACTTCTAATCATACAAAGGGGGGGAGAAACAGATATGATACATATATGGAGTATTCAAAGGTAAAAATTCTAGAGCGACAGTGAAAAACAAGTAGCATATAAGAGGGTTGCATATAAACAATTAAAGGCTCAAATAAACCCCGTAGCATACATCAAGTAGTTTAGCATGACTCCAATTACTGATTTGGTCCTTAAAAGAGGTTAGGAGAGGGGGCAGATTTGCTTAACACATAAGAGTTGCCTAGAAAATCTGCTTTGAACTCCCCAGGCTCATTTTAGGAGTTGACAGAGTTTTAGAAATCAAAGGAACTTTAAAAGAAAATGCAAAGCTTCGGACAGAAGTCTGTCACAAAGATTTAAGGTTGTAGAGAGATTCCAAAAAAGGCCTACAGGTTAGCCGCGTGGGTTGAGTATAAGGGAACGATAGGAAAAGGGGTTTAAAGACCTTTGAGAAGTTTTGGAAGACCTTAAAGCACATGGACTTAAGCAAACAAGCACGGGTTCAATATAGAAAATAGTTTATAGGTTCAAAACATTAAGAAAAGGGCAGACCTGGGCCCGTTTTGAAACAAGCCAACCTAGGATAAGTTAAAAACTGAGTGGTTTGAAACATTAGGCCGGTCTGGAGTTAAAACTTATAACCCTTTAGTTGCTTCTTTTACGTAATTACGACATACTGTTTTTGCCTAGCGTTTGTATAGTTCCTATATGCATGCTTTCTAGGTGAGATTATAAGAGGAAAACCTACGTGCATGGTTTTTATATGAAGTTGATCAATAGCATAAAATAGGCATGATGATGATTATGCATGGATAAAATAAAGGCCCTAAGACATGGTATCTATATGGTTGATGCAACAACGTAAAATAGGCATGGTAGCTATATAAGAAACTGATGCAATAAGGTAAAGTGAACCTATATGCATGATATCTAATGAACATATGCAAGAAACAGAAAAAAACCTTTATAAGAATGTTTTCCATATGATGTTAACACAATAATGAGAGAACTATAGATATGGTATCTAATATTGAAATGATGCAAACCTATAGGCATGGCTTCTATATGAACGCAAGAAAGTAAATCCTCGCGTGTCAATTTTACTATACCCCCGAGTATTTATATTACAAATTATTACAAAATTGGGTAGAAGAGTAAAGAACATTAAAGAAATAAAAAGTTTAATATACATCAGCAGCTGTAACAGGCCCCAGGAGTCTCGAAGCAACTTTAATGTCAAACATATGCCTTTTACCAAATCCGAGCTCCCGAGATCCGAGGCTTTTCTCTTTTAGAGTTATACAAAGTTCCAAAGGCCTTCAAAGGGATCCCGACATTCCTTACTCTCTAATTGTAATAGTGCAAGTATGGAATTACCAGCCCTAGGGCATCCGAGTTCAGAGGAGACTCCAAGGTCCCTAAGCATGGCTTACAAAAGGGGGGTAGAAACTTAAAGGACTAAGACTAAGTGCAAAGTGAGGATTAGAGGGAAACTAGTGTATGAAGTGGTCATACCCAGCCTATTGAGTGAGACTGGCACACCCTAGACTCCTTACAAAGGTTACAAACAGGAGCAGACTTGTAAACAAGCCAGACAAGGGCCTAGAAGGTGATTAGGACACCAACATGACTTTGTCAAGGCTCAAACACATAAGAGAGGGTAAAGGGAGTGTGGATCATTCTGGGTATAGGATGTTAACAGCCTTAGTTTTAGATTAGAAGTGGCAATGAAGGGCCATTCGTATCCAAAACAAACTCATAAGCAAACAGGGACTAAAGGGGATGGGGAAATCACATAAGGATATTGAAAGAACAAGATTAAAATGATTCAAGAACTCACTGAATAACAAGCAGGAAAGGGAAAAGGAGAAGGATTACACATGCTAGTCCTAAAAGGAAATACTGAATATAAACAACCAAAGGGAAAGGGAATGGGGATTAATATGCTGAAATTTATATACTAACAGGTGAGGGATAAAGGGAAAGGGTTAAACATAACTGAAACATACAGAACAAACAAGGGAATAAGGGGAAGGGATTTAAACATACTAAAACTTAATTGAAATACCATAATAGACAAGGGAACAAGGAGTTAAACATATAAAAATGCTTAAGATAACAGACCAGGAAAGGGGAAAAGGGATTAAACATTGAACTTAAACATGACAGGCAAGGGAATTAAGGAGAGGGATTAAAACATGCGAGAGCCTAAACTGAGATGCGTATAACAGTTGACTAAGGATTAAACATGCTGAAAATATAAAAGACAAAGAACAAAGTGAAGTAAGCAAGTAGTTGAGAGTTCATAACTGAAATTAGGAGCCTACCAGTGCAACTTGAGTTACAAAGAAAAGAGAAGTCTTATAATTGCCTTGGCTTACAGCCGGCTAACCGTTAGTAAAGAGAGAGCAAGTAGCAAAGAAGAGAAGAGAAAAGCAGAGAGTCTTTTACTGAGTAAGAGTAGAGAGAACTCAAGTATGAGTATGTGTTGTGAGAAAAAGAGGAAGCCTATTTATAGTTTTGAAAAGAGGTAGCAATAAGGCAAAGAAATTTTCAGAAATCAATCAATATCAATTAAGAAGAAGGGAACCCATTCAATTAAGGAACCGTATGGAAAATAAATAAACCTAAGTCTAAATTTGGAAAGAAAATATAGTATTAATCACAAAATTTAGGGTAGATACATATAAGAAATTTGAAAATCACACAGTTGAACATATAAGGCAGGTAATTACCCAGGAAATCAACGAGTCAAGATACTACTTGTTTGAACTTAGTCAGGAAACAGGGAGCAATTAGAGAATCACACAGTTGTGCAAATAATCAACTAGGGTTTCAGGGAAAGGGAAAAAGCAGTACTATAAAAGATGCATAGGTTTTGAACATACGAGAGACTGATAATAGTAGAGCAAACATGTAGTATCATAAGAAGCAAGCAGAGGCGGCTAGGGTTCCACAGAGAAAAAGGAATGGAAAATACCCTTAGAAATTAGGGTTTCCACTACAGGTCAGAACACAAGGAATACCATAGACGAGGATGAACAAGTGCAGGACATTATATAGAAAGCACAGAACAATTAACCGAAAAACCCTAGAAAGGTAATCAGTAAGGCAAAACATTTAGGGCTATATTAGTAAATGTTCAAAATCATGGAGAAGAACATACAGTAGCAAGAATAAATAGCAAAATCAAAGAAAATTAGACAGGTTATTGAAAACCCTAGGTTTTTAGAAAAAGAGACGAATAGTTTTTTTTGAAATCACGACTAGGTGAAGAAAGAGATGAGAAACACTTTAAAAATTTTAGAAAACAACTGGAACTCAAAGAAGGTCATGAACTAACTCAAGGAAAAATGAAAAGGAACCTCGAACCATTAGGGTTTTCATAAAGGCCTCAAAACGGCGAGTAAAGCCTGAACGGACTCATCGGAGCTTGGCAAGGACCCAAGGCTTCAAAGACTTGCTGGAGAAAGGCCTGACACAGCCGTGAAACTCCATTGAAGGACCTATAGTCCAGTCACCTTCGCAATAATGTACCGATCTTAGAACCCAAAGGCCAGGAGAGGTGATGAGTGGACGAGTATGGAAGTTTCCAGTCAAGGACGGCCATTAGTGCCGGCGAAGTGAGTAGGAAGTGATTTAGGGTTAGAGAGCTTTAGAGAGCATTAGGGATTCAAGGGCGGCGGACTTGAGGGAATGTCTAGGGCTAAGGGGGGTTTGGGTGTTTAATTTTGTAAGTAATAATGTGGGCCGTTAATCTATGAGATAAACGGCCATGATCAGAAAGGGGAACCGGGCGGGTTAGGCATAGATTGGGTTTGGGTCGGGTATTTAAATTTGGGTCAGGAAAATTGGGGTTTAAATTGGGCTGGATTGGGGATTCGAATTTATGCTAGAATTGAAATGTCAAAGGGCTGCAATTTAAATAGCCTTTTTCCCAATTTCATTTTATAAAAATAGTAAACAATTTTATAAAAATCTAATAAAATTACCGAGATAATAAAATATTTTTAGGAATTAATTGAAAATATCAGGAATGACTTTTGTAATTGATATACTTATTAATTTGAGAAATAAGCTAAAGTTGCAATTTAATGCAATTTTAGTTTTTGAAATACCTAATGGATTTATAAAATCCTGTAAAAATTACATAAATTATTTTTCTATGCAATTGACAGAGTAAAATAATTTATTTATTAATATAACAAGATTTGATACCAAATATTGGATAGTACAAAATAAGTTGTAAATTGGTTTTAAAATGCTTGAAAAATTATAGAAAAATACCAAACCTTTATTGCATGCTTATATATGCATTCACATGATATTTTGAAAATATTTTGGGTACAAAAATACATAGCGAAAAATTGGGTATCAATAGCTGCCCCTCTTTACCCGAGGAGGATGAAAGAGTTGTCGGGTAAAGATAAGATGGCCAATCTTGACCGGAAATGACGACTGTACGAGAATTTCGACCGTGCTCTGGCTTCTGAGCTGCCTACATATCCCTGGTTTTACAGGAATCATGTCGTATGTAGTTCAGGGAGCGTTGGCGGAATATGGCAAGGGTTCGAGGATCGGATGAGCCACGGAGAACTGGAGCGAGAGCGCTCCTGCTGAGGCAGCCGTTCCAGCCGGTATACCTTCAAATGAATAATGTGTGTGTATATTGCATAATTTATACATGATACAAGTTCCCATTGGATCATGAATGCTGTCTTCGGACGATTAGGACGGCGTCCTTAGATTATGACGTCTGGGCTATGAAGAGCATGAAAGTAAAGATTCACAGGTCATTGGTGCTCTTGGGCCATGCAGATGGTGTCTCCGAACTATTACGTCTTTGAATAAGTTGACGATATTTCAGCCCATGAAAAGGTGGCAATATTTCAGCCAAGTTAATGCATAGGGTGGCGATCTTTCAGCCAAGAAGGAATTAAAAAAGCAGGGTGGCGATATTTCTGCCAAAATGAAACAGGGTGGCGATATTTATGCCAAAATGCAAAATAAAGGAGGTAGATCTTAAACTCGGAAGGCAAAAGATAGCCTTATGCAATGCAAAAATGGAGACGGAGCTTAGTCTCGAAAGGAAGAAGATAGTCCCATGCAAGATGGAGGTAGAGCTTAACCTCGAAAGGTGGAGAGTAGCTTTATGGAATGCAAGATGGAGATAGAGCTTAGTCTCGAAAGGCAGAAGATAGCCATATGCAACGGTGGAGGTAGAGCTTAACCTCGGAAGGCATAGAATAGCCTTATGCAAGATGCAGATAGAGACAGAGCTTAGTCTCAAAAGGCAGAAAATAGCCTTATGCAAGATGGAGGTAGAGCTTAATCTCGGAAGGCAGAGAGTAGCTATAGGTAATGCAAGATGCAGATGGAGACAGAGCTTAGTCTCCAAAGGCAGAAGATAGCCTTATGCATGATGGAGGTAGTGCTTAACCTCGAAAGGCAGAGAATAGCCTTATGCAATGCAGGATGGAGGCAGAGCTTAGCCTCGAAGAACGTGGAAATATAAAGGAGAGGACGATGGTGATTTCTTAGCTGGTAGATGATCGTGCTATCGATTACTTCTGGGGAAGCGTTGAATGTAGATAGTAAGCCTTTGTCAGGTAGGTAGTTGCTTCGGGAACTTTGGTTTTGTAAGGCTCCTGCATCGCCTATTTGCACCCTGGATTCCTGCATCCAAAGAAAAATCATTAGTTCTCTAAGGGGGAGGTTAGTTTGCATCCTTCGACCCATGGCGTTCGGTACCATTTGGGGCAGCATTGCTGAACAATTGCAATCCTACTAATTTTATGCAAGATTTGACAAATATGATGCAAATGTATGTATATAAAATAAAGCAAAAGACAGTTTTTGTTTTATGATGAACCACTATTACAACGTGGTTCAAGGCACGACAACCTCGCTGGCTCCAGAATTTTAAGGGTCCTTCTCAAAATTCTGCTCCAGTTTACTGGGCTGGTACTGTTGACGGCGCTGCTGTATGACTGAAAGCGGATTGATCTTAGAATTTTGAGGGCCCTCCTCAAAATTTTGCCCCAGTTTACTGGGTCGATGCTGATACGAAAATTGGCAAGCTGACTTCGAAATTTTGTGGGTCCCCAAAACTCTGCCCCAGTTTCGAATGTGGGGGAAAATGGAATTTTATTAGTGATGTGACCAAACCCGTAGGGCTGTCTACGTATCCCCTCTTAAATGCGAATCAGGTCAGCTGTAGTTCAAATAACATCATAAAGAGAGCATACTGATAAAATGTAATATCTCTTCACTGCATCTGAGTTGATCGGTTTTGGCCTGATTTCTCCATCCATTTCTGCTAGAATAAGGGCTCCTCCAGTTAGGACCCGGTGAACCCTGTACGGACCCTGCCAGTTGGGAGAGAACTTCCCTTTGGCCTCATCTTGATGTGGAAATATCTTCTTCAACACCGGCTGCCCTGGTGTAAACTTAGTTGGTCGAACTCTCTTGTTGAAGGCTCTAGACATTCTGTTCTGATATAATTGACCGTGACAGACAACATTCATTCTTTTTTCGTCTATAAAGGCTAACTACTTGTATCGAACCTTGACCCATTATGCGTCATCTAGCTCAACTTTTTGTATGATTCTCAAGGACGAAATTTCTACCTCGGTGGGAATTACCACTTCTGTACCGTAGACCAATATGTAGGGAGTTGCCCCGGTTGATGTGCGAACTGTAGTACGATAACCCAATAAAGAGAATGACAACTTCTTATGCCACTGCTTTTGCCTTTCGATCAGTTTCCTTAGTATTTTCTTTTTGTTTTTGTTGGCTGCTTCCACGACTCCATTCATCTGAGGTCTATAAGTTGAAGAGTTCATGTGCTTGATCATGAAAGTTTCACACATCGCTTTAATCAAGTCACTATTGAGATTGGAACCATCATCAGTGATGATCGACTCTGGAACACCGAATCGACAGACAACCCGATCTCGGACAAAGTCTTCCACGACTCTCTTGGTTACTGCTTTGTATGAAGCTGCTTCAAACCATTTAGTGAAGTAGTCAATCACCACTAGAATGAACCTGTGTCCGTTTGATGCAGCAGGGTCGATTGGACCAATGACATCCATCCCTCAAGCGGCGAACGACCATGGTGAACTCGTTGCAGTGAACTCGTTTGGAGGTACATTTATCATATCTGCATGTATCTGACAGCGGTCACACCTTCGGACATACTGAATGCAGTCTGTTTCCATGGTCATCCAGAAATATCTTGCCCTGAGTATCTTCTTTGCCAGAACAAAACCGTTCATGTGCGGTCCACAAGTCCCTGAGTGCACTTCCTCCAGTAACCTGGTTGCTTCTGTCGCATCAACACACCTTAATAGTCCCAAATCAAGAAGTCCTCTGATACATGATTCCTCCGCTGTAAAATAAATTGTTGGACAACCTTCGAAGCGTGCGCTTCTGAGTAGCATTAGCAAGCTCTGGGTATTCTCCTGTTGTCAGGTACTCTATGATGCCGTGGAACCAAGGTATTCCCTCAGCTTCTTCCTCAACATGTGCATAATAAGCCGGTTGATCTTGAATCCTAACCTGGATAGGGTTGATGAAATTTGTGTCTGGATGCTGAATCATGTATGATAAAGTGTCTAGGGCGTCAACGAACTCATTCTGTATTGTTGGAACATGATGGAATTCCGTTTTTCTGAACCTCTTTCTCAATTCCTGTATGTGGTGCAAATAAGGGAGTATCTTGGAATTCTTGGTTGCTCATTCGTCACGGACCTGGTGTATGAGTAGATCTGAATCCCCAATCACTAGCAGCTCCTGAATGTTCATATCAATGGCCAGTTTAAGCCCTAAGATGCAAGCTTTATACTCGACCATATTATTGGTGCACGAGAACCTGAGCTTGGCGGATACAGGGTAATGCTGACCGGTTTCTGATATTAGGACTGCTCCGACACCAACTCCTTTAAAATTTGCGGCTCCGTCGAAAAACATCCTCCAACCGTTATAGGATTCTGCAATATCCTCTTCTATGAAAGCTACTTCCTTATCGGGAAAATATATCTTTAATGGTTCGTACTCCCCTTCCATAGGATTTTCTGCGAGATGATCCGCCAGAGCCTGTCCTTTAACTGCCTTATGGGTGACATAGACAATGTCGAATTCACTCAACAAGATTTGCCATTTGGCGAGCTTGCTAGTGGCTATGGGCTTCTGAAAAATATACTTTAGTGGATCCATTTCTTGATATAAGGTAGGTGGTGTAAGCACAGAAATAATGCCTCAACTTCCGAGCTCTCCAAGTCAAAGTACAACATGTGCGCCCTAGTATGGAATACCGAGCCTCGTACGGGGTAAATTTTTTGCTAAGGTAGTAAATAGCTTGCTCCTTTCTCCCCGTCTCATCGTGTTATCCCAAGACACAACCAAACGCTCCGTCCAAAACTGCAAGATAGAGCAATAAAGGCCTCCCAGGCTCAAGTGGAACCAGGACTGGAGGCGTAGATAAGTATTCCTTGATCCTGTCAAAAGCGTTTTGACATTCATCGGTCTATTTGGTGGCGGCATCCTTCTTCAGCATCTTGAAGATAGGATTGCAAATGACAGTAGATTGAGCTATGAACCGGATGATATAGTTAAGTCTCCCCAGGAAACTCATTACATGTTTCTTTCTCTTCGGCGGTGGCAACTCCTGAATAGATTTTACCTTCGATGTATCCAGATCTATTCCTCGGCGACTTACGATGAAACCTAATAACTTTCCTGCAGGGACCCCAAATGCACATTTGGTGGGATTCAATTTCAAGTTTGACCTACTCAGTCTATTGAAAAACTTTCAGAGGTCCTCCATGTGATCTGCAGCCTTCTCTGATTTAATGATGACATCGTCCACATACACCTCAATCTCCTTATGTATCATGTCATGAAATAGAGTAGTCATGGACCTCATGTAAGTAACTCCCGCATTCTTTAACCCGAATTTCATCATTCTGTAGCAATACATTCCCCAAGGCATGATAAATGCCGTTTTATGTGCATCTTCTTCATCCATCCATATCGGATGGTACCCCGCGAAGAAATCGACGAATGACTGCAACTCATGCTTGGCGCAGTTGTCGATCAGAATATGTTTGTTTGGCAAGGGGAAATTGTCTTTGGCGCTCGCCCGGTTGAGATCCTGGTAGTCGACACAGACTCTAACGTTCCCATCCTTCTTCGGTACTGGCACAATTTAGCTAACCAAGTTGGATATTCTACCACTTAAATAACTTTGGCTTTGACCTGCTTGGTAACCTCCTCTTTGATTTTTAGACTCATATTTGGCTTGAATTTTCTGAGCTTCTGCTTTACCGGTGGACATGCAGGATCTGTCGGCAACTTATGAGCGACGATGGACGTGCTAAGACTGGTCATATCATCATAAGACCATGCAAAGATGTCCTCATATTCCTTCAAGAACTCTATATACTTCTCTTTTTCCGTTTGTGATAATTGCACGCTGATGCACGTCTCTTTGACATTCTCTGTATCTCCCAAATTGACGACCTCAGTTTCATCCAAGTTGGACTTAGGTCTATTCTCAAAATTCTTGGCTTCTCTGACAACCTCTTCTGGTACATCATCCTCCTCTAAGTCTATGTCCGTTTGTTGCATAGCATAATTGCAAGTTACAATTGTTGGTTCATCATCAAGACACGTAATAGTAATGCTGTGTGAAAATAAAGTAAATAGCAGAGAAAATTAATGAATAGCTAGACATTTGATAAAACTAAAAGTGCTTTTGATTGAATTCATAAATGTTCAAAACATCGGAGCTCTTTTAGAAAGTAAAGACAAATGCGGAAAATAAAGAAAACAACTAAAACAAATATGCATGATGCTTGTTTAGCCTTGCTACCCTGAAGGTTTCCGGATGATGGTGGTCCTGATTGACCAGTTGATGAGGCGCTCCCCTCGATTCAGAGCCTAAATAGAAGGGCCGTCCCCCTTCCTTTTCAAAGATCACACAACAGTCCATGTCCTCCAGAAACAGGTTCTTCATTGCCGCTAGAGCCTCGTCTTCTTCTGACCCGTAGAGAGTGTCGGCTGGCTGAAATATCTGCTCCAACTGAGGTATGGGGCGCCCCAGCGGGTAGTATGGACCGCGCCATAGTGGTGACCAGTTTATGAATTCTTTCCAAGTGTACTCGTACCCCATTCCGAAGGTAGTGCCATGTTTCTTCAACTGGATAGGTTTGGTGATTCCTTGACGATTCTTGCCTAGTCCTTTCCCCAGTTCATACCTCTACAATTTAACATGCTTTCGACCTTGTTGATCCACCATTTGTCCTTGTCCACTGCATTGACTCGCTCAATATGATGATATGTTTCTCCGCCTATTCTTCTTCTGCCTCCGATCATCGGAATGGTCTGGCGACTGTATACGGGCTTGCTACCGTCGCCATGGATGATTCTTCATGATGGTTCCATTCAAAATTCACGGCCTGATGTAAGGTCGATGCCACAGCCCCAGCAGCGTGGATCCAGGGTCTTCCCAGGAGTAAGTTGTAAGATGCTGGTATGTCGATAACTTGGAAGTTGAAATCAAACCAAGTGGGTCCCATTTGTAAACATAGGCTAATCTCCCCGAGAGTGGACCTCTAAGAACCGTCAAAAGCCTTAACATTAATAGGCCCATCTTTATCTCATGCAATCCTTTTCCCAACATTTTGAGGGTGATCAGTGGACAGATATTGAGACTAGAACCTCCGTCAACTAGGATTATGGTAATGAAATGATCCTCGCATTGCACAGTGATGTGAAGTGCTTTGTTATGACTGAGCCCTTCAGGTGGCAATTCATCCTCATGGAAAGTGATTTTATGACTTTCTAATACCTTCCCTATCATGTTTGCCATTTATCCTCCTGCTATGTTTCTCGGGACATAAGCCTCGCTCAATATCTTCATCAAGGCGTTCTTATGCGCCTCGGTACTCTGCAGCAATGCTAAGATGAAAATCTGCGCTGGAGTCTTATTTAGCTGTTCCACAACTGAATATTCGTTAGCCTGTATCTTTCTCCAGAGATCGTCAGGTCCAGTTTCAATGGGACACCCAGAGACCTGCTTGGTGGACTTAGCTAGGTGCTCTGGTGTGTACACCCTGCCTGTTCTAGTCATACCTTGCACGGCAATTGCTTCACCCGCGCGTGCTTTTCCTTTTCTTCTTGCCACGGCTGTGTAGTCCCAGGGTATGGCTATTGATTGAAATGGGGTTATGTCTGACATGGTGACCAGAATGGGCACCGTTGGAGGCAACATAGTAACTTCAATCGGTTTGGGAGCCTTTGGAGTCCCGAATTCCACCTCAATCGTCTTTGGTACCTTTGCAGGAAGTGCCTCGAATTCAAATGGTATAGATATATTCACCACGTTTCCCTTAGATGGCTGGACTTGTACAACAAAAGGATTAAGAGTGACCGTCGGTTTCTTGGGCTCATCTCCCTCAGATATCAAACCAATCGACCCTTCGGGGTCCCAGTCATCTTCTATCTCAATCATGTGGATGTTTCCACCTTTATGGACTGGCAGAGGGTTGTTACAAACATTAGGAGCAGGCTCCTTAGCAATGATGACCTTGTCGCCAATTAAGGTCTGGATTTTGTCCTTCAACGAGCGACATTCATCAATGGTATGTCCCTTTATCCCCGAATGGTATGCGCAGGTTTTATTTGGGTTGATCCATTGGGAGGGGTTTTCTAGGGTTACGGCTGGGATGGGTGTAACATATCTGGCGGCTTTCAGCTTCTCATAAAGTTGGTCAATAGGTTCAGCAATAGCAGTGTACTGTCTGGGTGGTTTGCGGTCAAAATTTGGTCTTGGTCATGGATGTTTTGGCGGGTAGGTGGTGATGAATAGTGAGGAGATTGGGGTGTGTAGGCTTGGTATACGGGTGCGGGTTAGGAATATCCTGGCGAGGTGGGGTGATATGTTGGTGATGGAGATGTTTGGTAGACGAGATGTGGGTTTTGGTAGGTAGGTGAAGGTGCTTGGTAATTCATAGAGGGTTGGTATGTGAGTGGAGTTGGCGGGTAGGGTGGGTATTTCATGGGAGAGTGGTTTCTTTGCGCAGCCATTACGGAGTTCACATCCTTCTTCTTCGATGTACCACCAGATTGCAAGGCTTTGTTGGTGGCCAGCAGTGGCTCAAGGTTGGTAACCATACCATTTTTTATTCCCTCTTCAATTCTTTCCCCCAGTTTGATGATATTAGCAAACTTCTGCCCCTCTATCAGCATCAATCTCTCGTGGTAATGCGGGTCTTGAGCACGAACAAAAAATCTATTCAATTGTTCTTCATCCAAAGCCGGCCTGACTTTGGCAGCTTCTGACCTCCAACGAATAGCATACTCGAGAAAGGCTTCAGTAGGCTTCTTCTTTAAATTCTGAATGTAGAACACGTCTGGTGCGTTTTCAGTGTTAAACCTGAAATGTTCCATGAAATCGGATGCCATGTTTACCCAACTAGTCCATCTTTTAGCATCCTAGCTGATATACCAAGATAGTGCATCACCTTTCAAACTCTTCATGAACAGTTTCATGCGGATCTTCTCATCTCTACCAACTCCCACTAGCTTGTCACAATACATCCTGAGGTGAACCCTGAGATCACCCGTAGCATCAAACATCTCGAACTTTTGTACCCCTCCGGGAGTTCGACATCGGGTTGAACACACAAATCTTCATAATTTAGACCTTCCACGCCTTGAACCCGACTAGTGAGTTTCTTATGTTCAGCAGCCAAGGTTTGAATGAGTGAGTCTGATTCTAATATATCTTATATGGGCTGTGTATAATATGGCACAATATCCAGAAAGATAGGGGTATCTTGGTGGTTTGGAGCATTTTGAGGCTCAGGGATGAGCGGTGGAGCATTGTTGCGAACTTGGGTTGGAATCTTTTGTGGCGGTGCAGGGAGCTGGTTGTTGACATCTGCAGCAGCGAGGGAGATGGACAAGCTTGCCAAACTCCGTACCTGGTCCAATTTCTCTCAAAACCTTAGCAAATTTTATTCCAAATGAGTAGCAGTTTCCTTGGTGATCGGGGTACCCTAGGAAGTTCCATCAATTTCCTTCTTGCTTCATTATCTGCCATCTTTACTTTGTTCCTGTTTCTGGGAGGACTCGGATGAGGAGGACCCTTATATCTTGTTGAATATGCTGATGGTGCCAAAATTGAGGAATTAACCTTTGGACTGGGGGATAAAAAAAAAAGAAAAAAAAGGTAAAAAGTTAGTGCGAATTCTGAGAAAGAGAACATTGCGGTATTTAAACACGTTGTTGCGAAAATGTAAGTCGTTTCCTATTTGGGTGCCTCGTTGTGCCTGAGGTAGGCCTAGCGACAAATATGATTTGGAGAACTCGTAATACCAAATGTCTCATTTTATTGACAGAAAATAAAACGAGTCAAAACAGACTGAAATAAAGAAAAAATGTCACTAATGGCCAAAGGCCTTATTACATCAAGAAAGCAGTAAGATCCTAACTACTTGGCCCCAGAAGGACCTTCCCTAGATTCGGTATCTTTGTCTCCCTCGTACAGTTTCATCAGCTCCCGCAGTCCCAAGAACCACTAAGCTCGATCCAAGTGCCCACCTTCATTACCTTCAGCTTCATGACAGTCGTTGATCCTTTTCAAAAACTTGCCTTCCAGCTCTACTAATCCCTGTTCCAAGTACACCAAACAGTTGCTTGTACGGACAGCCATGTCCTTCCATTCATTGATTACCCTCTCTTGTGCCTCTAGCATTTCCCGATGTTCACTTTCACACTCTCGCATACGCTTGCGCAATCGATTATACTGGACCTTTGCCGCGACCTCCTCATACATAACCCTGTGACCATGGACAAAACCCATTTTTCCCAAGCCAATGTGATCATCCTCTAAACACCCTGGATAAATTGGCGTATGCCTCGCCTGATACCTGTTTGGATCCATAGACTCCTTTTCCAAAATGATTTTTGAGTGCCACATATGCTGAGCTCGACAACTCTGTAGGCTATCGTCATCCTGGAAATCAGCCCTGTAGTGATTCATCTTTCCCACCCTTGGTGTGATTTGCTTCCTTCCCGGTTGCCTCATGACTCGGAGAGGGACATAAGGGTAAGTTCCTCTTAGGCCGATGAGTACAAGGAATAATGCATCCCTAGAACGAATGATAAACTCTTCAGTTGGAAACCACTCGTACATCCACTGTACCTGCTCTTCTCTCAGATTCCATAGTAGTTCTACCCATCCACTGGCGTCCTCCGGGTGAGCGAACAAATCTAGCATGAAGTGCATTCTCTTTGGATGTTGGAAAGAAATATGATCATCCGAATCCCGACGTATGATCTCATGTCTATACTCTCCCTTTTGAAGATGCTCAATGAGCCAAAGTTGTAGTAGAAATTTGCACCCTTCGAAGTGCGGTGCCCCTTGTTGACATTTCTCTAAGGCTCGGTACAGTTCTGCAAGGATCATGGGTGCTATAGTGAATGTCTGCCCGTCGATACCCTCCATTACGGCTTTGGTTACCATGGCTAGTCTTGTATGGATTCTAGCCTTCTTCATCGGAAAAACTATCATGCCCAGGAAACAGAACATGAAAATAAAGGCTCTCCTATGTATGTTCCCCCAAGAGGTAAGGGCAAACTCGTCCATGTGATTGCGGTATGATTTACTATGTTCGAACCTTTCATAGATGAAGTCGAAGGATATGTAGGAGTCCTTCAAATTGGTCAGATTATGGTTCTTTAGAGCCCCATCATTTTCAACAACCCTCTACCTTTGCGGTTTTCTGGCATGAGCAGCCCCAGGCTATCCCAAGGAATTCCGGCTAAACCCCTAATTTCCTCCAACAGCAGTGTCATTTCGACATCCCAAAAGCGGATGGAACGTTCACTATCCCAATACATAGTAGCATCTTCCACAATCTTGTTATCTGGCCTAACTTCCAGAAGTTATGGAAGATTTCCTAAGTTCTTGCGGACAACAACCTGATTGCTACCATGCAAATCATCCCACCAGCTTAGCAACTTTGGATGAATGTTTGATACCATACCGAACCAGGGGACCTCTTGACTCATTTCCTGCAAAATAGAGAGTTAGGCCCTTAACCCCACCAGACTAGACGATTTAAATTAATAATTATCAAAAGGCATTTAGTTCTCCAAATCAATGCACATAACGTGAATGTCCGCTTGGGTTTCGAGAAAACCCTATGGACTTTTGTTTAGGCTATCCTTATGAGTCATTATGCGGACAACATAACTGACTCGGCTAAGTTTGACCATGGTGCATGAACAATTAAATAGAGTAAGGTTTCTACTTTTGAAGTGCTAGACAAGGTACCCTTGAGCGGACAACTCAAGAGGGAAAGGCACGGAACCGTCGACTACACCGTTGATCGACTGGTTTTACCGCAAATATGCCTTTGCCAAATTTAGGGGGTTTGTAAATATTAGAAGAGCGCAACCACTCATTATAAGCGTTGCTATAGAATTTGTTTGGCACGAGTGAAAAATGATGTTGAAGGATGCAATTACAACAATGAAATAAATACATGTTTTCACGTTCATATTGATTACAATAAATGCTCGAAATTAAAGACGGAATTGAAATAAAGTGAGGTAATAAAGTAGTAAAATAGTTAATGAAAAAGAAAGACACGAAGAAACAAGTTAGTAATTGTGAAAAAATAATAAAAGCAATAAATAAAGAAATAAAGTCACAAAACACGTAGTGGTAAAAGCGTAAAAAGAAAGTCCCTAGCAGAGTCGCCATGCTGTTAACGCCCCCTTTTTTCAAAAGCAAAATCGGGTTTTATGACATTATGGGCAAAACAACTATCATTCTCGTTTGGGAATTGGGTTATGGAATTAGAAGAGTCGCCACCTAATGATTATAGTGAATTTGGACACTTTAAGATGAAGAAAGTGTTTTTGAGAGAACCAGAATTGGGTAAGGGCTTGAAATTATCTCGAGGTGAAGGTGTTAGGCACCCCTCAAGATCCACAAATGTGGTCCCCGGCCGTGCTAATTGTGACTTTAATAGAAGATGAAGCAAGTAGACAAATATGGTGCACATGTATAACATTCACATAACTTGAAAGCTTGAAAGAAAGGAAGGACATATGTTTGAAGAGAGGGTTAGTTTAAAAAGCATTTAAATAAAGCATGTAAAGGAAAAGGGCCTTAAGTTTAACTATTATATGGATCACATCGGCACAACACCCCGCACACACTCATCAAAGAGGGTCGCATATCGTATTAGCGTACCGGTCATCATCTCCATATTCTACCCTCCCACCCCGTTAAGGTATTAAAGCGCGTTGGTATTGTTTACTTATTACATGCTAATACCTGTCCCGACCTGTTAGTCCTGGGGTATTAGGACTTCTAATCCTAGAAAGGGGGGAGAAACAGATAGGATACATATATGGAGTATTCAAAGGTAAAAATGCTAGAGCGATAGTCAAAAACAAGTAGCATATAAAAAGGCTGCAAATAAACAATCAAAGGCTCAAATAAACCACATAACATACATCAGGTAGTTTAGCATGACTCCAATTACAGATTTGGTCCTTAAAAGAGGTTAGGAGAGCGGGGCAGATTTGATTAACACGTAAGAGCAGAATAGAAAATCTGCTTCGAACTCCCCGGGCCCATTTTAGGAGTTGACAGAGTTTTAGAAATCAGCAGAACTTTAAAAGAAAATGCAATGCTTCAGACAGAAGTTTGTCAAAAAGATTTGAGGTTGCAGACAAGTTCCAGAAAAGGCCTATAGGTTGGCCGCGTGGGTTGAGTATAAGGGAACTATAGGAAAAGGAGTTTAATGACCTTAAAGAAGTTTTGGAAGACCTTAAAGCACATGGACTTAAGCAAACTCAGAGGTTCAATATAGAAAATAGTTTATAGGTTCAGAACATTACGAAAAGGGCAGACCTGGGCCCGTTTTGAAACAAACCAACCTAGGATAAGTTGAAAGCTGAGTCGTTTAAAACATTAGGCAGGTCTGGACTTAAAACTTATAACCCTTTAGTTGTTGCTTTTACGTAATTACGACCTACTATTTTTGCCTAGCGTTTATATAGTTCCTATAGGCATGTTTTCTAGGTGAGATTATAAGATGCAAATCTACGTGCATGGTTTCTATATGAAGTTGATGCAATAGCATAAAATAGGCATGATGAGATTATGCATGGATAAAATAATGGCCCTAAGACATGGTATCTATATGGTTGATGCAACAATGTAAAATAAGCATGGTAACTATAAAGAAACTGATGCAATAAGGTAAAGTGAACCTATAGGCATGATATCTAATGAACGTATGCAAGAAACAGAAAAAAAAACCTTTATAAGAATGTTTTCCATATGATGTTAACGCAATAATGAGAGAACTATAGATATGGTATCTAATACTGAAATGATGCAAACCTATAGGCATGGCTTCTATATGAATGCAAGAAAGTGAATCTTCCCATGTCCCTTTTACTAATACCCCCGAATTTTTATATTACAAAACTGGGCAGAAGATTAAAGAACATTAAAGAAATAAAAAGTTAAAAATACATCAGCAGCTATAACAGGCCCGAGGAGTCTCGAAGCAACTTTAATGTCCAACATACGCCTTTTACCAAATCCGAGCTCCCAAGATCCTAGGCTTTTCTCTTTTAGAGTGTTACAAAGTTCCAAAGGCCTTCAAAGGGACCCAAGCATTGCTTACACTCTAATTGGAATAGTGCAAGTGTGGAATTACCAGCCCTAGGGCATCCGAGTTCAGACGAGACTCCAAGGTCCCTAAGCATGGATTACCAAAGGGGGGTAGGAACTTAATGGAGTAAGAATAAGTGCAAAGTGAGTATTAGATGGAAACCACTGTATGAAGTGATCATACCCAGCCTATTGAGTGAGACTAGCACACCCTAGACTCCTTACAAAGGTTACAAACATGAGCAGACTTGTAAACAAGTCAGACAAGGGCATGGAAGGTGATTAGGACACCAACATGCCTTTGCCAAGGCTCAAACACATAATAGAGGGGAAAGGGAGTGGGATCATTCTGAGTATAGGCTGTTAACAGCCTTAGTTTTAGATTAGAAGTGGCAATGAAGTGCCATTCTCATCCAAAACAAACTCATAAGCAAATAGGGACTAAAGGGGAAGGGGAAATCACATAAGGATATTGAAAGAACAAGATTAAAATGATTCAAGAACTCAATAAATAACAAGCACGCAAGGGAAAAGGAGAAGGATTACACATGCTAGTCTTAAAAAGGAATACTAAATATAAACAACCAAAGGGAAGGGGAAGGGGGATTAACATGCTGAAATTTAAATACAAATAAGTGAGGGATAAATGGAAAGGGTTAAACATAACTGAAACATACAGAACAGACAAGGGAATCAGGGGAAGGGATTTAAACATACTAAAACTTAACTGAAATACCATAATAGACAAGGGAACAAGGAGTTAAACATATACAAATGCTTAAGATAACAGACCGGGGAACGGGAAAATGGATTAAACATTGAACTTAGACATGACAGGCAAGGGAATTAAGGAGAGGGATTAAACATGCGAGAGCCTAAGCTGAGATGCATATAAAAGTGAATGACTCAGGATTAAACATGCTGAAAATATCACAGACAAAGAACAAAGTGAAGTAAACGTGTAGTTGAGAGTTTATAACTGAATTTAGGAGCCTTCCAGTGCAAGTAGCAAAGAAGAGAAGAGAAAAGCAGAGAGTCTTTTAATGAGTAAGAGTAGAGAGAACTCGAGTATGAGTGCGTGTTGTGAGAAAAAGAGGAAGCCTATTTATAGTTTTAAAAAGAGGCAGCAATAAGGAAAGAAATATTCAGAAATCAATCAATATCAATTAAGGAGAAGGAAACCCCATTAATTAAGGAACCGGATGGAAAATAAATAAACCTAAGTCTAAATTTTGAAAGAAAATATAGTATTAATCACAGAATATAGGGTAGATACATATAAGAAATTTGAAAATCACACGGTTGAACATATAAAGCAGGTAATTACCCAGGAAATCAAGGAGTCAAGATACTACTCGTTTGAACTTAGTCAGGAAACATGGAGCAATTAGAGAATCAGACAGTTGTGCAAATAATCAATTAGGGTTTCAGGGAAAGGGGAAAAGCAGTACTATAAAAGATGCATAGGTTTTGAACATACGAGAGACTGATAATAGTAGAGCAAACATGTAGTAAACATAAGAAGCAAGCAGAGGCGGCTAGGGTTCCACAGAGGAAGAAGAATAGAAAATACCCTTAGAAATTAGGGTTTCCACTACAGGTCAGAACACAAGGAATACCATAGACGAGGATGAACAAGTGCAGGACATTATAGAGAAAGCACAGAACAATTAACCGAAAAACCCTAGAAAGGTAATCAGTAAGGCAAAACATTTAGGGCTATAGTCGTAAATGTTCAAAATCATGGAGAAGAACACACAGTGGCAAGAATAAACAGTAAAATCAAAGAAAATTAGACAGGTTATTGAAAACCCTAGGTTTTTAAAAAATAGACAAACAATTTTTTTTTGAAATCACGACTAGGTGAAGAAAGAGATGAGAAATATTTTAAAAATTTCAGAAAACAACTAGAACTCAAAGAAGGTCATGAAATAACACAGGAAAAAATGAAAAGGAACCTCGAATCATTAGGGTTTTCATAAAGGCCTCAAAATGGAGAGAAAAGCTTGAACGGACTCATCGAAGCTTGGCAAGGACCCAAGGCTTCAAAGACTTGCCGGAGAAAGTCCTGAAACAGCCGTGAAACTCCATTGAAGGACCTCTGGTGCAATCACCTTCGCAATAACGTTTCGATCTTAGAACCCAAAGGCGAGGAGAGGTGATGATTGGACGAGTAGGGAAGTTTCCGGTCTAGGACAGCTATTACTGTCGGCAGAGTGAGCAGGAAGTGATTTAGGGTTAGAGAGCTTTAGAGAGAATTAGGGATTCAAGGGCGGGGAACTTGAGGGAATGGCTAGGGCTAAAGGGGGTTTGGGTGTTTAATTTGTTAAGTAATAATGTGGGTCGTTGATCTGTGAGTAGGCTTAGATTGGGTTTAGGTCGGGTGTTTAAATTTGGGTCCGGCAAATTGAGGTTTGAATTGGTTTGGATTGGGGGTTCGAATTTAGGCTAGAATTGAAATGTCAAAGGGCTACAATTTAAATAGCCTTTTTCCCAATTTTGTTTTATAAAAATAGTAAAAAAATTTATAAAAATCCAATAAAATTAATGAGATAATAAAATACGTTTAAGAAATTAATTAAAAATTTCAGGAATGACTTTTGTAATTGAAATACTTATTAATTTGAGAAATAGGCTAAAATTGCAATTTAATGTAATTTAAGTTTTTGAAATACCTATTGGCTTTATAAAATCCTGTAAAAATTACATAAATTAAGTTTCTATGCAATTGAGAGAGTAAAATAATTTATTTATTAAAATAACAAGATTTGATACCAAATATTGGATTTTACAGTACAAAATAAGTTGTAAATTGGTTTTAAAATGCTTGAAAAATTATAGTAAAATACCAAACCTTTTGTGGATGCTTATATATGCATTCACATGTTATTTTGAAAGTATTTTGGGTACAAAAACATATGAAAAATTTGGGTATCAATAATATTCTATTACCTCCGGAAAAAAGCAAAATATGAAAGCATAAGGATGACAACTACAGACAACTGTTTCAGTAATATCATTCAAGAAGTGTATAGTAAATCAAATATGCATGACATATAGGTACAAATGAAATTTTTGACTTGACAAAGAAGTTTAGAGAGTATGTTCTTGGGTTTTACATTCTTGCTAACACCCCCTGGGTTTTCGTGGATTATGTTCTTATGGAAATCAATGTAAAAGAGTCATGGCATTGGGTGTTGGGTGTTCTATCTTTGCATGATGGGTGCATATACATATATGACTCAATAAGATCCTCAAGACATGATGTTGTAGTTCATACAACTTTGGATACATTTGCTGTAATGATACCATTGTTGCTCAACACTACTACAATTTATCAGCAAAGAAGTGACATTACAATGGATAAACCACATTATTTGAAAAAAGATGATCTAAGTAAACCATTTCCTGTTATTTCAGTGGATAACTTGCCTCAACAGGAAAAAGCTTAGGTGTTTCATATCTTTATACTACTTTATATTACTTCATCTATTTATACTTTATTGTTTTATTTTATTTTTTCTTAATATATGTTTTATTGTAGTGATTGTGGTGTATATTGTTCTTCATTTGAGGAGTACTTCATTGAAGGCAAGAAGATACCATGTGACAAGAAAATGTTTGATCCTACACGTCTTCGATTAAGATATACAGCATTACTATACATTTATGGTAAAAAGAAGCAGCTGGAATCTCTTGTTAGTGAAGATGAGACGATAGAAAGACTAGATAAACCTTCCATTTTTGTAAGACGCAAGATTAAGAACATGAAATAATATTTTGTTCTTTCCTGTAATTTAATACATATTTTTGATTGATATGTAGATTACTATGGTGTATATTATGGTTGTAGTGGAAAATAGTGTAAATTTTTGGAATTAGAACAATTTCCTGGAATTAAAATAATTTAATATTTAGTTTGCTGTATAATTTACTGAAATTTTATATTGATAAACCAATATATACTTTAATTACTACGGGAAAGGAATAATGCAGAATTTTTATCCTATATTCATCTAATTTTATTACCTCTTATAGTATATGCTCAAATTCCTACTCATGAAGGAATATAATCCAGTATATTATAATGGAGAAGTTGGAAATTGTAAAAACTTGATAATTAAAATAAATTTACTGAAATCAAATAATTTAATATTTATTTTCCTGTATATGTTACTAGAACATTATATTATAAAACCACTATATCCTATAATTACAACTGGAATTGAATAATGCAGATTTTTTATCCTATATTCATCCATTTTTTTATTACATTCTATAGTACATGCTAGAATCAGTACTAATGAAGAAATATAATCCAGAATTAAATAGTGGAAATTTTTTATTTTATTTATTCATGCTCTGTATAATGTTTAACATGTAATATACTTATATATGTATTTGTATTGTATTGCAGATTAAAATAATCTAATATTTAGTTTGCTGCATAACATATAGGACAACAAGGTAACACACACTAGACTACATACATGTATGTTATACTGGATGATATGAATCAGAAGGAATAAAAACTCACTAGCATAGCATACATGACGACAACATACACTAGACTATGTACCTGTAAATTATACTGGATAACATGAACATATAAATTATGTTGTCCAGTATATTAGCTGGACAATAGGCTTAATGCCACGACCCCAACCCGGTCGTGATGGCGCCCAGCACATTGCTAGGCATGCCCGACCATTCACCCAATATTCCGAGCTACGAGCTCGCATCCGTATTTCAGAAATCATTACAGCGAAAAGAATCCGAAATATTTTAGCAGTTAATAGAAAATATCCCGACAACCAATACACAATATCCTCCCACAGATATGGGGGTCACGAGTCAAGAGCCTCTACCAGAATAGCGTAATAAATACCAAAATATCTCATAATCTGAGTATGCGTAAATAACATAAATACAGGAAATATAATGGAGGGTTGGGTCCTGCGGACGCCATGCAACTACTTTGACAAGCTCCGAATAATACTCTGACAAGCAACTAAAATGATCAACTCTGCCCTGTGGTACCTGGATCTGCACACAAGGTGCAGGGAGTATGGGGTCAGTCTACCAACTCAGCAAATAATAAACATGTATAAAAACCCAAAGATAAGAAATCACGAAATAACACAAAATGAAGCTATCTAGCGGTTCTATACAGAAAAACCCTCAGAGATATGCATATAAAGCAACAGTAACTAAATGCATGAGATGCAATGCAATGCATGACCACTGCAGAATGTGCAGTCTGATCCATTTGGGTACCTGCGCTCACTGTGGGGGTTCAGACTCCGGAGGGGCTCCTGCAGCCCAAGCGCAATATCAGTAACATATGTTGCGGCGCAGTCCAACCCACTATCAGTCCAGCTATATGCATGCAAGCCTCATAGGCACAAAATAACTTACCACTTATAGTTCCATTTATCAGTAACTACAGAATGAGGTGTTCAAAACCGTAGAATTTTCCAAATCATTTTTAAACAATATTCTAATACAGGACTGATATCATGAAAACATGCTATGATTCACGGAAACAATGATAATGATCCTCACGAGATCCAAATAACTGGCATGCAGCCCAAATATGTTCATAACCATCCAAGTAGGAGGTTTACCGGATCATTTATAGCCAACAACACAGTACAATGCCACTCGGTCGGACTAAGCCATAGTCCCCAATCATAATCGACCCCGCACTCACAGTAGAGTACGTGCCTTGCCTCAATATAGCATCACAATGTGATATACCGGGGTTTCAAACCCTCGGGTCATCATTTATACCCATTACTCACCTTAAGCCGCCCGCAAGCTAGCTCACAATGCCTTTCCCTCGAGAATCAAACTCCCCAGATTCAAATCTGATCAAAACCAATAGGAATACGTAAAAATAAGCTAATCGAACATAACCCAATCAAGATAGCTCGAGTTACACCAAAAAACACGAAGTTGGCGAAACCTGAGCCCCGGGCCCAGTTCTCAAAAATTATGAAGTTTACATTTTCACAATCCTCGTCTCGCCACGAGTCCGTACATATGAAATTCATCGAAATCAGAGTCCAAGTGCTCCTCCAAATCCCAAAACTTACATTCAAAATTCCAAGCCCTAGTTCTTTAACTTTTACACCCAATTTCAGAGAACTTATGGTTGGTTCTTCAATAAAATGACGTAATAAGATCACGAGACTTACCTCCAATCACGTCCCGTTAAAATCCCCTTCAAAATCCGTCAATGAGCTCTCAAGGTATTGTAAAAATAAGGGAAATATGGCCCTTGATCGTAGATGAAATAACTTAATTAAACACACTGCCCATACGCCCCCTCTTACGCGAACGCATGGCCAAGTTGCGTCCGCGATGTCCATTTAAACAATAGGAAAAATTCCTTCTTCGCGAAAGCGGTGCCCAACCGCGAACGCGTACACCACTGCCACCTCTTACATCGCGAACGCGGGCCCTAGCCGTGAACGCGAAGGGAAATAGCCCTGGGACCCCCTTCACACGACCAATACCCTACACGAATGCGCCCCACATCCAGGACTGCGAAGGCCAAAGGGACCCAAACCTACGCAAACGCGGGACTGCCTCGCGAACGCGAAGGCCAAAATGAGTCTGCAGCAGCTGCTGCATTTTTGCAGCATTATTCAACCTCAAAATGCCTCGTTCAACCATCTGAAACCATCCCGAGGCCCTCGGGACCTCAACCAAAAGCCCAAACACAACCTGTTACATCATTCAAACTTGCTCGGGCTATAGAAACGCTATCTTTAACATAAAAAATCACCAAAATCATTGAATTTCATTCTAAGTTAAACATAAGCTTTCCAATCATATCCGATGCCGAAACCAACCAAACGAAGTTCGAATGACCTGAAAATTTTTACACATATCAAAATTTACCTAACAAAGCTAATGCAACTCTCGAAATTCCATCCCGACCCCCGAATAAAAACCTCACCTATCAACAGAAATTCGCCGAAATTCAACTTAGCCAATTCAAGCCTAATTCTACACCGGACCTCCAAATTTAATTCCAATTTCGCTCCCAAGTCATAAATCACCGTCCAAAACTAGTCGAATAATCAGAATTCCATTCCGAGCCATCTAACTCACAAGTCAATATCCGGTTGACTTTTCCAACATAAGTTTTCCTTAAAGAGACTATTTGTCTCATTTCTATCCAAATTCTATCTGTAACACTTCAAGTTCATCAACCACATATAATGAAACTCGGGGAAGCATAAAACAAGGAATTCGGGGAAAAAATACAAGAGACAATGAGTCGGATCGTCACATCCTCCCCAACTTAAACAAACGCTCATCCTCGAGCGTACCTAGAGTTGTACTAGAAGCAATTCAATAGCTAAATGACCTTACCAGGCCATGCCCGGGGCAATACCATGTCACCCTATCTCACATAGGTGCCGATAACATAACACAGCTAAAATTTCACACTCCATTTGGCCTATAAATCGTAGAACCACACTGCACTACCCGAAATCATACACAAGATCAGAACCTCACATCTATATTCAGAATCAATCTGAACCAGCTGTAACAACCCACACCAGCAACCTCAGGTGAATTCATACAATATACACTACAATTCAACACTTGGAACAATAGTCTCTATTCATAGCAGTTACCCACAGTACTCAATTACCAATAAGAAACCTCTTATCTAGCTAAAGTCTTATTCCAACACTTTCGCATATTGCCAGCGATAACTAAAACACGCAACGAACAGTAGCAGTTCTTCAGATTAAACATTCATGAAGTCGCTTCCAAGTTGACTATTACCACAACAGATCCTCGGGCCAAACCTCGATATTACCCTTCTAACCAGCTGAAATCAAATGTGCTCATACTCATTAATAACCCAATGATCACCTAGAATCTAACACACCACTTCTGGTGATGTGGTGCCTCAGTACGAGCCTAAGCTACAATTGCATAATACACGCGCCAATAAGGAACAATCTACACATTCCAAATCAGGGCAAATGATTCATCCGGAAGAGTTATACCTCACGCTCATCAATACCTTCACAAGACCAAACTGAGACCCTGTCTCACATCATAGGAATAGAGTACTTGAATCCTCCTAGAGAGGTCATAACTTCACGTGGCCTCGCCACAACACGTGATCCTATCCCAACACTGTTACACATGAAACACCTCGTGTTACCATGCTCACAGTAGACAGCCATGCACAGATCTATGCCTAGAAACAAATCTCCCATCACACTCACGGTAAAAAAAGTAATATACACAATTCAGTCCTGAAAGCACAACCGATACACTATCCGCCAAGCAATTCTCAATACGAACTTTCCGCAGAAGCCAGGAAGCAGGGCATACAAAGTAACATATGGAAGGCCAATATTAATATCACACCATTGCGGCGTGCAACCCGATCCCGATAACATACTCGTGGCGGCGTGCCACCCGATCCACATAATATCTCACATAAGGGGTGCACATCGAGCCACATTGGCTCATAATAACAAAATATCAACGTCGGTCGTAAGCAAACTGAGTGCATAAAGATATCTATTTAGAGTTGTGAGCTACAAATTCCACTTCCACTACTACTCATACTAGAGCCTTACGATATGGTACCCGGCACCAAATATTTATTGAAATCTGCAGTCTTGCCCGACAACATTCCCGACCACAAGGACGAATCTGAAAGGTCCCTCAATACTGGAATTGAAATCAATGGTAGAAACCTCTATACTGACATCCGCCTCGAAGGCCCAATTAAGAAACGCAATTCTCCCAAGCCGACCGCTAGTATCTGAAACACAACCATCCAGCTAGAACATAGTACGATACACCCCGCCACGCAACCTGTGGCATTTCCCAACATGCCTCGTAGCACAATTGTTTAAAATAATCCGACACTGAGACAATCACTCTACATCCCCATAACATATCCATAATTTATATACTAATAAGGGAAATTTCCACTCGAGTTCCGAATTCCCAATAGCAGCTGACAGTACCAACACAACACACACGATCCATAACCACGACATAGAATGCACCGGAGAACTCCCAGTCTCCAACTAACCATAGCACACGAATCACTGAACCTGAACCCAAATACGAATACAGATTACACCTCGTGTACCCAAGTATTCCATGAGAGGTATTCAAAAACTCCCATGTGCCATCAAACAACTCAGATATCCGAAGTCGATCCCATAAGGAAATGCTATAACACTACTGATGTATCATTTGTGGGATTACCCTCTTTCTGAAACATATGCCATTGTCAAATCACTTCCAATTAACAGTACCAGTTCCTTGATTACCTGAAGCTACTCATTACCTAAGACGTAGCCAAATCCACCATACCCTTCAGAACTGAGTCAAAAACTTGCACACGCCCATCTCGGTCCTTTACAACATACCGCATACCCAATATCCTCCAGGGATAACACAAGAACTTCCATCTCCTTTCTGCGCCGCAGACATCGACGCACCCAACTAGTCTAGAACTTTCATTGATCTCATTTAGAAGAATTTTTTTATACACTCCATGCTCTGCATGTCCATAGAAAATATACATCAAAACACATATACTCTGTAGACAATGCAATACCATGGTGAGATTAAACTCACTCTTTCATAAGCTTGTGGAAACACGAATCATCAGAAATTCTAACCCTTCTGCATCTGCTTTCATTCACATAACCGCTAAGCTCACTCTTCTAGGCGGCAAGATTTTTTTTACTAAGTCCCAAATTTTCAAAAATTTCGGCAGAGCTTCCTTTGTAATTGAGCCTATCCACATGCCAGAGAGCCACCAAAACCATCCTAACAACACGTCCACAACTTGACAAGACATCACAATGTATATCAATAACAGAGATCCCAATGTTACACATATTATATTATCGAAATTGGAACATGAGCATTCGTTGCACCTGTTCGAATCATAACATACAGAAAATACCTTTTAATTACACATAGGATCTTCTAACACACACATAATGATCATACCACTTCAGAATAATCTGCAGGAGATATCCACCTGCTTGCTTCAATATAGTATTTCGGTACATCATCCACCGTCATACTCCTCACGCAATCAATTGGTCTTTCTGAGTCTGGGCTCATACCACAACACACACACTCCTACCTAGGAGACTCAAAAAGATTCTTCACGCGCCCACAACTCGGGGCAACACGTCCAATCGCAATGGAAATCAATCACTTAATGGTCCGTTTATCACACAACAGACCTTCTTCGACACTACCAAGTCGTACAGACTCATAACACGGTACCAACGATCATCATGAATATCCAGCCGTCGTTACCACAATTAGGGATAATACTGAACTTATAAGCTCATATCACCAGCTCGCGCAGTCAGCACCTTGGTGTTCCAGCAAAAGACAATATCTGGCCTCAAGTCCTCCAAACTGGTCCAACGTCATCCTCACGAAGATTGCATCTCTCCCCTCGATCGGGGAATCGCAAGCCATCGAAGCATATATAATACTGAGCGCTCATGCGTGCATGCGAACACGTGGAAGGAATTTCAAGGGTTACTCTTTCAAGCTCAATCAAGGACGCACGATAAGATTTCAAGAAAGTGGAGTGTTTCCTAAAGGTTCTGTAGCCTCTTGCTTATAAGTGTGGTGCACGACACACCCATAAACAAGACTCTGCTAAACCGGCTCATGACTCGTGAGGCATAGTAACCTAGGCTCTGATACCAACTTGTCACGACCCCAACCCCGTCATGATGGCGCTCGCACATTGCTAGGCACGCCCGACCGTTCACCCAATATTCTGAGCTACGAGCTCGCATCCTTATTTCACAAATCATTACAGCGAAAAGAATCCAAAATATTTTAGCAGTTAATAGAAAATATCCCAACAACCAATACACAATATCCTCCCACAGATCTGGGGGTCACGAGTTAAGAGCCTCTACCAGAATAGCGTAATAAATACCAAAATATCTCATAATCTGAGTATGCAGAAATAACATAAATACAGGAAATATAATGGAGGGTCGGGTCCTGCGGACGCCATACAGCTACCCCGACAAGCTCCGAATAATACTCTGAAAAGCAGCAAAAATTATCAACTCTCCCCTGTGGTACCTGGATCTGCACACAAGGTGCAGGGAGTATGGGGTGAGTCTACCAACTCAGCAAGTAATAAGCATGTATAAAAACTCAAATATAAGAAATCACGAAATAACACAAAATGAAGCTATCTAGCAGTTCTATGCAGAACAACCCTGAGAGATATGCATATAAAGCAACAGTAATTAAATGCATGACCACTGCGGAACGTGCAGTCCGATCCATTTGGGTACCCGCGCTCACTGTGGGAGTTCAGACTCCGGAGGGGCTCCTACAGCCCAAGCGCAATATCATAGTAACATATGTTGCGGCGCACAGCCCGACCCACTATTAGTCCAGGTATATGCATGCAAGCCTCACAGGCACAAAATAACTTACCACTTATAGTTCCGTTTATCAGTAATTATAAAATGAGGTGTTCAAAATCGTAGAATTTGCCAAATCATTTTTAAACAGTGTTCTAATGCAGGACTGATATCATGAAAACATGCTATGATTCATGGAAACAATGATAATGATCCTCACAGGATCCAAATAACTGACACGCAGCCCAAATATGTTCATAACCATCCAAGTGGGAGGTTTACCGACTCATTTATAGCCAACAACACAGTACAATGCCACTCGGTCATACTAAGTCATAGTCCCCAATCATAATCGACCCCGCACTCACAGTAGAGTACGTGTCTCGCCTCAATATAGCGTCACAATATGATATATCAGGGTTTCAAACCCTCGAGTCATCATCTACACCCATTACTCACCTTAAGCCGGCCGCAAGCTAGCTCGCAATGTCTTTCCCTCGAGCATCAACCTCCGCATATGCCAAATCTGATCAAAACCAATAGGAATACCTCAAAATAGGCTAATGGAACATAACCCAATCGAAATAGCTCAAATTACTCCCAAAAACACGAAGTTGGAAAAACCCGAGCCGTGGGCCCTCTTCTCGAAAAATTATGAATGTCACATTTTCAGAATCCTTGTCTCGCCACGAGTCCGTACACATAAAATTTATCAAAATCGTAGTCCAATTGCTCCTCCAAATACCAAATTTACATTCAAAATTCCAAGACCTAGTTCTTTAACTTTTACACCCAATTTCAGAGAATTTATGGTTGGTTCTTCAATAAAATAATGTAATAAGACCACGAGACTTACCTCCAATCACTTCCCGTTGAAATCCCCTTCAAAATCCGTCAATGAGCTCTCAAGGTATTGTAAAAATGGAGGAAATATGGCCCTTGCTCACGGATGAAATAACTTAATTAAACACACTGCCCAAACGTCCCCTCTTATGCGAACACATGGCCAAGTCTCGTACGCGATGGCCAATTAAACATTGGGCAAAATTCCTTCTTCGCGAATGCGGTGCCCAACCGCGAACGCGTACACCACTGCCACCTCCTTCATCGCGAACGCGGGCCCTAGCCGCGAATGCGAAGATTAATAGCCAGGGGACCCCCTTCACACGACCAATATCCTACGCGAACGCGCCCCTCATCCACGAACGTGAAGGACAAAGGGACCTAGACCTACACAAACGCGGGACTGCCTCGCGAACGCAAAGGCCAAAATGGGTCTGCAGTTGCTGCTGTATTTCTGCAACACTATTCAACCTCCAAACTCATCTTTCAACCATCTGAAACAATCTCAAGGCCCTCAGGACCTCAACCAAAAGCGCAAACACAACCCATTACCTCATTCAAACTTGCTCGGGCTATAAAAAAGCTATCTTTAACATCAAAAATCATCAAAATCATTGAATTTCATTCTATGTTAAAATTAAGCTTTCCAAAATCATATCTGATGCCGAAACCAACCAAACGAAGTCCGAATGACCTGAAAATTTGCACACATATCCAAATTTACCTAAAGAAGCTAATGAAACTCTCGAAATTCCATCCCAACCTCGGGATAAAAACCTCACCTATCAACCAGAATTCGCCGAAATTCAACTTATCCAATTCAAGCCTAATTCTACACCAGACCTCCAAATTCAATTTCGATTTCGCTCCCAAGTCATAAATACAGTCCGAAACTAGCCGAATCATCGGAATTCCATTCCGAGCCCTCTAACTCTCAAGTCAATGTACGGTTGACTTTTCCAACTTAAGTTTTCCTTAAAGAGACTATTTGTCTCATTTCTATCCAAATTCTATCCGAAACACATCAAGTTCATCAACCACATATAATGAAACTCGGGGAAGCATAAAACAAGGAATTCGGGGCAAAAATGCAAGAGACAACGGGTCGGGTCATCACACTTAGACATGGCAGACATCCCGTAAACTTTGCTGGAGTCAAACAAAACTAAACTCTATTATAATAACTATCCAGTATAATATAATGGAATACAATCATTCACAGAATAAAAATTTATTTATATTTTTTTATTACATATTAATGTATTTTTTATGTAGCATCTGGTTTTACATATTTCTGTAATTACTACTGGAATTAAATAATGAAGATTTTTTTATCACTTACTTCTGTTGCCAACTACTTGTGTTCTTACATTCAATTTCTCAGACAAAAAATAGTTAACAATTTTTTCGGCATTTATTGCTATTAAATATATGAAATTTGGCAGTTAGAACAATTTACTAGAAATAAATAATTTAATATTTCGTTTCCTGTATATTTTACTGGATTTGTTTAATATAAAACCATTACATCCTGTAATTACTACCGGAATAGAAACCTGTATCTCCGTAAAAGGAGCGTAGAGTGTAGTATCAGCATAACCATCCCATGTGTTGGTAAGTGCCCGGCTTATCCCGGCGAAGTAGTGACAAGGCTAGGACCAGACACTCACATAAACCTATACAGTTCAAATATATATATGCAACAATAATAACAGGAAGATAAATATTTGAGAAGGGGGAGACATCTTCTGGGGTAGCAACAAAATATAATAACAGGTGCAGAATAAATGAATTTCATTTAATGAGGACGGGTAAATCAAAATCGGCATGGCACCACCCATCGTGCTTTTACTCTCGTTCTCACCAAATAATCAATTAAGATGTACGGCATCACCCATCGTACTTTTACTCTCGTTCTCACCAAATAATCAATTAAGATGTACGGCATCACCCATCGTACTTTTACTTTCACACTCTCATAATCACTCTTCCTCGTCACCGGTAAAGAATATATTAATGTCAGCAGAAAAACTAACCTTTTCATACTTTTGGTTAAAATTCAGTTGCCTTGCTCTTTAAAACAAATAATAGACAAAACTATTCAACTCCAAAGCTAAATATTCTTTCAGTAGTGAGGCTAAATGCATTTTAATAATTCTAATAATGAGCGCACGAATAGCTAATTGGAATGCGTAAATTAAGTTTTAGGCATTCGACTTATATTTATAAGAAGAATCGGAGGATGCTTTCGTTTTGTCAAGAAAATCCAACATCTCTTACTCTTTATCTCTTTCACAATTCAAAATGCAAAGCCACTGTGCTTCTCTTGATTTACACACTCAAAATTTATGTGTACAAGTCTTGATCTTAAAACTCAACAAAAGCTTGAATCTTACAGTTTACTCAATCATTTCGCTAAGTCGAACATACCATATTGAGGAATCTTCTGTTTTCATTTCATGTAATTAAATCAAAAACCATAAGCCCTTCTTCATGCAAAATTTAATACTCCAATATACAAGTTCTGCACAGAGCAAATGAAAGTATTCCTCATGTTACATATCTGCCAAACAAGCAATTCTTATATTCCACACAAGCCAATATTAATTTGAAAAGCATTAATACAAGCCCACATTTTATATCAATAATATATCATTTCTATCTAATGCTTTTATGGCTTTGAAGAAACAATATGGGAAAAAGAAAGATTAGATTTGCAATCAAATATACTGACCTTGTATTGTTATGACATATTCTGAGTACAGGAGCATCCAGAAAGCTTTGTCTGTATCTACTTCTAATCACACCCACAAATTTAACCCACAATAGACATTGAATTGCGAAATTAGGAAGAGGAGAATCCAAAAAAAGCGTAGAAAATAAAAGAGATGAAGGAAAAAGAGGAGAAAATATGGGCAAAATTAATAAGCGAAGAACATATCAGCAGGTAAAATGCCCAAAACAAACATGAGAACAAGAGCAGAGAGAGAGACCGTAGAAATTGTCATAGATAGAAGCTGAAGAAACATTTTTTGACAGTTCAAAAAAACAAAGGAAAAAGCTAATGTTATACTTGTAGTGATATTGAATTTACACGTAGGTATGGGGATGTTAAAATAATACTCTAATTTTCACATGGACATAACTAAGGTAAAACAGTATTAAATTACACTCCATAAACATGAAATTATAAATACATCGATAGCTACATTTTACTAATTTTATAATGTCTAGAAGATATAGTTTTACAACTTTGAATTTTTTAAGATAGCGGCACTAGCTTCAAGTCACAAAATATAAATATTAGAGAATTTGAGTTTTTACCCAATTACCCACATTTGAACACATGAAACAAACTTATACAAGTTAAATTTACCATAATTCAAATGAGCAGTAGGACAACAATAAATTATCTGGTAATGTAGTGCTAGATTAGCTTATCCACTTTTATCTCATTTTTTATAACATTAATAACATTTATCCACTCTTATCTCTACTTGTGTCATCCTTAGAAAAAGCTCCTTAACTCATAGAATTACTATTAAGGTCATATCAAAAGAACCTCATAGCTTCATAGTTTGGTCTAAAATAGCATATAAGGGGGCGGACTTTCAAAATAATTTGAAGTGGACTATGCATTCTATAATATTGATATTACTTTTTAGATTTGTAATCAAGAACTCTAACCTCGTATCGCCGTGACATACTCCGAGTAGAGGAACATTCGGAAAGTAGTCGCAAAAATGAGCTTAACCGCATTCAAAAGCAAGCAGCAAGTTGTGGCTCCACTTACATCCCAAAATAGCAGCAAAAGATGTTTCACTGGCAAAAATGCTAACAAACGAATAGTCGCTTAAATTGCTTGTTTTTTCTACGAAGTTGAACTTAATATTAAACAAAGTTGAATCTCATATTAAATTTAGAAGGAATAGAAATTTCAAGTACCTCTTAGCAGTTTTTCGAAGGGGAAATTGTCATTTCTACCTTACATTTGTTGTAGGAATCGTTGCCACTGGCTGTTGTGTGTGAGTGCTCTTGCTTCTTTGGAGCAACATGTTCAATTTCTCTTTTACTTCCTTCTGAAACTTCCTTGATGGTGGTGAGCATTTGTGAGATACCCAAACTACCTTTTCCATGAAAGATAACATAACTAACTTCTTGCTTCTGCCTCATTGTTTCTTGTAAACAGCTTTTTTATTTGAATCTTGAAAATCTTGCCAGTCAGTAGCTATTGCGCGTTAACAAGAGGCAACAGTCCCTTATGTAAAAATAAAATTAATTATTTATGTGCGAGTAATTGTATCTAAGATCAAGTGATACCAATTGAGAACAGTTGCTTAAACTGCTAGCTATAAGGCCTGTAAACCAATTACTCTGAAGGTACAACAATTTGAAGCTACTCATTGAATTTTTACAAATATTAGAAGGAATAATCCATGTGGTATTATTAGAACTCACATCCAAAGTCTCTAATTTAAGCAAATTGGAGAAAGACTCAGGTAACCCACCAATAAAATTTAAAAACATTGAATGACAAGACCATTCTCTTTAAATTGCTCAAGTTCAAAAGAGTATCAACAGGCAACTTACCAGAGAAATTATTGTTGGAAATATCAAGAAATTCCAAATTAGAACATGTACCAAGATTTTTAGGAACCAAACTTGAGAAATTATTGAAAGACAAATGCAATTCTACTAAAATTTTACACAAATCAGCAAGTTAGCTAGCAAAAACACTTTGAAAATTATTGCCTCTCAAGTACAAAAACTTTAGGCTTTCACTTGGCAGCTTAGGGACTAGCCCTACAAACTGATTATTTGTAAGGTTGAGAAAATAGAGTTTTTCATGTAAATAAAGTGAAGTACCAATATCACCATAAAACTTTTGATTTTCTTTCTGTTGCTTAGAATAGTCTAAAAGTAGCATCCACTCACCATGTCTCATCCTCACCTCTAATTCACTACCACCTTAATATACAATCAAACATCCTAGATTTAGAAATCAAAAAATCAGTTTACGTGATCAATATTATAACGATATTAGTAGTACCAATAATGATTTGATTAATTGAGCAAGAAATCCAACAAGTAGTTGCTTCTCGAATTAGCAGCTAACATCAATTGTTTCTTAAAACAAAAAGAAATAAGTAGAGTATAATCATTTAACGCGCATACTCAAATTAATCTTACAAAAATCATTTTCAGTAGTTATCACTTTATCCATCAAAATTCAGATCTCACAAAAGCATCTACATGAGAGAAACTTGACATTTGAAAAGGGAAAACGCGTTGCTTGCTAATAGAGATAAACAATAAATGTCCTCAAACAGCAAAGTCCTCTAGAATCTTTCATAAATTAAAGCTACCAAAATCTTCTTTTTCCTTTATAAAACACTGTTTTCCAGATTACGGTATAAGTCATCCAGCTTTATGTACAACGCTTTCCACGGATAAAGTGTTTATAGTAGGTAAGTTTTCTACTCATCTTTTAAATTTAAATTTAAATCAGTAAAACTTTAGGTTAGGCGAAGAAAGAAACTGATCGCTAGGCTTTGGATAAAGTAAAGAGAAAAAGTTAAAGAAGTACTAAAATTAGCATTCTTTAACACTAAAGACTCCAAATTTGAGAGGCCAAGCAAATAGGAAGAGACCAAAGTGAAGTGAACATTTAGAAAATGCTGGCAAGATTTATATAGGAAACTCTAGAGTTCTTGCATGAATACCAGTGAAACTACAAGGGTTTACAAGGGCATATAGATCACAACCAGTTTTGAAGTTGATACCTTCACATTGCAAATATCATAAATTTCTTCGGTAGTGAGAAACAATATTTTTTCTGCATCCTCGTCGGCGATAGTTGCTGTTATAGAACCGCTTTGAACTGTGAGCGTCACTTCAAATTGGCACCTAGTTGTATGACAAAATGATTGGTTAATTAAAAGGATGATGAATGTATAATGTTAAATGTAAACAGTTATGTGAAAGTTGCATGTATACTTGGGAACCAACTGGGTAGGTCGACGACAATTAGCAAAATAGAACTTTCTCCGTAAGATAGCTCGTGTGAAGTGTTGTTTGCAGTCTGAACAAGCTAGTTTACAGAATCGTTGGTTCTCATTTTGTAATGTGACTTCAGCCTGTATGTAGAATATTTGGCCCTGGAAAGCACAAGGATATTGCATATTAATTTTTTGTTATTAAATAATAAAAGGTAAAAAATTTTACCAGTGCATATATGAAAATTTAGTGTACTTACTGGATTTTGATATCGGATTTCTGCAATTGGCACTATCTCTTCTTCGAAAGGAAGAAATAAAAGAGAGCATGTTGGACTTGTGCTCTTCATTGTGTACGCAATAAGCATTTGCTCATTTTGTTGAGCCCTTCAAGTATGTTAACATTTCAAAATTAGTTCTTGTACACATTCAAGCACATATATGACAAATGATGTATTGATATTGAAATAAATCTACAATACCATGTTCTTAATGCACTTGTGGGTATTAGAGGATTCATTTCGATTGTTGTACTGAATCTGTTAGTCAATCATGCATGCATTTGAACATTCAGTTTTAATTTGATAGGGTGGTATATGAAAAAATAAAATATAATTGCGTATATACTTTACCTGTATTGAATTTGTTACTCCATCCTGTATGCATTTGAGGTGTTTTACTTGACGCCAACTTTGATCTTGCAACTTTTCTGGCAATGATTATTGGGTATTCGTTTTTAAGCAGTTGGAGCAATTTGTTCCCATCATGATCAATAAAATTTTCCCAAAGTGTCAATTTCGTTGGTTTTTTCCTCTACAAAATAGAGTGAAATTGTTAGGTCATTATCTTAAATCAATATCAAAATCTCAATGCTTAAGCAGCACAAATGAGCATCAATTGCAAAATTTAAATGTTAGACATGATTTTTAAAAATTGAACACATATATATAACTTAATGTGTAAAAATTTCTATAATGTAATCAGTTTCGAAGAAAACAGGCATTCCTTGAGATATTGACTATTGATCCTTAACAGAAGCTTGTAAAGCAAAATATCTTAAACTATCATATGTTCTCAAAAAGCCAATAAGTCTCAAATGTAAAATCGATGGTAGAATTGTTTAATGCTTACTAAAAGATAAATAGATATAATTCATGACTTACTGTAGTAATGATCCAATTAGTTCCAACATAAAGATGTTTTGAATAAGTTCTGAATTGCAATGTAACTGTATTATACAATACCAAAATATCTACTAGAGATGTTCGTAACAGTGATATGCTACTTAGGTATTTCCTGAGATCTTGACTATTGGTCTCTAACAAAAGCTTCTAAAGCAAAATAGTTTAAAATATCATATGTTCTCAAAAAGCCAATAAGTCTCAAATCTAAAATAGATGGAAGAATTGCTTCATGCTTAGTAAAACATAAATAGATATAATTCACGACTTACTGTAGCAATGATCCAATTAGTTCCAACAAAAAGATGTTTTGAATAAGTTCTAATAATGTGATGCAACTCTATTATACAATGCAAGAATATGTAATAGAGATGTTCATGATATTGATATGCCACTTTCTTCTATTAGATCTTTCGACATTGGTAATATCTGCATATTTGAAATACAATAGTTTGTAAGCACGTTTGTGATATACAAATTTTTAGTACATAGAAATCCACAATCGAATAAATACTTTAAATAGAATTTTTATAATCTATTTATTAGCTTTTCTTCAAAGCCATTCAAATATTTAACTCAAATATATATATATATATATATATATATATATATATATATATATATATATATATATATATATATATATATATATATATATATATATATATATATATATATATATATATATATATATATATATATAAGATTGATTCATGTTACAGAATTTGTGCAAAAACTACTATATTTCAAATTCCTAGAAAGGGCGATATTATGTTGATATAATTTGAGATAGGTTATCTGTTTGTTCGGAAACATATAACATTAGAGGAGACAAACTGGTTCCTTTTTATTCAGTTCTCTAATTACATGAATATTTTAGTCAATCTTCTATAATTTGATCTAAATCCAATAGTTAAACATGATATCCCAAGGAACGATTGTTTTAGCAACCCTGGATGAGTCAACAGTAGCTAAAATTTTGAAATATAATAGACACTATCCTTATTAAAGAACAACTGTAGATAAATCAGAAAGTCATTGTTAAAAGAGAAAAATAAGCAACTACAAATTTAATTATGCTATATTTCTATATTTGAAGGTATTATGTTTTTCTCTGAATGACTCTTAGCAACAATCTAATTTTTTGGCGCATATAAAAGTAAATAATTTTTAAGTTAATTTTTAATAGCTTCTTCCCAATTTGTGATTTTGGCATAACTGAAGTTTTATTTTTTGAATCATTGCTTCTAACTTTATTGAAGAATAATTAAAGATTTTTAAAATCTTACATGCCAGTGATATGCTTTTTTGACTCTTGGATTGGTGTCTGCTTTTAGCTAGCAAACATCGTCATTCCGGGAAACTATCTCTACAATTGTGGTTATATAAATGAAAATAGATTGAAAGTGTGAATTTAATCTGAAAAGGCATAAATTAATTGCTAAAAAGCTGATTGAAATTAAAATATACAAAATTAGAAGAATAATTCAATATCAATTCTAATTTTAGTTATATTCTTATAGCAAGAAAAACAGTAAGATAAGAACTTATTTTGCATTGTTCAGAAAATATTTAAAAATATGATCAAATATTACTAGTAGTAAAAAGGTTAAACCATATAATTTGTAGTTGACGTAAGCATGCTTTGCAAGGTTATAATTGCAGTAAAAGCAATGGTAAAGTGAAGCGTGCAAGGCAGCCTTTTAAAGGGTACAACCTCAACCTATCGGTTTAATTCATTGTGTGCTATTGCTAGACAATATATGTAAAGTGATACATTACATCATACTTGAATCATCAGATGCTAGTTGGACCCAATAAAACAGGCTTATGTATACTTACTGATTATCCATGATGATAAAATCTTGAATTCTGTTCTCTTAAAAAAACCGACAAATAAGCTAATAGACAATAAAAATTAATATAGACAATAATTGTAATAATAACAATAGTAACAATACTAATAAATGTGAATTTTAGGAGAACAAATAATATAAATAGTTAAATATTTAATTACCGTGTTCATATCCCTCGGGTTGATATTCGAAATTGCCAAATTGTGTAAGATTTAAGCGCGTTGGTGAAGGTAGTGGCTCTTCAGGTGGATTAACAGTTTCTATTGGCTCGACAATGGTATACATATCAATCGTCCATGTAAATCTTTTAAGTGGATTTCCATACATATAGTTTGATTCCTTAACATGTGCAACGGACACCAAGTAAGTATGGAAATGACGAAACAGATCTTCAAAATGCATTATCTCCGCATTGAATATTATGCATTCCACTTGATTTTCTTGTAAACAAAATAAGGCATAATTGGGATAATATTAATTTAATTATTATTGGAAAATTTATGAAGCCTCTAAAAATCACCTTTTCATCTTGTAAAATCATCAGCTGATACTTTTTACGTTCTCTCTTTTTTGTATCTAGGTCTGCCTTTATCAACTACTTGAACCTTACAGGTCCATTCTTCTGTTTCTGGAGTAATCACATTGATGTTAAACCTTTTTTCCATCTAGACGTAATCTGCAATTATAATATATCACAATATAATAATGAGCAAACGTAAAATTGTCAGAATGATTACAGTAGAATCATAGAATTCAAAGAGCGAACAAGTTGTACGTTAGACATACTATTAGGAATGATAGATCCAAATTACAGGAAAAGCTTTTTCGATAATTTCATCATATACTACATTATATGTGGAGTGATCATCATCATCGTCAACAGTAGCCGGTCTAATTAATACCTTGACACAATTAGAACTTTTGGCTCTTGATAAAGCAATGTATACTGACCATGAGAAAATACAAGTTCTAGCAAATAAATGCCAACAAAAACTAATGTTTGGCCTTGAGCTTTATTTATAGTCATGGCGAAACAAGAATTGAAGTGGTAGTTTTTCATCTTCTGATGTTAACACTGGTATTCGCAGGATGAACACATGTGTATTTTTAAAATCACCATTGAATATTGTAGCACTAATAATATGAGATTTGAAGTCATTACATATTAATCGTGTTCCACTGCACAAACCTTCACAAGGATTCGAATTTCTTAATAATATAATCAGAGAATTTTTTTAGACACAATTTATAAGGAGGTAAACCAGAAGGATTTAAAGCGTGCAAAAAATCTTCATATTCACTTTGATCCTTTGGATCAATTATTTCATCGCTAGCTAAATAGATTTTTTCATCAGTTGGAAATTGAGCAATTAGCATGTCATTTTTTTCATCGACGAAGTCGTTCTTTGTAGTTAGAATTGCACGAGAAACAATAAAAGAAATATTTGAATGAGTTAAATATAAATCAGGATAAGTAACTTTAAATAGATGATTCCGGGAATCTTTTTCAGTGGTAAAAGGTATGATCTGAGAACGGGGAATTTCTATTTTGCTCTTATTATTTTTTTTCTTTTCCATTACCAATTCTCATCAAATATTCACAAAAAGCTGGGTCTGTTTTCGCACGCATATTTTCGGATAGTTGTAATTTTTCAAGTCGATGCCAAATTTCAGAAGATAATAAGCTTTCACGAACAAAATCTTCCCTTTGTCCACCACGAACAACGGGGAGAGTTTGTCTAAAGTCGCCACTGAACACAACAACCTTTCCGCCGAATAGCATATTTGTTTCCATTAAATCTCTGAGGAGAAAATATAGTGCTTCAATCATTTCTTTTTTCGCCTTTGAAATTTCGTCTCATACTATTAGTTTTGCATCTCGAATCAATAATGCCAATAAATTTTGTTTACTGATATTGCAATTAAAATTTCCATCAACTTCAATAGGTATTTTAAATCGGGAATGAGCAGTTCGGCCTCCAGGAATAAGCGAAGCGGCAACACCTGAACCCACAGTCGCTAATGCTATAAATCCTCTGTGTCTCATAGTAGCTAATAAGGCACGATATAAAAAGCTTTTTCCAGTTCCTCCTGGACCATCAATAAAGTATGCTCCAGGTTTATTTGAAAATTTTTTATTAAGCATTATATGTAAGCTCTTCTTTGTTCAATGTTTAGTTAATATGGAAATAGTAATGTGAAGACCCGACCCGTCGTCTCATGAGTTACTACCCCATTCTTCCCATTTTCTGCTTTCCTATGTTTCACTACCGGTATGAGCTGCGTTAGAATTGATTTGGAGTGACTTTTAAAAGAAATGAGACACTTAATCTCTTTAAGGAAGGATCAATTTGGAAAAACGTCAATCGAAAGTTGACTTGTGAGTTAGAGGGCTCGAAATTTATTTCCAATGATTTGATTAGTTTCGGGGGATGATTTAAAGCTTAGGAGAGCAACCGGAAGTAATTTTGGAGGTTCGGTGTAGAAGTTAGCATATTTTGGCGAAGTTAGGATTTTGGCGAAATTCGGTTGGTAGGCGAGATTTTGATCCGAGGGTCGGAATGAAATTCCAAGAATTATAATAGCTTCATTATGTGATTTGATATGTGTGCGCAAAATTTCATATCATTCGGAGGTGATTTTTCTGGGTTTTGATCATAATACGTATTTTGGAAGTTTTGGAAGAACTTAGGTGTAAATTCGATGTAACTTGATGGTTTTCAATATTGTTGAGGTGTTTTAATAATTGGAACAAGTTTCAATAATATTTTAAGATATGTTGGAGTGTTTAATTGAGGTCCCGGGGTCCTCAGGGTGATTTCGGATGGCTAACAAGAACTTTCGAAGTTAGAAAATGTCATAATAGATGGATTTGTAAATGAGTGTGCACAAGACACCACTTTGAACGATCATATCTCCCTTTATATAAGGATTTGTGTGAGCTAAATCCTAGAAAATTAAAGCCCTTTGAGTCTAGTTTCTAAGGCAACAAATCGTGCATCATTTGGAGGTGCATAGAGAAAGTTATGACCATTTTCTGGGCATATGTCACTAGCGCGCCCAGATGCGCGGCCGCGCAAGTGGCTAGCGCGCCCAAGACAGAACACTGGGCAAACTAGCGCACCCAAATACGCGCCCAGGTGCGCGGCCGCGCTAGTCAGGCCTATAAACGCCCCAAGACCGGTCTAGAGTGTTGTCAAGTCATTTTTCGGGTTAAGGCTTGCTCTCTCAAGAGGATTTCGTCCCAAACTTCATGCCTATGATATAAGGTAAGATTTTTGGAGTACTTTAAGTTGATTACTACTCCTAAACACTTTTATTAACATGGATTGATCTTGAAAATCCTTAGATTTCATTCTAATCCCTAATTGATTCAAGAACATTCCAAATTGGATCCTCAAGATTCTTACTACAAGAGGTATATCTATCATCTCTAACTACTCTATGGTGATTATTTATGTATGATATATACATTAGAACTCATGGGATGATGATGGAAAACCATAATTGCCTAAACTAGGTGGTGTTGGTTCTAGCGATTATGAAAATGGTTTAAATAAGGAGGTTGATGGTTGGGTATGAATGAATGGTCATACATATGTTGTTGGAAGTTATAAATTGGTTAGGAATGATGGCGGAGTGAATTTGTTGGTTAATTGGTGATAGTTGGATGAACCAACACTATAGTTAGGAGGTGTAAATATCTATGCCTGCAAGATGTTTGATAATATGCCTAACTGGCATAAGTTATGGAGTTTATTATCGATATTGGTCCTATTGAATGTTGTAATGTAGATTGAAGTTACCTAACTGTATTGGATCATTGTAGTAGCACTAAGGGACGAATTTCATATATATATATATATATATATATATATATATATATATATGGGTTACCACCCCGTCTTTTAGAAATCGAGCTTTATCGATGTTTGTGTGATTTTTGGGCAGATTCGACACGTGAGGAGGTCGATACAAGAGGAAAAGGCATTGTGGACCAGTCTACGACCGGCTAGAGGTGAGTAGTTTGTATAGATGATGGCTTGAGGGTTTGAAACCCCGTTTTATCACATCGTGACGCTATTTTAGGGTGTGACTCACACCCCATGGCAGGTGCGGGATTGTAAATAATTGGGGATTGTGACTTGGTCCATCCCGAGAGATGAGTATGAATTATTGGCGTCTGATACACACATTGTGTTGCTGATAATTGGGCTTGATGCCATGTTTGGGGCCTTGTGCCGATCTGTAGTACCCGTCTAGGGTGAATATCTGTGTGATAACATGATTTGCATAATCATTTATCTCAGTCATGTGTTATTCACTGCTATTAAATGCTAAGTCACCGTATTTCTGAAATTCACTAATTAAATTTTATTCACCTTAATAAATTGAAAACTGGCAAAGAATCAGATTGAATCTGTTACGTGACTTACATACATATTGTGGACTGAGTATGGTTAGGGCTGCACGCCGCAGCGATGATATGATAATATTACGCTTGGGCTGAAGAAGCCCCTTCGGAGTATGTACACACCCCAGTGAGCGCCGTCGACGTTAAATGGATCGGGCTGCACGTTCTGCAGCGAATTCATGTGCATTGCATTGCATCTTTATCTGATACTTGGTTGTTGTTGTGATTATGTTATTCTGTTAGCATGTAGCTAAGTTATAGAATTGTTAGTTATAGCTTTGCGTTGTGGTTTTTTTCGTGGATTTCTTACTTTCAGTTTTTTTCTATACTTATTATTCACTGAGTCGGTAGTACTCACCCCTACTCTCTGCACCTTGTGTGTAGATTCAGGTACACCGGAGGCTTAGCTGATTCTCGTAGTCTCCAGAGAGATTTCTAGAGTCGTTGAGGTAGTGTATGAAGTTCGCAGGACCTGGATGCTCTTCATTACTTTCTCAGTTCATTATTAATATATACTTTCCCAGATTTTTATATCGATATTCAGATATTATTTTATTACTAAGTTGTGTTTAAAGGCTCTAGACTCGTGACCCCCAGATCATATGGGTGTGTCTTTGATTTTCGTATTTACCTATATTACATTATTAATATTCTTGGATTATTATTTTGTTAAATTCTCGGTTGAGACTTAAATATTAGGTTGGAAGCGATTGTTGGTCAGGCTTACCTAGCTTTAGGGCTGGGTGCCATCACGATCGGATTTGGGTCGTGACAAGTAAATCTTGTTCACTAACGATAATATTCCTTTCAAAATGTACATCTTTAACTTCTTTGGCGATTGTAGATGGTTTAATTTTGCCTTGAGTTAATTCAAATTCGTTGATATCACGACCCATTGAATGAAGAATGCCATTAATATGATTTAGTACTTTGTGACGAATTTCTCTTGTATGCATGTTTGGGTATTTTTTGAAATCTTATGACATGGGACTTTCAAATTTTACCCATAGCTCTTTGGGATTAGCGGGATTGCAGTAAACTAACAACACAGCAAATAAGTGTCTTAACCTCTGTGGCATTTGGTAACTTACTGCTTCTGACATGCATTTCTATTAAATTATTATCGCAAAGTAATAATCCTCTTTTATCCGCAGCTTCTCTGAACTTGTCACAAGTTATTCCGCTTACAATTCGCAAACAGACCAACAAGCCCTAATTCCCTCAAATCAAAGTTAGGCACGACACTTTACCTCTTTGCGTGACCAACTCAACAATGAATCATGACTTTTTCTTTCAAACAAGCCTCCAAACCAACCAAATCTAGACAAATATCGTTCAAATAATTTAAAATCGGTGTTAAAAACTACACACGAATGAAAAAGATTCAATCTTTAATGAAATTAAAAAAGTCAACCCCAGACCCGCTTGGTCAAATCCGAGATCCAGACTAAAATCTGATTACTCATTCACTCCGAGCCCGCTTATATGATTTATTTCACATGCTGAACTCAATTATCTCAATTTTATAATCCCTAAATTCTACCAAAATCCTTAATTAATTTCTACCATAAAATTTCTAGATTTTGATGTTGAAAACTCATGAAAAGTAATGGGAATTGAAAACAAAAGTGAATTAGAGTTGCTTAATAATAAATTTGGGAGAAGTTCTTCAAAGATCACCTCTAGTGTGTTTGAGGTTGAGAAATGGTGTAAAATGAGTTAAGTCCCTTTTTTCTTCTTTAACCTAGTTGCAGGTGTTACATTTGAGAACTTTGGTTCACAAATGTGATGCCCATAAATGCGACACACATATCGCTAATGCAATCAATACATCAGATGCTCAGAAGTTTCAAATGCAATATTGTGTTCGCAAATGTGAAAGGTCCCCATCGCAAATGCGCCCAAAATGCTTCACAAATGCGAAGCTGATAATAGCTATCAGTAGACGCAAATGCGACCAAGATATTCGCAAAAATCGAGGTCACCCAGCTTTGGCCCATGCTCACAAATGTGATCTATTGAACGCAAATGCGAGCCAGATCTCACAATTGCGAGATATTGATCAAACACTAGCAACTAGTATTGAACCAACATTTGCTTAATGACTCAAACTCTTCGGCAACACACCTGAAACTCATTTGAGCCCCTCAGGCTCTAAACCAAATATGCACACAAATGTAATAACATCCTACAAACTTTCTTGGTACCTCTAATCATCAAAATGGTATCAAATAACAAGAATCAAATATCAAAATTCATGATTTTCAACTTGAAAACTCCTTTTCATAATTTTTCAGATAACGCACCGAAATGCGCTCGGGTCACCCCCGAACCCCAAATAAAGTGCGTACAAGTCCAAAAATATTATACGAGCCTACCAAAATCGTCAAATATCGATCTGAGGTCATTTACCAGAATATTGACCATGGTTAACTCCAGTCCAATTTTAAGCTTAAAATCACTTTTTCTTCAAATTTTTATGTAAAAACTTTCCTGAAAATGACATGGACCACACACAAATCAAGAAACATCAAATGGAGCTAACAGAGATCTCGAAATACGAAAATAAAGGCTAGTACTCAAAATGACTTATCAGGTCGTCACAATAAGTTATCCCAAGATAAAGTAGTAATATTGATAATCCTAGAATAATGCAGTAAAATATATAATCCTAGGATAATACAATATCAAACTGCTAATAAAAAATAATATCAGGATAACTGATCCCAATTTAACTTATCCAGTATAACTTGTCTTCAAACTAAACGACCCATTAGTATACCACACTATACGCGTAAGAAATTATGGAAGAATGGGTTCTACCTAATCCTCACAAATCGCTAGGATTTTAAAATGACAGAAAAAATATGTGTTGGTACAAAAATTATCAAGATATATGCCCTAAATTTTATGTATTGCCGGGACTGTAGCCAAAACTTCTCACAGATTACCAGAATTTCAAAAAAAAAATTAACTTGCAACAAATATTGATGGATCACTAAGATTTGTGACCAAATTCTGACGGCTCACCTAAATATTTGACCATAGGTGCTAACAAATCACCAGAATTGGGCACCAAATATTGATGAGTGATACTAGATGAATTTGCCTATATTCAGGCCCTAAATAACCACTTTCTTGTATTGTTTTGATACTAAAAGTGTTAGCAAATATGCTCTTATGGGTGCTTTTTCGTGTTTTCAGGCTATATGTGACTAGGAAGGCGAGAAGTAATTTTGGAGTCGAGAAAATGAAGAAAAGAAGGTCAACCATGCAAACTCCCAGCCAAATCGTGCGGTAACAGTCCAAGGATTCAAGAACAGCTGTTGGCCGCGGTCCAGTCGTGACTGCAGATAGAGCACGGTAGAACAGGGCTTCTGGAAAAACAAAAGTTCAGAGAGGGTCATTGGCCGCGGTACTACCGCGACCGCGATAGGAACGCGGAAAAAGGATGTTGCAGACAAACTTGAGATTCAGAGAGGCCTCACGGGCGCAGTTCACCCGCGACCGCGCCTCGACCGCAGCAGCCGTGTCCCTGAACAGGGGTTGTGGAAAACCATTGAATTTAGCCCTAAAACCTATATTAGTCACTAGGTTCCGCCCCTTTGAGGCATGTATCGATTATTTTGAGTTCTCGTAAGGGAAAACAAGTGTGTGAGAATAGCTTAAACCTATTTCATCTTTCCTTCTTATTTTTCTTGTTAGATTATATTGAATCTTAGTTTTGTTTGTTTACCCATAGTTATGAGTAGCTAAATCATTTGTCTAAGGTCTTGATGGAACCTATTGAGGGATGAACTTCTAGTTTATGTTAATCCAAGTTTGCCGTTTTTTTTCTATATTTATTCACTATGTTTTTGTTGTAGTTAATTGACAGGATCCTCAATTAGCTGTGCTTATTTATTGTGCATAACGTGGAAAAGAGTGCATGTTTAAGTAGTTGTTGAATAACACTACTCTTAAAGTATAAGAGAAATTTATAACTGCGGGTTTAAAGACGGGATTAGGAATAACAAAGCCTTGGGTGCAACTTTAAATGAATTATATCAATTAAAGCTAGCTAGTGTATCTAGGGAGAGTGCAATAGTATATTATTGTGATTATTCAGAAGAAATTCATAATAAGCTAAGTTTTCATTGTTGATATAGAACTGTTGGTAAATTTATATGAAGCATAAACAGAAGGGATTCCATCAATAGGGGAAGTCTTGACCTTAGCATCTCTCTCTCATATTATTTACAACCTTAGTTAGTCTAATTTCAGCTAGTTTACTCCAAATCTTAGTTAGTAATTAAACCTCCAACTGTGATTCGAAAGTTTTGGGAAGCTGGTCATGAGGATTTGAGCGGGTCTTAAGGTGGTATTTGATAGGTTAACTCTCTGGGGATTTGACCCTGGGCATAATACTCGGGTTTTTTTTGCAACGTACGCATAGTCCTGTTTAGAGGGCATACTTTGGGCGTGATCAAATTTTGGCGTCGTTGCCAGGGAGTTAACGAAATTATCAATTTCCATTGCTAGAGTTACAAAAATGCTTGGTGTAGCTAGTTTCTTTACACCCAATTTTGATTGAAACTTTTGACGGTTGACTTGTTTGCACAGTTGTATGCCTAGAAACTCTACAAGGACTGGAGAACTACTTGAAGGAATATTATGGGCATTGAACCGTGCCAACAAAAAACTTCAACCATCTCAACAGACAGACAAACTCGAAACTGAAATGGAAGGAGTAATCGACCCCAACGGAAATGATAGACAGGAGCAAGTCAACTTATATGCTGGAGTGGCGGAACCTCTTATGTCGGCGGGTGCACTTTATGACTGGGCACAATAGACATCTTATAATTTGGCAACTGCCATTGTTGTGCCAGCGATACAGGCTAAATCATCCCAGATTACAAACAATATGCTGCACTTAGTGCAAAACAAGGGATTGTTTTCTGGAATGCAAGTATAAGACCCTCAATAGCACTTAAAGAATTTCCAATCCATATGCAAAACTCAGAGTCAGCCTAACGTGATCCGAAAGCAATCAGGCTACTATTATTACCTTTCTCTATGACAGGAGCTGCTCAGGTTTAGCTAAACTCACTCCCCATAAACTCCATTGAAACTTGGGATGAGTTAGTCAAACAGTTTCACAACAAGTTCCATCTACCCAACAAAACATCACAACAGCTTGATGAGATTGTGAGCTTTAAACAGAAACCTATGGAAACTTTGCACGAGACGTGGGGAAGGTTCAAACTAATGTTGGTAATGTGTCCCCATCATGGTATTCCAGAGCAGATGTTAGGACAGCGGTTTTACATGGGACTTTCTGACAGCATGAAAATATTGTGGATGCTTCAACTGGTGGGGCATTTTTGAGCAAGACATGGAGAGAAAGACAGAACCTGCTGGATAAAATGGCTCAGAATTCAAGTTGGACAACCAGAAACGCACCTATCACTCCGGTGGTGCATTTAGTACCTCTTTATCCGTCCAATACTATGGGTGAGAATGTGGCGACTCTTTTAACACAGATGAGAATCCTCACCAAGAAGGTGGAGGAGTCGGGGAAAAACAGCAGGTACATATAGTCGATATTACCAATGGGGGCTTGTGCACATCTTGCATCAGTCAGCCAATTGGTAATCCATGGAATGTGGAGCATAACCTTCATCATCAGCAACCTGAAGATATGAATTATGTGGCTAACTACGGGGGTCAGATGCAAGGTAATCAGAACTGGGGCCAGCAAACTCAGCAGCAGTACAGGCCACTGCAGCAACATTACAATGTAAGGAATATGGGAGGTATGAGACCCTCCAACAACATGGAAACTTATCCTAGGCCGCAAGGGTATAATAATCAGCAACAAGGGTACCACCCCTCTCAGCAGCAGTAGCAGGGTGGGAGACAAGAAGATGGGTTCTCTAGGCTAGAAGCAATGATGCAACAAGTGATTCGGTCCAATGCAAAGATAAATGCGAGGGTAGATGCACATGATGCAGCTATTAAAAATATTGAAATGCAGGTGGGCCAGATTGCTATGTCCTTGAATAACCGTCATCAAGGGACATTGCCTGCAGATACTCAGACCAACCCCAAAGATCAGGTCCCGAAGAAGCTGATGGCGGTGAGTCTCCGCAATGGTAGAGATCTTGATGTTGATCAGGAAAGAGCTCGTGAGAACATGCAGACAGAGACACTCATTCAGGTACCCATTGAGCTGGATGAATCAACAAGGCTGACAGATGTGACAGTCTAGCATGTTCCTGAAAATCAGAATATGCAGCACGAGAGAGAGAGAGAGAAAGTCGCTCAAACAGTGGGAGAACCAGTGGAGGAGATGATAGTTGAGAAGGAAAATTCCCAAGTCATTGGTAATAAAAGACCTCATGCACCATTCCCGCAAAGATTGGCTAAGCACCAAACGGAAGAGCAATACAAGAAGTTCTTTGGCATGCTCAAGCAAATTCAGGTATATATTCCATGGATCGAAGCTTTAAAGGAGATGCCTGGATACGCAAAGATGATGAAAGACTTGATGTCTAGGAAGTTTGACTTCCAAGACTTGGCCATAGTAACACTTACACAGACCTGTAGTGCAATGGTGACCAGACCCGTTGCTGAAAAGCTCTCTGACCCAGGGAGTTTCACTATTCCTTGCACTATTGGTAATTTCGCCTTTGTAAAGGCACTCTATGACTTAGGGGCCAGCATTAATTTTATGCCCCTGGATGTTTACAAGAGGTTGGGCAACGAGAGAGCTAGACCCACCTCTATGCTACTGCAGCTGGCTGACAGGACTCTAAAGCATCCATTTGGGATCCTAGATGATGTTCTTATTCAAGTGGGGAAATTTTTGTTCCCTGCAGATTTTGTGATCTTGGATTGCAAGGTAGATGAAGAAATTCCTATCATTTTAGGAAGACCATTCTTGGCCACTAGTAGAGCATTGATTGATTGCGAGACTAGGGAGCTTAAGATAGGCTCAATGATGAAGAGATTATTTTTAATGTGAAAAAATTGCTGAGACGTCCAAGTGAGTTTGCTAACTGCTCTTCATTGATGTTGTGGACATAATTGTTCAGTCTGATGATGAGGTATTGACGGTGGAGGATCCCTTGGCCTCATGTCTGTAAATGGTGAGGGGTTGACAGAATGGGTGTTGGCATTGGAAGGTTAGGGGTTTTGGGATAGAAAGCTAGAATTTGAACCCCTACACCAGGAAAAGAGAGAGAGTTCTCCGGCTAAACCGTCAATTGAAGAACACCGAAGCTGGAGCTAAAGCCATTGCCAGCTCACCTCAGGTATGAATTTCTGGGTCCAAACTCCACTTTACCTGTTATTATCTCATCTGGTTTGCTAGATGTGCACGTGCAACAGCTTTTACATGTATTGAAGGACTGCAAAACTACCATTGGATGGACCATGGTAGATATCAAGGGGATCCGCCCCACCTATTGCATGCACAAGATTCTGCTGGAAGAGGGACACAGACCTTCCAGGGAACATCAAAGGAGGCTTAATCCAAATATGAAGGAAGTGGTGAAGAAGGAGGTAATTAAGTGGTTAGATACAGGGATCATCTTCCCTATCCCTGACAGCAGCTGGGATAGCCCAGTTCAGTGTGTGCCTAAGAAGGGTGGCATGACGGTTGTGAAAAATGACAAAAACAAGCTAATCTCTACGAGAACCGTCGCTGGCTGGAGAATATGCATGGATTATAGAAAGCTGAATCTTGCCACCTGGAAAGTCCACTTCCCACTTCCCTTCATTGATCAGATGTTAGACAGATTGGCTGGGAGGTCGCACTTTTTCTTCCTCGATGGGTACTCAGGGTACAACCAGATTTCTATTGCCCCTGAGGACCGAGACAAGACCTCATTTACTTGCCTTATGCCATTTATGCCTTCAGGAGGATGCCATTTGGCCTTTGTAATGCACCCGCCACATTCCAACGGTGCATGATGGCCATTTTCACTGATATGGTTGAAGACATAATTGAGGTGTTCATGGATGATTTCTCAGTGGTGGGGATTCGTTTGATGAGTGTCTTGTGAATCTGACACGTGTGCTAAAAAGGGCATCGAGACTAATCTGGTGCTGAACTTGGAGAAGTGCCATTTCATGGTGCAAGAAGGCAAAGTCTTGGGGCACCGAGTGTCAAGAAAGAGAATAGAGGTAAATAGAGCCAAAGTTGATGTCATAGCAAAGCTGCCTCCGCCAACCTCGGTCAAAGCAATAAAAAGCTTTCTTAGACATGCCGGTTTCTACCAAAGGTTCATTAAAGACTTCTCCAAAATTGCCAACTCTCTCTGTAAGTTTCTAGAAAAAGATAACCCGTTTGTATTTTCTGATGCATGCAGGGTAGCATTTGAAGAGCTTAAGCAAATGCTGGTCACAACACCAATCATTGTTGCCCCCAACTGGGAGAAACCTTTTGAGCTAATGTGTGATGCTGGTGACTATGCATTGGGGGCGGTGCTGGGCCAGCGGAAGGACAAATTGATGCATCCAATCTACTATGCAAGTAGAATGCTAAGTGGGGCCCAACTGAATTACACAGTGATCGAGAAGGAGATGTTAGCTGTGGTGTTTGCATTCGACAAGTTCCGGTCCTACCTGATAGTGTCGAAGTTAATTGTATACACTGACCATGCAGCTCTTAGATACTTGATAGAGAAGAATGACTCTAAGCCATGCCTGATTCGTTGGGTGTTGTTGCTACAAGAATTTGATCTTGAGATACGTGATCAAAAGGGCACTGAGAACCAAGTCGCTGATCATCTATCACGACTTGAGGGAGTTGAAAACACAATTGAGGTTGAGGATATTCTGGAAACCTTTCCAGACGAGCAACTGCTCGTAGCTAACCATCTAGAAGCACCATGGTATGTGGATTTTGCCAACTACCTAGCTTGTGGTATCGTCCCTCGCGACCTGTCTTCGGTCCAGAGGAAGCGGTTCTTTCGTGAAAGCCGCAAGTATTATTGGGATGAACCCTATCTTTTTAGAATATGCCTGGATAACATGATCCAGAGATGCGTCTCCGAGATGGAACAATCTTCTATTTTGTAGGCATGTCATGCATCGGCTTATGGGGGACACTTTGGAGGAGTGAGGACTGCAGCAAAGGTGCTTGAGGCCGGGTTTTTCTGGCCAACGGTGTTAAAATATGCTCACACATGGGTAAAGGGTTGTAATGAATGCCACCTTCCCGGGAACATCTCCAGGTGCCACGAGATGCCCATGAACCTGATTTAGGAGGTTGAAGTGTTTGATGCTTGGGGGATAGATTTCATGGGTCCCTTCGTCAGCTCTTACGGCAATAAGTACATTCTTGTTGCTGTTGATTATATGTCAAGGTGGGTGGAAGCTGTAGCATTACCCACCAATGATGCAAAGGTAGTTGTGGGGTTTCTGAAGAAAAATATATTCACCCGCTTTGGACACCACGGGCGATAATAAGTGACGGAGGCACTCATTGCTGCAACAGAGCATTTGAGAAGTTTTTGGCAAAATAGGATGTGCGACACAAGGTGGCTACTCCGTACCACCCGCAAACCAGTGGATAGGTGGAGGTCTCCAATAGAGAGATAAAGAGTGTGTTGACAAAAACTGTAAACGCTACAAGAACAGATTGGGCAAGAAAGTTAGATGATGCACTCTGGGCGTATAGAACAGCATTAAAGACACCAATCGATATGTCTCCATACAAGTTGGTGTTTGGGAAGGCATGTCACCTGCTGGTAGAACTGGAGCACAGACCGTGGTGGGAACTGAAGCAGGTGAATCTTGATATGGAAGTTGCAGGCTCGTCTAGAGTCACAGAATTGCACGAGCTGGAGGAGTTCCGACATCTTTATATTGAGAGCACACGACTGCATAAAGAAAGAATGAAGAGGCTTCATGATCAGCACATTGTGGAGCGAACCTTCAAATCCGGGGACAGGGTACTGTTATACAAATCAAGATTGGGGTTGTTCCCGGGAAAGCTCAAATCGCGATGGTTTGGACCATTTTGGGTGGTTCAAGTCCTCCCGTCTAGAGTTGTTAAAGTTTCTACTGAGGATGACTCTCGCACATTTAGAGTCAGTGGTCAGCGGTTGCAAGTGGGAATGGGAAAATATAAGGAAGGAACTACATTTCACTTGAATGAGCCGCAGAGGTCGAGCGAGACGTTAATGCGCTTATCTGAGTCGTGTCGCGACGTTAAATCAGGCGTTGATGGGAGGAAACCCATAAAATTGTTGTAATTGTTATCCTTTAGAATATGAGAAAAAACGTCATCTGACTCAGAGGAGGGCCCAAACCGCGGTCGCGGGCGAAGCGCGGCCCAGACCCCTCTCTGAACCCTGTCTCCCGCAGTCCCACCGCGATCACGGGCCAACCGCGCCCGAGATCCCTTTCTGAACCTCTTCCCCCACAGTCCTCCCGCGACCGCGGAGCCCGCGTCCCAAGTAAGTTTTTTTTATTTTTATTTTTCTAATATAAACCCTCTTTTCCCAAATTACACCCCCCCCCCCCAGCCCTTAAAACCCATTTCTTTCTCTTTCTTCCTCCCATCAGTGTTTTCTTTCCCTCTTTCCTCAATTATCTCTCAAAATTTTCTCTCTTTTCTCATTCTTTTTCTTCCCCAAATCCCCCCCTCTCACCCATCTACCTCCCACAACTTCATCAACCCTTCCCACTCTTCAATCATGGTAAGTTCCTCTGTCTTTCTCTTTATTTTAACTTCTAATTTAGTGTAATTTAGTATAGTTTGTTTTAATTAACCCTAGCTAGCAATAGTTTCAATTCTTGAATACTTGTTGATTGTTGTTTTTATATTGATTGTAGATGTTATTATGGATGGTTTGGTGATTATTTGTTGGCCCCCCATTATTTTTGAAGTTATAGGGTTTATTTTGCTATGTTGGAGGCCTAGAAAATTGTTTATGGACTTGTAGTGGTTGGGAGGCCATGTTTGGTTTGAAATTGCTAATTGCTCTGTTAATTTGGGGCAGGCTATGCCCAATTCTAAGTGTGGGGTTTGATAGTGGAGAGTTAGGAGGCCATATTGTTGTAAATTGGGTGCACGAATCAGTATGGGGTGGCGTTGGCCAATGTTTGTATTTAGCTAGGTTGTCAGGCCTTCACTACAATGCTAATGGGGCGTGGGTGTCACTTGAAAATACAAAAAAGGGGGTGTTATTGTGGTGTCATTAGGTGGTTAAGTCTGAGTAACCACCCGTTTGACACTGCTTTGAATGAATTTAATGGGTTGTCTGGTCTCTATGCAGGTACTATGACTAGAAAGAAGCAAAAGCGAGGGGTTGTCACATCCAACCAACCCACATATGATGAGTCTAGGTTCGCCTCTGAACAGGTGGAAGATGATTTTCACTCTAAGGCTAGAAAGCCTTTATTCGGGATGTTCCGATTGACCGGGCTTCCCTCCGAACAGAAAAAGTGGAGATGTACGAGGACATTCGGTGGCAACATATGGAATTATTATTTGATGATCCTTGCCCGTTCAACCCGATGATAGTGCGAGAATTTATGCCAACTACCCGGTTTCTTCGCTTAGGCGAGTGTTTGTGAGGGGTGTCTATGTAACGACCCGACTGGTCGTTTTGAGCTCTGGCACATCATTCAGCAGTTTGAGACCATGAGCAACTTCATCTCAGGTATATTGACTTGTATGTATGGTCAGAATTAAAATTCAGGAAGTTTGGAGTCAAATCTAAATGGAAATTCTCATTTTGAAAGCTTAAAATTGAAGAAATGAACTAGGATGAAATTTTGAGTAAACGACCTCAGAATTTGGGATCCGAAAGTTCCAGCAAGTTTTTATGATGATTTCACACTCGGTTGTATGCCCGTATCGGGTTTTGGATAACCTGGGAGCGTTTTGGCGACTATTGTGGAAGATAGCATTTTAGAAGAAATTGCATCAGTTTGGCTTAAAATGCATTTCAGTGTTATTGATGTCCGTTTGGAATTACGAGACTGGGAGTAGCTCTGTATGGTGATTATGGAATTGGGAACGTGATCAGAAGATAATTCGAAGGTCCGTATGTCATTTTGGGGCCGTTTGGCTAAATATAAAAATTTAAAGGTTTTTGAGAAAATTCGACCGGAAGTGGAAATTTTGAAATCAGAGTCGTAATGCGATTAAAAAAGTTGCAAGTCTGTAATGTCAAATGTGACTTTTGTGCAAAATTTGAAGTCATTCCGGAATGATTTTGGTAAGGTTTGAGACACTTAATCTCTTTTAAGGAAACTTAAGTTAGAAAAGTCAACCAAATATTGACTTATGTGTTAGAGCGCTCGAAATGAGAATTTTATGGTTTGGATAGCTTTATTAGGTTATTTGGGACTTAGGAGTGTGTCCGTAATATTTCTGTGATGACCGGTGTAGAATTAAGCTTGAATCGGTAAAGTTAGTATTATGGCGAATTCCGGTTGATAGGTGAGATTTTGATCCAAGGGTCGGAATGGAATTCTGAAAGTTGTTGTAGCTTCGATATATCATTTTGGACTTGTCTACAAAATTGAGGTCATTCGGACTAGTTTTGACGTGTTTCGGCATCGGATGTGGAATTTGAAAGTTCTTGAGATTCATAGGCTTGAATCTGATAATGATTTGATATTTTGGTGTTATTTTGGGTATTTAGATGGTTGGAACAAGTTTGAATAATATTGTGAGACATGTTGATATAATTTGTTAAGGTCTCGAGCGCCTCAGGTGGATTTCGGAAGGTTAACGGAATAAAATTCGGACCAAAACGAAAAGTAAAAAATTGCGGAAATTTCTGTTGTTAAGCTATCTTGGACAGCAAAAATTGCTTAATTCAGAGGCCTATATCTTTTTATCTACAATGAACCAGAAAAAGTTCAAAATACAAAAGTTGTAGCCCTTTATGTCTAGTTTAAAGAAAGCTAAAGAAATCGTAATTTGGACATTATTAGTGAATGTTATGGTCGATTGAAAATGACTGGTGGAGCTTTGTTTTCCAGAATTTGCTTTCTAGGAGGATATTTGGAAGCTCATATCTTGTAATCTATAAGGAATCTGAAAAAGAGCAAAACATGAAAGTTGTATACCTTCGTGTCTAATTTCCAGAAAGTTAAATAAATCGCAATATGAACATCTATAGTGGAAGTTATGATTGACGGGAAATGGCTGCTGGAGCAATGTGATGTACAACTTGAATAGCACAAGTGCAAGGTACAACTCGACGAAGCACATGCAGATTGTTTAATACACGGATTTAGCTCATTTTTCTCCATTTCTTCAAGGTGTGGACGATTTTTGGAGAGCTTCAAGAGGGATTTTCATCATCAATGTGAAGGTAAGTTATCCCCACCTATTTTGAGTTAAGTACATCAATTATGTATGGATTTGAGCATGAAAATTGTAGAGAAATTGAGGATTTAGGCCTAGGGATTTGAAAAAATTTGGTGATTTGAGGGGTCAAATGAACTCTGATTGGTAAATTTTATATGTACACACTCGTGGCGAGACGAGAAATCCGGTGATGTGACTTTCGTATTTTTTCGAGAAGTGGGTCCGGGGCTTGGGTTTTGCGAATTTCGTGAATTTCGATATTTTTCGAGTCTTTTCGATTGGGTTATATCCCCTTAGCCTATTATAGTGTATTCATTGTGGTTTTGACCAGATTCGACGCATGAGGAGGTCGATATAAAAGGAAAGGGCATCGTGGAGTAGTTCTTGGCAGGCTAGAGGTGAGTAATAGATGTAAATGTTGTTCTGAGGGTTTGAAACCCCGGACTTTCACATCATAATGCTATATTGAGGCGTGAGACGAACTCCATGACAAGTGCGGGGTCGGATACTATTGGGGATAACGACTTGGTCCATCACGTGTGATATTTATACTATACTGGTGATTGATACACATACTTTATTGATATTTACTAGGCTTGATGCCATGTTTGGGGCCATGTGCCGACTGAAAAATCCTTCGGGGATCGATATTACTGCTTTAGCATGATTTGCATATCATTTGGTTTCAGTCCAAGGTTTTAAATATTGTTTTGCAAACTTAGCCATAATTCTAAGTGTTGAAAACTCAAAAGATAATTTAAATGCATTTCGGGTTGGAAACTTCTATTTTGTTAATGCCCAAAGGGCATGCTATATTATTTTCTTGACTGATAATTAGGTGACTTGAAACAGTGGTAAAAATGACACTATAATATATATACTTGAAACAATGGTAACAGTGACATTGTAATATATATACTTGAAACAGTGGTAACAATGACATTGTATGTTATACTTGGAACAGTGGTAACAATGGCACTGTATGATATAAATTGATCAGGTAACATTGGTTGACTGTTCAGGTAACATTGACTGACCAGTATATTGCGCTTGGGCTGTAGGAGCCCCTCCGGAGTCTGTACACACCCCCAGTGAGTGCCGTCGACGATAAATAAATATGGATGGCTCGGGCTGCACGCCGCAGTGGATACTGGAATGTACCATGATATGCATTGTATCGCATTCATGTATTTGTATCTATATTGTTGTTTAGCTTCTCAGTTCCATATGTTGCAGTATATTGGATTTTAGCTTACCTTGTGTATTTACTGTGATTTCTTATCTTCAGACTGTATTTTATTGTATTACTCATTGGGTCGGAGTACTCACTTTACCCTCTGCACCTTGTGTGCAGATCCAGGGCAGTCTCAGGCACAGTAGATCCAGTTGATCATCGGATCCAGAATTTTAGGAGTATCAAGGTAGATGCACGGCGTTCGCGGCATTGATTTCTTCCCCCATATCCTATCCTTTTTATTTCAGTATTTCCATAATTTGGATACACTATGTATCAGGGTGATAATTTGTATTTTAGAGGCTCATATTCGTGACACCAGGTCCTAGTGAGATTGTATTGTGTATTTTGTTAAACTCTTCAGTACTTGATTTTGAATTCTTCGATATTTCTATCCGCTATTTTTGACAAATTGGGTTAAGTGTGAAAAATGGTCGGGCTTGTTTAGTAGTGTGCTAGGCACCATCATGACCGGGATTTTAGGTCGTGACAGTCTATGTCCAAGCACATGTCCCACATATTCAGAGCGCATTGCAACTGCCTGCATTTACGGGCGATGTTGATTACTACCATGGTCGGCCGATATCACATGGGATGATTTGATTGCCGCACTTTGTGTTGGGGGGGCATCTGACTTGGGTTACAGATGGCGTGACCTTGAACTCCTCCTCCTTTACGCAACTGGCAAAATGTTGGCTGACCGTGATCTGCAGCCGTTTCATACCGTCCGGCAACACCACGGATATGAATTTCAACAGAGCGGTCTTGACTTGGTGCTTTGTGACGGGCAAAGAGTTTTATGTTGCCCGGATTATAAGGGATGAGATGTTTCTGAGGGGCCCGTTGCTGTCCAAGGGGTATTATTTCCCCTCGATGGTGACTTATCTGTGTCTGCAGAAGAACGTGCCCACCTATCATACAGATGGCACAGTAGCTCGTGCCGCTCCATTCAGAGCCGCCTGCATTACCATAGGCCGGGGATCTCAGGCTCCTATTCAGATCGATGATGATGATGATGATGCCCCGGCCCCTCCTTCTCCATCCAGGCGATCTACTAACAGTGGCGGACCTTCTAGACGCACTTGGGCTGGAGCTGGCTTCTCCAGATCTCAATCTTCACGGACGATATTGCGGTCCATGGAGGACGAGGTCGTGGATCTCCGCACCTCTGTGGATGGTCTTCATACGAGGATGGACGTCATGTCTCAGCGACATGCCAGATCAGAAAGCCGGTTCATGCACTGGTTCCGTGCACTGGGGAGGCCATGCAATATGGACCCTGCCACCGTCTCCGACTCGGATTGAGTCTCAGGGAAGTCTTCTTACCCTTCTGCTCTTTACTTGCTTGATATGACATGAGGACATGCCATAATTTTAAGTGTGGGGTGGGAGACTTGCTCTGACTGTATGTTGTAGTGTATATAAAAATTTTGTTAGTGTTGTAACTGTATATAATTGTTGTATATATCGGAGTATGCTTTTATTAGATATAGCTGACGTACCCCAACGACGAACACTTGTCGACGAGTCTCTTGAGGGTCAAAGTCGGAATGAGATATAACTGAAAAAATAACAGCAAAAACATAGTTAGAGGACTCTTCCTGATGACGGACCACTTGGACAAGTACTCTTGAGGGCAGTAGTCCATGTAGATACTTTTTCTTATTTTATTTTTCCTTTTTAGGTAGTGTAGTAGTTCCCTCTTGGTTTTTCTTTTGACCACGGTTCTTTTCCAAGGGTTTTTCTTGAACCGGGTTAGGTAGATTTTTTCTTTTGTAGTTAGGACTAAGATGGGTGAAGGCTAGATTGCGACCCCTGGTGTTCACACCTGCAAACTATTAAAATGTGCTTGAGAATGTGAGGGTTAGTCTCAGTTGTACACCTGTAATTTTATGCCTTAATTTTGCACATCTATTCTTGCTTGAACGCTCGTATAAGTGTATTGATAAACTGATTCGGAATGAGTTACATGCTATGTGTGTATGAGGTTTTACCTGCTTTCCGTGTTTGCATTAGATACCTAGAACTTGCCATGTGTGTTTGCAAAGCGAAATAGAAGCAGTTAGGTTTTAGAGATGATTGAGGCATTTCTTTGTTTAAGCCCTTATATAAATCTTGTGAAACCACCTGTACATATGTCCATAGTTAGCCCCTTTGAGCCTGAAGCCTATTCTTTGGTAACCCTGTAATGAACTATATCCCTGAGTTTGAATAAATTATTTGAACCTGAACCTACGAGAAGCACTTGTATTAATGCAGAACATATAAAAGTCTAAGTGTGGGGTGGTAGGGAGTAGCAAAAAAGGGGGAATCAAGAATGAGTAAAATGAATGATGCACTGGTCTTGTAGAAGAAAAAAAAGAGAAACAAGAAAACAAAGAAAAAGAAAAAAAGTGATATAGAAAATAAGAGTCTAGTGCACTTGAAGAAAAGTAGGGGACAACTATGAAATAAAAATGTGGAGGAATGAGTGGGGCTGAACATGGAAACGGATAAGAAAAGGGAAGTATGTATTAAAAGTGCTTAGGGAGGTTAGTCACTATATCCAAATGTATCCTACCCGTCCCTTAGCCTACATTACAGCCAAATAAAGACCTCTTGATCTTTCACTAAAATAGCTCCATTAGTAGAGTACTACACTAGGGGCAAGCTTATGGTGTGTCTGTGTGACCTGTGAATGCTCGTTGCTGAGAGTGAGCGAATTCTTTCTATCTTTAGTTCCTTGTATGTAAATCAAATGTGTGTGGAAATTCTCTCAGAGTGTTGATGTGAGGGCATGTGACTCAGAAAGAAAAAGTGAGTTTTCACCTCTGTAGAGTAAATAGAGCAAGGTTGATTGTGTCATGACAGTAGAGTATGCGGCTTGGGTATGGTAGTTGCATTTTTTAGGTTGGTCCGTGAAAATGGCTGGTGTGACATACTTTGGGTAATGCATCAAACGGATAGGCCTAGAAGTGTGGTTTAGCTTGCTCGAGGACGAGCAAAGGTTTAAGTGTGGGCTGTTGGTAATAGGTGAATTTGACTATATTCAGGCCCTAAATAACCATCTTCTTGTATTGTTTTGATATAAAAAGTGTTGCAAAAGTGCTCTTATGGGTGCTTTTTCGTGTATTCAGGCTATATGTGACTAGGAAGGCGAGAAGTACTTTTGGAGTCGAGAAAATTAATAAAAAACGTCAACCATGTAAACTCCCAACCAATTCGCGCGGAAACAGTCCAAGGATTCAAGAACAGCTGTTGGCCGCGGTCCAGTCGTGACCGCGGATAGAGCGCGGTAGAATAAGGCTTCTGTAAAAATAAAAGTTCAGAGAGGGTCGTTGGCCGCGTTCCTACCGCGACCGCGGTAGGAACGCGGAAAAAGGATGCTGAGACAAACTTGAGATTCAGAGAGGTCTCAGGGGCACGGTTCACCCGCGACCGCGCCTCGACCGCGGCAGCCATGTCCCTGAACAGGGTTAATTATTGAAAAACGTGGAATTTAGCCCTAAAACCTATATTAGTCACTAGGTTCTGCCCCTTTGAGGCATGTATTCATTATATTGAGTTCTTGGAAGGAAAAACAAGTGTGTGAGAATAGCTCAAACACATTTCTTCTTTCCTTTTGATTTTTCTTGTGAGATTATGTTGAATCTTAGTTTTGTTTGTTTACCCATAGTTATGAGTAGCTAAATCCTTTGTCTAAGGTCTTGATGGAACCTATTGAGGGATGAACTTCTATTTTGTGTTAATGCAAGTTTGCCGGTTTTAATCTATATTTATTCAACTTTGTTCTTGTTGTAGTTAATTGACAGGATCCTCAATGAGTTGTGCTTATTTATTGTGCATAACTTGGAAAAGAGTGCATGTTTAAGTAGTTGTTGAATAATACCACTCCTAAAGTATAAGACGAATCTATAATTGCGGGTTTAAAGGCGGGATTAGGAATAACAAAGCCTTGGGTGCAACTTTAAATGAACTGTATTAATTAAAGCTAGCTAGTGTATCTCGGGAGAGTGCAATAGTATATTATTGTGATTATTCGGAAGAAATTCATAATAAGCTAAGCGTTCATTGTTGATATAGAATTGCTGGTAAATTTGTATGAAGCATAAACTGAAGGGATTCCATCAATAGGGAAATTCTTGACCTTAGTATCTCTCATATTATTTACAACCTTAGTTAGTCTAATTTCAGCTTGTTAGTTTACTCCAAATATTAGTTAGTAATTAAACCTTCAACTGTGATTCGAAAGTTTTGGGAAGCTGGTCTTGAGGATTTGAGTAGGTCTTAAGGTGGTATTTGATAGGTTAACTCTATGTGGATTCGACCCTGGACATAATACTTGGGTTTTATTTGCAAGGTCTGCAGAATCCTATTTAGAGGGCATATTTTGGTCGTGATCAATGAGTCACCATAACTTCTACTTAGAAATTTCACCAATACGTTTTTGCTTCAAATGATCTAAATCAACTCTAATGATTCCAAATTTTATATACATCCTTCTAACATGATCCCTATAGTTTTTAATAGTTAAATTTAACCTAAATTGGGGTGTTTCAATAGAGATTGCTAGAAATAGTAATCTCATCTTGTGTCTACTAGATTTGTTTCAAATGTATTTTTAATTACTAGGGATACTAATTATTAATAACTATTACTAATCAAGAGGTTGTAATAGGTATTACAACTTTGCCATAATAATACCTAATTGAGAGAGCTAATCTGATAGAAAATCTCATTGATTAGACACATGGAGGAGGTGAGTAATCTTAGAGTTTTCCTTATTTCAATCTTATTTCGTATGATCTTAGTTGTTTAGCTTGTTTCTTATTTAATTTCAATTTTGGTTTATCCCAACCCACTTTAAGAAAGATAATTAGCACTATACAATATTTGAGCATACAAACTTAGACTTAACCACCTAGATAATGGTTCCTCGTGAATTCGACAAAATCTTATCAGTATAATATTGTGACAATTGATTTTTTCCTCTATCCAGAGTACGGTTAAGAGTTATCAGATTTGAATTTAAAATAAGATTGATTGATGATAAAAACTCGATAATGCTTATGGTTTGCTCATTATTCCAAAATAAGAGTTCGGAAGTTAGAACACTTACGTGTTGATAAACAAAAACCACCTCGACCGGATAAAATAACAATGTCGAATCATGCTGCCCTTTGCCTTGAAATTGTTCACACACAGTCATCAACTTTCCCAAAATAATGGGAGATCCGATGCTTATTGCTCACCGAAACATCGGACCTATACTCTCTTTTTTTTATATTTATCAGATTTTTGGCTTCGATCCAATGAAAAATGAAGTTGACTGTGTTGACTAAGAAAGGAGGAGAGTGGAGTGCCTTAGGGTACGCTCACTTCTGCGCTTTTGTTTAGGTTCTCGAAATTCTCAATCGTGCAGTGTACAAATATTTAAAAATGAGGAATAATACTAGTACAAGAAGAAGAAGAACAAAGGCTGCAACTTTATCTTTTTCTCTTATTACAACAGTTGGCAACAAGAGAGACTCGAAAAAGATATTGAGAGAAACCAACTCAAATTAATTCACATCAAATTTAATTTATATAGCTTTTAAGGATTTTTTGAAGTTACTATTTGTTATAGTATACCAATCAATGATTATTAAATGAAGTTACTTGTAATTAGCTTTAAGTGACCTAATTGTGTAAATATTTTATACTATCGGCACATAACTCAATTAGCTACCAATATGACTTTGGCAATATAAGAATAGGAATCAGAATCTTCAAAGTCACTGTCAACCTACGGTAACACTTTTTCTTTAGCAGATAAACTATACTATAACAGAAAAAAAAGCTGTACTCTTAATATAGGTGAGATTTTTTTTTTTCCTTTTGTGATCCAACTGAGAGGTTGTGAGTTCGAATCTCCCCAAGAGCAAGGTGGGAAGTTCTTGGAGGGAAGAATGCCGGGGGTCTATTTGGAAACAGCCTCTCTACCCAAGGGTAGGGGTAAGGTCTGCATACATACTACCCTCCCCAGACCCCACTAAGTGGGATTATACTGGGTTGTTGTTGTTGATCCAAAAGATGAAGAGAATCCTTTTCTTTGTCCTATTAAAATCAGTTTTCTCTATGACTGAACATCATTTGTAACTCCTGTAAATTAATCAATTCATGGGTTAATTTGCTTTCTTAATCATTTTTACCTAACTTCACTGCAAAATACTACTAAAGCCCACAGAACACTCGAGTAAAACTGCATTCACTCTATCCTATAAATAATGGCAACTCTCAAAATTCTCAGACATCCACACAGTGAATAGACGATCATCTTTACAATTCGAGGGTTGGACTGGAAAAATAAAATGAAAGAAAACAGCGCAGAACGCATATGTTACAAATTATCCAGAAAGCGCAGCGATAAAAGACAGCACTTCCTTAGACTCGTCGAGAATTGTTCAAGCTTTGATATCCAGACTTTGGCTTTCCTTCAGGATGTCTATATACCGCTTTACTTCACTTTGATTAATCTCAAATGAAAATGTAAGATCCCTTACCTGCAATTTCCTCTATCAGATTAAAACACTGTGCATATCCTGATGGACATTTCAGAAAAAACCAAGGAATCTCTCCGAAAAGAGAAAATTATTTAGCATGTATAATGCAATTTTGTCAAAGCTTATAGTTGTATATTGTGTTTTCAGCTTGTTCATTTCAAATAAGCTCAAAAGATGACATTAAATACAAAAGCAACCATTGCCGCATAACTTGGACAGGAAAATTTTCTACAAGCATACATTTTGTGCAAAGCACGGTCCCCCCCCCCCCCAAACCCCCCACCCACACACACACAAGGGCCAGCAATGGCTTTTCCCACTTCCTCATGTGGTTACTTGTACCCCCCAACCTCATGGTTGGATTTTAAGGCTGTAAAACTGGCGGTTCCGAACCGGACCGGAACCGCGGCCCTGGCGGTTCTGCCGGTTCCGGTTATGGCGGTTCCCGGGAACCGTGGCGGGGCGGTTCTACCCGTTGGAACCGCCAGAACCGGAACCGGACCGGTTCTGGCGGTTCCAAACGGGTCCGGCGGTTCTGTAACGGTAAATTTTCAAAAAAAAAATCCAAACGGCTTTTTTTCAAAAGTAGCCGTTTGGAAGTTTAAAAAATAGTCATTTGGCCCCCAAACTTTATATAATTACGCTATTTTCCATTTCTCAACTATAAATACCCCCTCATTCTTTCATTTTTATTCACCAATTCATCAATATCTCTCAATCTCTCTCAAGCTCTCTTTCAATCTTTCTAGTGCAAGTGCTTAATTTATTGTTGCAAATTCGTAAAACATTGTGAAGTTGTTGAATTGAAGTTTTCAAGTATTCAATTTCAACGATTTTCAATTTTCAAGAAGTTGTTCGTCAATCCGGTAAACTCGTTTCAACTCTTACGTGCTAAGAATATTTTTGTGCGCTGTTAGTTTGCTTAATTATAATTATTATGGCATTTTCGTTGGAAAAAATGTTCGGTAAAGGAAAAGCCAAAACCGGTGAAAGTAGTGGCCAAAATACTACCCCTCCCCCGGCTCCCCGACCTAGAAAAGATAAGCAAGTTCAAAGTAGTAGCCAACCTAGAAATCCTAATGAACCCTTCGGAATCCTTGATAGTAATCACCCGTGTTTTCGATTTAGCGATATTGATTTTCTACATGATGTAGCAGTTGGTGATAGAATAGACGATGATATTATGAATGCTCTTTATCCTAATGCACCTATCTTAGAGGGAAATGAGGATGTGATGATGATGAAACCCAAGCTCCAGTAGATTTAGATGATACACCTACTAGTCCTGCTCATAACTTAGGTGATGAACTGGCACACCCACCCGTACAAACTCCCACTTTTAGTAGACAACCTCTTAAACGTACAGAAACATCATTAGTTTGGCAATCTTTTATTCAACTAAGAGAACAAGATAAGGCAAAGTGTAAATCTTGTGGGAAATTACTTGTTCATAGGTATACTGGAGATTGTAGCGGCACGGGTAGTTTAGTTAAGCATATAAGATTACACCCTAGCGATAAGGCTAGATATTTGCAATTGAAAGCGCAACAAGATGGGAGGACAAATGCTGATTCTACAGTTAACCCAAGTACTGGTTCAAATCTAGTTCAACCAGGAATAAACACAGTCACCGGAGGTATATTATATTACGATCCAAATAAGGATCGTGAAGAATTAGCTAAAATGATTACTGTTATGTGTTTGCCTTATTCTTTTGCTTCTAATCCTGCATGGATTCATTATATTAGAAGAGTATTTAATCCTACGTATAAAGGTTGGCCACGCGCCACAGTTAAGGCCGATATTTATAAATACAAGCATGAATATGAACAATACTTGCGTTATTTATTTACCCATATAACTAATCGTATGTCTATTACAACTGATATTGGTAGAAGTATATGTCATATTTATCATTTAATTGTTGGTGATGGTATTAGAATATTAAACTTAGAAATTGAAAAGGTTAAAATGACTCTTAATTGGCTATTTTATTCAAACCGTAGAAGTAGACTTAGAGAATATTTTAAAAAGTGTGACGAATATGGCCTTAGAGAAAGAAAGGTTCCTAAACCTTGCCCGACTAGGTGGAATTACATGTACGAAAGATTAGTAGTAGCGTACGAATATAGAAACTCAATTAACGCTACGTATAATTCTCGGGATTGTGGTGAGGACGATAACGACATGCTAACTACACAAGATTGGACTAACGTTAAAATTCTTTTAGATTTTTTAGAACATTTTCATGTGGCTACAAATGCTTTATCTGGCCAATATTATCCAATTATTTCTAAATGTTTAGTTTATATTGCCGCACTTGCTAATTTGTTTGTTGATTTTAGCGAGGGAGGGGACATTTATGAAATTGCAATAACTGAAATGAAAAAGAAGTTTAAAAAATATTTTTTTCCAATCCCTCCTATATATGGTGTGTCTGCTATGTTAAATCCAACTATGAAATTAGGAGGTCCTAACTTTTGGTATTCTACTATTTATCAATCCTTAGATCTTTCAGAAGTAGAAATTGCTACACTAGCTGATGCGAAAGCATCAATTAAAGTTAATGCTCAAACTGTTTATAATGCTTAGAAACAGGCGTTAGAGCATGCTAGGCCTAATATTCCAACCCCTACTTCGTCTACATCACAGTCGTCTAAAAGAGCTGCTGGCTTAACAGCTCTTAATTCGTGGACGGAGTTCAGGGGTACTCAAGGGGATAATTTAGATGAAATTTCCCATCTAAATGAACTTCAAGTTTATTTGTCGCAGGGATTAGAGAATGAGAATCCAGACGGCTCTTTTGACCTTTTGGATTGGTGGAAGACAAGGGAAAAGCATTTTCCCGTTCTTGCAAGGATGGCTCGGGATGTTCTGTCGATTCAAGCGTCAACTGTTGCATCGGAGAGCGCTTTTAGTCAAGCAAGACTACAAATAGGTGATCACAGAGCGTCGATGCGGGACAGCTTGGAAAAATCAGTGATTTTTCGAGATTGGATCCGCGCAGAAAGAAGGAATTTTGGCCTAGCTGAATCACAACCAGAAATAGATGAGTGCTATGAAGAAATGATAACAGAACTTGCTCAGGAAGCAACTTCACCCGGAAGTGGTGATGAACAAGCTTCATTTCCACCACCGCCAACACAACCACCTCCAAGCCTTGAAGGTTTTATGAGATTTGTTAGAAATAATGCATAAATTATGATGTAACTTGTACATTGGCATGTCTTCTTTTAGTTTTTTTTCCTTTTAATGGTGGTATTAGTACTATGTTGTGCTCATTCCATTGGGGGAAGGAAGACTAAGAAAGATATGTCATTTTGGTCAATAAATATGCTCTTTATCATATCCTTGAATATCTTTTGTCTCAATATTTCTTTGTCTTTACTTCTATATCAATCCTTGAATATTTATATAACATACAATACAATATACTAATGACAATATTATTTTATCAATATATACTACTTATATACAATTTATACTAATTACTAACTACAACACAATATACACTACTTATATACAATATATACTACTTAAATACAATATATACTACTTATATACAAAATATACACTACTTATACACAATATATACTAATTACCAAACACAATATATACTATACTAATAACATAGTACACCATATAAAATATATTCTACAATATACTAATGACTACTATACAAGATATTGATTTAAAAAATAAAAAAAAATTTCAGAACCGTCAGAACCACCGGAACCGGAACTGCCAGAACCGGAACCGGATGGTACCCAGAACCGGATGGAACCGGTTCCACCTTCAGAACCGCCAGAACCGGAACCGGATACAGCCTTATTGGAGATGGAAGATCCCTTCAATAGGCTAGTATTTCCAAACTGTAGGTTTTTATGCAAGTATTGGCCGAAACCAACAGAATAAGCACAGGCCTTGTTAGGCAATTTGAGTGGACTACTGTTACGTGTCCAACCATAGTATACTATAGCTTTCACATTTCGCTCTCTTTATCACCTAACAAAAAGAAAAATATTCCCTTCCATTTCTCTCTATATGTAAGCTGTTCTCACAAAATATATCTTCTTATAAAAAATATTGTGCACTTGTGCAAACCAAATAAAAATATGGAGTATCAGAATTTGGAATTTCAGAAAGTCATTTGTATGAACCAGAGACTATCTATACAACACACAAGCTTATAAACTATCATGCTCACTCTGCATGTATACTCATCACACACAAAAAATATATACATATATATGCATTAGGTACTGAAGAGCCAAATTTTCAAACCTTTCCGTCACTCAAGCTGCAGCGGTTCATTGCCCAAAGGATAAGATCTATATTCAATAAATGATTAAGCTATTATGATTTTACCTGAAGTTCTAATCACAACCAAAGAAAACTATATCTCGTAAAACAAAACTGAAGCTCTAGAATTAAGGACAGAAAATGAACTTGGACCACAAATTTTATGCTGAATAGCATTTTGAATGTTAACCTGCAACTACTTGCCTATGACTTGAGAGCGACAAATGATTTAGCAGATTGTTCAAAATCATAACCACAATTTCAGCCACCAACCGTGCCAACAAATTCAACATAAAAATTCATTGAGGTGAGAAAAAAGACAGACGAGTAAGTTCCACTTGAAATAGCAAAGCTCAAATGTCAACTCATAAACTCTATTTTACGGAGGGCTCACCCATAATTCCTAGAAACAAGAAAAGGATAAGGGTGACAAACGGTTCTACATCGATCATCCAGGTTGCAATAATAACCATCAGATGACTACCTAAGCTTGGGATACTTAGATCAGGAAAAATGATTACCTACGCTTGGGTTTAGATAACTCTGTCATTACCTTTTAGTCCCAAACTGGAAATGAGAGTCACAAAAATGGAAACTGACTAAGGTCACATGATCAACTAAGTTAAAGAACAAGCTAATATGGTTAGTAACTCGGCGATGACAGGAATAATAAACAATTTGCTCAGAAAATAGACGCAAGAGGTAGGTGACTCAGAGCTAGCTTCAGTTGTCATCAAGTAAGAAGCATACCTCAATGAAGGAGCCAGAAGTGAGGGTTAGACTCCGTTTACGATGTACTTCTTTGCCATTCACATGAATTGAATATTTTCCAACGTTCCGCAAATGGAATAATCCACCCATGTCCATCTTTATAGTTGCCTATATAAAGAAAGTTACATGAATATGTCACTCTTTGCAGGCATACAAGGATGCAAATTGTTTCTAGGATTAAAAACATGAAATTACTTGAACAACCTAAATAAACGATTCACGCTTCCAACTTTAAGGCAGCAATTGGAACCAAAAAAAAAACAAGAGACAAGTAATCAGAAGAAAACATGAGGGCATATGGAAGTATGTGCATGTCAAACATCCATTGAACCTTAAATATGTACCTTTCTATCTATACTATCATAACGAGGAGAGGGATCGTGACAGAGCTGGGGAATTCAGAGTGTCATAGAGACCTTGGGTACTGTAAGCGCATTAGGGTGGAGGAGGTCGTGGGGGCTTTGCGTAGGATGAGTAGTGGCCGAGCGACTGGACCAAATGAAATTCCGGTGGGTAGGACTGGGACGAAGTGGCTGTCCAGGCTATTCAACGTGATCTTCAGGACTACGAGGATGCCGGAGGAGAGGAGGTTGAGTACACTGGTGCCCTTGTATAAGAACAAAGGGGATGTCCAGTGTTGCAACTATAGTGTATTAAATTACTAAGCCACACCATGAAAGTTTGGGAGCGGGTAGTTGAGGCGAGGGTGAAGGAGATGGCATCTATATCCGTAAACCAGTTCGGTTTCATGCCGGGCCGCTCTACTACAGAATCTATTCACCTTATCAGGAGATTGGTGGAACAGTTTAGGGATAAGAAGAAGGATCTGCACATGGTGTTTATCGACTTGGAGAAGGCGTACGACAAGGTCCCAAGGGAGGTGCTGTGGAGGTGCCTGGAGGCGAAGAGTGTGCCGGAAGCCTACATTAGAGTAATCAAGGACATGTACGATGGTGCTAAAACTAAGGTTAGGACGGTGGGTGGCGATAGACCATTTTCCGGTGGTTATGGGGCTTCATCAAGGATCTGCACTTAGCCCGCTCTTATTTGCTTTGGTGATGGATGCTCTAACACGTCATATTCAAGGGGATGTTCCATAGTGTATGCTATTTGCGGATGACATTGCCTTGATAGACGAAACGAGGGTCGGTGTTAACGAGAGGTTGGAGATCTGAAGACAGACTCTCGAGTCTAAGGGTTTCAAACTAAGCAGATCTATGACAGAATACCTGGAGTGCAAGTTTAGCGCCGAGCCGAGCGAGGTGGGCAGGGACGTGAAGCTTGGATCTCAGGTAATCGCCAAGAGGGACAGTTTCCGATATCTTGGGTCGGTTAACCCCCCAGGGGACTGAGAGATCGACGGGAATGTCACCCACCGCATAAGGGCGGGATGGTCGAAATGGAGGCTTGCATCAGGAGTCCTGTGTGACAAAAATGTGCCACAGAAACTTAAAGGGAAGTTTTATAGAGCTGTGGTTAGACCTGTCATGCTGTATGGGGCGGAGTGCTGGCCGGTGAAAAATTTTCATGTTCAGAGAATGAAGGTTGCGGAGATGAGGGTGCTCAGGTGGATGTACGGGCTCACCAGGTTGGATAAGATTAGGAATTAAGTTATTCGGAAAAAGATGGGGTGGCTCCGGTAGATGAGAAGATGCGGGAAGCGAGACTTAGGTGGTTCGGGCATATGCGGAGGAGGAGCCCCGATGTCCCGGTGAGGAGTTGTGAGCGGCTGGCGGTGGTTGGCGCGAGTCGAGGCAGCGGGAAGCCCAGGGGGTATTGGCGAGAGGTGATCAGTCAGGATATGGCTAGGATGCGGATTTCCGAGGACATGGCCCTTGATAGGAGAGTCTGGAGGCCTAGCATCCAGGTTATCGGATAGGGTCCCTTGTTTCTTTCGCACTTCTTTCCCGGTCTGGGGGTTTGGTAGGGCACTCTATATATGATTTGTGCATTGGTTTATGTTTTGAGATTACTGCATGCCATTTTACTTATGGTTTATGGTTTGATAATTGTCTATGTCATTTTTCATAAAGTTACTAATACTCTCCTGTTTTTGCTTTTTTGTTTTTGCTTTTGTTATTAGTTGCCTTTTCCTGAGCCAAGGGTCGTTTGGAATTAGCCTCTCTGCCCTTTCGGGTAGGGGTAAGGCCTGCGTACGTATTACCCTCCCCAGACCCCACCTGGTGGGATTATACTGGGTAGTTGTTGTTATCTATACTATCATAAAAGCACAAACTTACAACATGAATTTTGGACCATTTCATTCTTCGTAAGTGCATTCAATGTGGATTAAAATTGTGATTAAAATTAATTTTAGAAAAAAGAACTTCATTATTACGTTGTATTAATTATTTAATCATTTCTAATTAATATAAAACTTTATCATTTCCTTGTATGTGATATTACAAAAGCAGTGAATCTCATTCCCAAGTTTTTATTTCAATTTTGCAAGATTTTTAACACGTTAGGTAAAACAGTAAAAGACTCACTATTTCTTAAGGAAATCTGTAAATACACTCTCAAAGCCTTTTTAATTAATCTAAAACTTCATTATTTCCTTCTCTGGTGACATTCGGAATGCAGTGGATCTCCTTTTTAAGTTTTCAAAACTTTTTATAACAATTTTCCAAGCTTTATTTCCTTATACTCATTATTTGACCTTTTTAATTAATACATGTTAGAATATGTAAATAGTAGTAAAATAACCCTAATCCAATGTGTATTAGGATTAGGATAGGTTATGTGTGTATATATAGGGCTTATTGTATCATGTTTAATATCAATTATTATATTTCTCCCGTGCTTTCTCACATGGTATCAGAGCTACGGTGAGAATATTATAGTTGTGCGTCATTCCAGCAACTTCCGGGAAGAAAGACCTCGTCGCCGTGCAATTTTCCGGCGACTTAAGAGGCTGTCCGTAACTAAATTACCTTTTTGTTGGTGTTATGCAAAATCCGAGACCACCACAAGGTTCGGAAGAGAATTCCGACCAGCCCCAGAAAAAATTGCCGGAAAAGAACCCCCACGCGCCGCCATGTGCCCGCCAGAGTTCTGTCGCCGCCGTCGCATCTGTCCCACGCGCCGGCGCGTGAGACACCTTCCGGCCAGAATTTCAAAAAATTCCTTCAGGACAGTCTGATCATCCTCGAATTCCGAGCCTATCCATATTTTTATTTTTCAATTCCGACAACCTTGTATTTTTTTTTCTGGCAGCTACAGTGTTTCCAATTTTCAGTTTCAGTTTCCGGCAGCTACAGTGTTTCCAGATTTCCGGCAGCTACAGTGTTTCCAGTTTCCAGTTTTCAGTTTCCTTCATCTGTTTCAGCAAGTTTTCAGTTGCTTCTTTCTGATTATTTGGTGATAACCCAACGACGTCTTTGGGACTTGATGCTTTCGGGTCTAGAAACCCGGGTTCTGGCAGTTCCAGTGTTATTATTACCTCATAACCTTTAATGGGAGGTTCAAACTGCCTAGCTTGGGCTTCATCAGTCGGGTTGTGGTGTAAAGGTCAAGGTGTTCAAGATCATCTAATCAAGGAGTCTAGTGAATGAGATGAAAAAGCCAAAGCACATTGGGAGAAGATCGATGCTCAATTATGCAGTATTTTGTGGCGATCTATTGATTCCAAGTTGATGCCCTTGTTTCGTCCATTCCAAACATGTTATTTGGCTTGGGAAAAGGCTCTTACTTTATACACTAATGACATATCTCGTTTCTATGATGTGATATCGCGGATGACAAATTTAAAGAAATAGGAATTAGATATGTCTACTTACTTGGGATAAGTACAGGCAGTTATGGAGGAATTTGAGACGTTGATGTCACTTTCTGCTAGCGTTGCAAAGCAGCAAGAGCAACGACAAAAGTTGTTTCTAGTTCTTACTCTTACTCTTAAGACAAGAGGGGTTGCTCTGATGGTAAGCAACCCCCACTTCCAACCGAGAGGCTGTGAGTTCGAGTCTCCCCAAGAGCAAGGTGGGAAGTTCTTGGAGGGAAGGATGCCGGGAGTCTATTTGGAAACAGCCTCTCTACCAAGGGTAGGGGTAAGGTCTGCGTACACACTACCCTCCCCAGACCCCACTAAGTGCGTTTATATTGGGTTGTTATTGTTATTACTCTTGCTGGGCTTCCTAATGATCTTGACTCAGTAGCCTCTGTTGCTCAGACTGATACTTCTGTTGCTGGTAATTCTTTTGCTTGTATTTCCCAGTCTAGTCCTCTTGAACAATGGGTTGTGGACTCAGCTGCTTCTGATCATATCTCTGGTAATAAATCCCTTTTGTCAAATATTGCGTATTCACAGTTTCTTCCCAACGTTAATAGGTCTCAAACTAAAGCAAAAAGAGTTGGACAAGCGAATCCTCTACCCTCTGTCACTCTAGATTCCGTTCTTTATGTCCCTGGCTGTCCTTCTAATCTTGCATCTGTTAGTCGTTTGACTCGTGCCCTCCATTGCGGTATATATTTTATTGATGATTCTTTTATTATGCAGGACCGCAGTACGGGACAGACGATTGGAACAGGACTTGAATCAGAAGGACTCTACTACCTTAACTCACTAACATTCTCCAAGGCCTGTCTAGTTGCAGATCCTCCAGACTTACTTCACAGTCGTTTAGGACATCCTAGCTTGTCCAAGCTTCAGAAAATGGTGCCTAGTTTGTCTAGTTTATCCACATTACAGTGTGAGTCATGTCAGCTCGGGAAACATACCCGCCCCTCCTTTCCTCGTAGTATTGAGAGTCGTGCAGAGTCATGTTTTTTCTTTAGTTCATTCGGATATATGGGGTCCTATTAGAGTCAGTTCAACCTTGGGATTTCGTTATTTTGTTAGTTTCATTGATGATCATTCAAGATGTACTTGGATTTTCTTAATGAAAGATTGTTCTGAGTTGTTTTCGATATCCCAGAATTTTTGTGCTGAAATTAAAAATTAATTTGGTGTTTCTATTCGCACTTTTCGCAGTGATAATGCCTTAGAATATTTATCCTCTCAATTTCAGCAGTTTATGACTTCTCACGGAATTATTCATCAGACTTCTTGTCCTTATACCCCTTAGCAAAATGGGGTTGCAGAGAGAAAGAATAAGCACATTATTGAGACTGCTCGCACACTTCTCATTGAATCTCATGTTCCGCTGCGTTTTTGGGGCGATGCAGTTCACATCTTGTTATTTGGTTAATCGGATGCCTTTATCTCCCATCCAGAATCAGATTCCGTATAAGGTATTGTTTCCCCAGTCACCCTTATACTCTGTTCCCCTCGTGTTTTTGGCAGCACTTGTTTCGTTCATAACTTAGCCCCTGGGATAGATAAGTTAGCTCCTCGTGCTCTCAAGTGTGTCTTCCTTGGTTATTCTCGTGCCCAGAAGGGCTATCGTTGTTATTCACCTGATCTTCGTAGGTACCTTATGTCAGCTGATGTCACATATTTTTGACTCTAAACCTTTCTTTACCTCTTCTGACCATTCTGACCATCTTGATATATCTGAGGTTTTGCCTATACCGGCCTTGAGGGAGTCTACTATATCTCCTCCTTCACCTTCCGCTACAGAAGTCTTACCCATTCCAACCGTTGGAGAGTCTAGTGTGGCTCCTCCTAGACTCCCTGCAACAGACACTCCACTCTTGACATATCGTCGTCGTCCTCGCCCAGCATCCGGCCCGGTTGATTCACGTCCTGCACCTGATCCTGCTCCTACTGCGGACTTGTCTCTTCCGATTGCACTTCGGAAAGCTATACGAAACACCCTTAATCCTAATCCCCATTATATCAGTTTAAGTTATCATCATTTGTCATCACCCTATTATGTTTTTCTATCTTATTTGTCCTCTGTTTCCATCCCTAAGTCTACAGGTGAAGCATTGCCTCATCCAGGGTGGCGACAGGCTATGACTGACGAGATGTCTGCTTTACATACGAGTGGTACTTGGGAGCTCGTCCCTCTTCCTTCAGGTAAATCTACTGTTGGTTGTCGTTGGGTGTATGCAGTCAAGGTTGGTCCAGATGGTAAGGTTGATCGTCTTAAGGCTCGTCTTGTTGCCAAGGGATATACTCAGATATTTGGGCTTGATTACAGTGATACCTTCTCTCCCGTGGCTAAGATAGCATCCGTCCGCCTTTTTCTAACCATGGTTGTTGTTCGCCATTGGCACTCTGTATCAGCTGGACATTAAAAATGCGTTTTTACACGGTGACTTTGAGGATAAAGTTTATATGGAGCAACCACCTGGGTTTGTTGCTCAGGAGGAGTCTCGTGGCCTTGTATGTCGCTTGCACCGGTCACTTTATGGCCTAAAGCAGTCTCTTCGAGCCTGGTTTGGTAAGTTTAGCACTGTTATCCAGGACTTTGGCATGACTCGGAGTGAAGCTGATCACTCTGTATTCTATCGTCATTCTGATTCGAGTCTCTGTATTTATCAGGTGGTCTATGTTGCCGACATTGTTATTACCAGCAATGACCAGGATGGTATTACTAAATTGAAGCAACATCTCTTTCAACACTTTCAGACCTATCTGGGCACACTAAAGTATTTTCTGGGTATTGAGGTCGCACAGTCTAGCTCAGGTATTGTGATCTCACAACGGAAGTATGCCTTAGATATTCTTGAGGAGACAGGAATGACAGGTTGTAAACCTGTTGACACTCCGATGGATCCGAATTCTAAACTTCTTCCAGGACAGGGGGAGCCTCTTAACGTTCCTGCAAGATATAGGCGGTTAGTTGGTAATTTAAATTATCTTACAATGACAAAACCTGACATTTCCTTTCCTGTGAGTGTTGTGAGCCAGTTTATGGGTTCTCCGTGTGATAGTCATTGGAATGCAGTTGTTCGCATTCTTCGGTATATAAAATCAACTACAGGTAAAGGTTTATTGTTTGAGGATCGAGGCCATGAGCATATCGTTGGATACTCCGATGCTGATGGGGCAGGATCGCCTTCTGACAGACGTTCTACTTTTGGATATTGTGTCTTAGTAGGAGGAAATTTGGTATCTTGAAAAAGCAAGAAACAGAATGTGGTTGCTCGGTCTAGTGCAGAAGCAAAATATCGAGCAATGGCTATGGCGACATGTGAGCTAGCTTGGATCAAACAGTTGCTCAAAGAGCTGAAATTTGGTGTTGTTAGTCAGATGGGACTTGTGTGTCATAATCAAGCTGCCCTTCATATTGCGTCAAATCCAGTGTTCCATGAGAGAACTAAGCACATTGAGATTGACTGTCACCTTGTCAGAGAAAAGATACTCTCGGGAGAAATCGCTACAAAGTTTGTAAAGTCAAATGATCAGCTTGCATCACCAAATCCCTCACTGGTCCTCGTATTAACTACATATGTAACAAGCTCGGTACATATGATTTATATGCACCAGCTTGAGGGGGAGTGTTAGAATATGTAAATAGTAGTAAAATAACCCTAATCCAATGTGTATTAGGAGTAGGATAGGTTATGTGTGTATATATATAGGGCTCATTGTATCATGTTTAATATCAATTATTATATTTCTCCCGTGCTTTCTGAAAAAATTAATATTTCCTTATATGGTGACACAGGAAGAATTTCAATTTTTCAAGTTTTTAATTTTAAAATTTTGCCATTTTTTAGGATTTCGAATTGAACTATTCAATTCAACTTCTATACGGAGACTTCCACTTAAGATAAGACCCACATGCTTATCTTTTTCCTTAAAAAAGTGCTCTGGCTTCATCTGGACTCCCAATTCAAGAAGAGCAAATATGGGTTATCATGTCGTAATGCTCTTCTAGTATGATAGTCTCAACACACGAAATTGCAAACGATGTAATACATGTCTATACATCCAGGAACCCTTTCAGACCACATTCATAAGCAATTTTTTTTAATAACTTACCAAAACTAAAGACGCGGGGGAAGCAAGAACATGGTAATTAAATCACTTTTGTTTAAAAAACAATTAAATCACTTATGTTCCAATAGATTGCTAAGATCAAATGGTGTTGTTACTTCTTATGCAATCAATGTAAAGGGTTGACATGTAGTAGTACAATCATGCGATTGCCCGTCTAGAAGAGATTAGTTTTCTACTTGTTCATTATATATTGTTCGAATTCAAATTTTGAAGTTGGTCAAAAAGTATTACTTCTAGCATTATTCTCCAAAAGATCTTAGGATATGCAAACGCACTAACATTTTATATATGTTACTAAGTTCTATGTTACAATATGTGAAACACATGTACCAAGTGACTAGTATGAGTAAAGGAACAGCAAAAGTATACTGCAGTCAGCATTGAGATTTACAAATACAAATTTGTTGAAGGTTAAAATTAGCCAAAAAAGGTTTAATTACAGAAGATAGTGAGCAAACCAGGAAAAATGGAGCAAATGTTAGATAAGAAACATAAATGTAAATTACATAATCACAGTCGGTCAATTGTTCCACCATCTATTTCTTCATTTGCTAGAAAAGCAAATGAACTAACTTTAAGTTATGGAATATATTGAATAACTAAAAGAGCTCATTTTTATTAATACAGCTGGAGTCCAAGCCAAACATACCTGTCGTCTAGAAATTTTATTATGGCGACTTTCTCTGCCCAAGTCGATGTCAACTTTAACATCTGCAGATGCTCTTCCCAGCAGCACCTGAACCCATAAATGGATGACCAATTTTTTGTAAAAACTTTGAATCTTCAAGGAAATGCAAGGAAAAAATGGAACTTTTATTGAAAAGCTACTAAGCTAGGCTGTAATAGCTGATTTAACACTTTTCGGCAACATCATCAATACTCTTACTCTTTTAAAGTCACTAATTCAGTATTTCCAGCTTTACCCTTTTACCTGTGACCTAGCAGTAATAATTGCAACATTAAAATGGGAGTAAACATTCTTTGAGTATGGACATCTTGCAAGAGCAAATATAGCTTGCCATTTCCTCTCACTGATTGGGTTTCCATATAATCCAAAGACAAGATGTGACAACCCTAATTGACTCTGCTCCAAGTGAAAATGAGCCAGGCGTGATTATTAAGCAGAGCGGAAGTCTATTGGGCAAAATGAACATTCCTAGATTTAAGAAAATCATTCAGAAGCCATGCACAATGTAGCTCTCTGAGGTTTTTTATGATAAGGCTAATTCCCACCATACCTTCACCATCTCAGTCAGGCTTTTTCCCAACTTTTTTTGAAAAAGTAATATATTTGTATATAATAAAAATCCTACAACTGCGGAGTCACCCATAATTACAACGGAGAAACATGCCTAATCCTTTGTCTTCTCATAACGATTCCAAGATATCAAAAATAGATTCATGATATCTAAATATTCTACTTTACACCCAAAAAAACAAAAGAACTAAACATTTCGTTTTTATCTTCTCAGTGTTACTGTATTTATCTTGAAATATTATTTGGTTTGTTTCATCCCAAATTGTTTCCCAGATGCAAGTTGGGACAATCTTTCATCTCTTTATAACTGGAAAAGTTGCCTTCTCAGTTCCAGCATGTTAGAACTTAGAACTTCAGGAATTCTTTTTTTTTATTCGCACCGTGTGTCCAGGTCTCTTCGAGCTCCGACTAATCCGGGGTGCACAGGCCCTCGACAAGGAGTTTCCCGCAAGTGCATCAAGGTTAACTCAGGTTTTACCCAATCCAATGGCCCTCATAAATTGTTTGCACCCCGTGGGTTTCGAACTTGAGACCTTGAAAGGGAGCAAACCCCAAGGCTCAAGTCAATTGCCACCAGGGTTGGCCCTGAGGATTAGAACTTCAGGAATTCTTCTTGACATAACCCACAATATTCCCCTCAAATTGACGTATATCCTCCATAATCAAAAAGTCACCTTACGGTGCAAAAAGAGATGATTGATTGTCTCTGCCTCCTCTCCACATAATTAACATCTAGATCATAGTTGGTATCCTCCCTTGATCAAATTGTCCTTAAGCAGGCCACTTTATAAGGAATTTTAACATTCCAAATCAAATTCAATGGCTAGCAGCCAACCTGATTGTTTGACATGCTAAACTCCTATATGTTGCTTTAACTAAGAACTTCCCTTTGTTGTTATGTTGCCATGTCACACAATCTTCAGCAGTAGAGGTCCCTTTGAATTGTTTCAAGATCTTGTAGATTTCTCTAAGTTTGTCAATCTCCCAATCATTTAGTAGTCTTTTGAAGGTCAGAATCCAACTTTGGTTTGTCCAAACCTCTCTTACTGTTGCTTCCTGTTGTTGGTTCAGTACAAAAAAAAATCAGGAAAGAGTTGTTTCAACGATCCTCGACCTAATCAATTATCCTCCCAGAAGGATATTCTAATACCATTTCCTACTCTGAAGTTTGAGTTATTCATGAGCTTAGGCCAAAAGTTTCTAATAGCTCTAATACCAAATTGATGTGATTCTTCGAGTTAACAAAGAACCAACCGACCAGGATCAAAATCTTGAAACGAAAACGTAGTTTGTGGCCAATTTCAAGAAACAACACATCTCAAGTTTTAGGATTCGAAATCTGATGATATAAAAACGAAGGGAAGATGATGATCTAAATGAATTCCCTTCTACAGGGCGTGAGAACCCTTTCTATAGGTCTAGGTCTCTTCTTTGATGACTATACTTCCTACTCTAATAAGAAAATAAAATTACTAAAGACAAGAAAAGTAAAATCCCTATTCTACAAGGAAAAGAAATTAGAGTCCTAAAAAAAAAGAAAATCCTAATTCTAAAAGGAATAAAATAAATCTTTTTTTTAAGAAAGAAAGAACCTTGGCTTTTTGAACTCAAAAGCTTCTTGGATTTCTTGCGCTTCTTGAAAATAAGTCCATATGTTCGGACTTGAGCTCTAAAACACGATTTTGGTCAAAATTAATAAAATGTAACATAGATTCTTCATTTACATCATTGTGAGTGAGTTCTATCTAAACAGGTGAATTTTTTTCTTGTTACTGTTTATTTCCCATAAGAATTTTTTTTCAAAGTATCTATTCTATTCACCACATTCAGTGGTAATGGAAATAGAGACATTGTGTATGTGGGAATTTGCCAGCTTCTTCTCATATTTCTCTAAGACCCCATTTCATATCCCTTGACTTGTTCTTGGCCCCAACGACATCTTCAAATACATTGTATGTAAGTTCACAATTTTACTTGCAGCAATTCCACCCAAGTTTTGAAGCTCAGTCACCTCATTAACCGGATAAACAAAACTTTTATTCCCTAGAAATGGCTTCAAACATGATAAAGTGGCCCTCAACATTTGTTGGTATTCGTTATAAGCTTCACCGAACACAAAGGTGTCATCTGCATATTGTAAATGGAGATCTCCAGGTGACACCCAGCCTTAGAGTGCTGCTCAAGCCCTTTATCCTATTGTCTATTCGAGTTGTCTTCGACATATCATTCAATCATTCAAGTGTGCGCACAGGCATATTTGTGCCTCACGGGGGAGGGCGATGCCCTAAAAGCTTGATAAGAAACTTTGCACTAGCCCTCATCATTTATTTTATAAATCAAAACATATTTTCCCAAAAATTGCAATGGGGCAAGTGCACAAATAGCCGATTTTAGGAACCCCTATTTAACGCATAGCTGAAGTTCATAAATATTTTGTAAAATTTGGCCACTTCAGAATCAAATTCATATATACATGACCAAAGGGTTGCCCGGTGCAGTAAACTCTCGCTATGCGCGAGGTCCGGGGAAGTCCATTATATGCAGCCTTATCCTGAATTTCTGCAAGAAGCTATTTCCACGGCTCAAACTCGTGACCTCCTAGTAACATTGCAGCAACTTTACCATTACGTCAAGGCTCCCCTTACATGACTGAAGCTGCAAAACCAGCATCTAAGTTACAAATTTGTCTGCAGCTTGGCATATTGCTTGTGCAAGGCTGCAAGCAAACTTTAAATGACTGACCTTTAGACATGCACGATGGAAGTTTGACTTGCCAAAGCCAAACACTAAACATTTGTCTGAATTTCAGACATTTATGCCTAACTTCATACCCAAGTTTTAGATGAAAGATATACCCTTTTTCTATTTTCTGCAAGTCCATTCAGTGGATACTTAACTGTTTTGGTTGTGATGGTAAGTTAAAGTCCTTTGTTAGTAATCCTAATCAATTGGTTAATTTGGTGACAGTAATTTCGTTCATATGTTTCAGTCTATGCACCAAAACTTTCTCAGCTCTCTCAGTTATCCCTCAGTTATTTCTGAGTTCTAGGCTAAGACATTTGTTGATCACTGCGTGCATCCTTCACTAAGTGTGTGGTTTAGCACATCTAAGATATCTTTCCTTCGCAACAGTTGCTTGAATTACCCATAGAGCATCTGAGTCTATTCAAAGAGAGTTAGTAACTTATCGCCAAAAGCAAAGCATCTCAGAGACCACAAAGGTCAGACAGTATACATAGATTGTACCATCAGCCAATCCAGCAAGTTCAGCAATACTACACCCCTACCATGCTTTTGACAACAGCATTTATAACAATAGTAGTAGCTCTGCGACACGGTTTTCTTTTCGGGCAAAGAAAATTGTTCTTCACTAGGTACTCATTGCATGCAAACTTTAGTGCGAGCCAGTAAAGCCAAATAGCATATTCTTCCAATCCCTTACATATAGAGAGTCCATAAACAACCTTTTAAGTGCTGCCCAACAAAAAAAACTACTCCCTCCGTGTCAATTTATGTGAACATATTTTCTTTTTAGTCCGTGCCAAAAAGAATGACCTTTTTCCTTATTTGGAAACAATTTACCTTTATGCAATATTTTAGCCACACAAAATATATGTGCCTTATTTTACACCACCAGTTCAAAAATCTTCTCTCTTTTCTTAAACTCCATCCTCAGTCAAATAGATTCACATAAATTGAAACGGAGTGAGTATATAGTTTTACTTCTCTAAGAAGGAGGAGGAGGAGGGGAAGAGGGGGAGTAGGATGTCTGTGTATGAAGTTTGCCGACACTGACTACAAGTTAAATAATTTGAAAAACTGGATATAGCTTAAATAGCAGGGTGAAAACTGGCTACCGGGTGCAATTCCTACAATTGCAACTTACCTTTAATGATGCTAAAGAAAAGAAGTCTTTAACAAAGGACAGTGGTGTTGCGGCTTCTTCAGAGAACATCAGTTGTGATGGTTCCCAGTGAATCGGAAGAGGAGGAAGTGTAGTCAACCGCTTTTCTTTGGATCTGCCTGGTTTTGAGTTACTTGGCTTATGTTCTAATAGCTGATGATCGGTTTGCTCAAAGAGATCTAGCATCAGTGCTCATTGTGATTGTAGTGTTGAATTGTTGAGATGAACAAAATAGAGAACTGAGAATAATGCACATGCTCAGTCATTCAAAATGGGAGGAACGTCACAGAGTACACAATGGAACATGCAAAACTTAATTAGTTGCTTTGTTCAATGGCTATAGGGCTATGTGGGAACTTAGAATAATAAAATTGAATAGCAAAAGAAGCCTTTTCTTGGAATATTAAACCGCCATTTGTAAAAAGTATAGTTAATGTAGTTTGAAGTGAGTAATTATTGTTGTGGTTTGGGAATTGTGACAATTTTTATATGTGGTAATTATTTTTTGTACATTTAATATATTATTTTTTTGATAAAGATACATTTAATATATAGTTAATTTATAAAAATAAAAAATATAAAAATTCACTGGGACTTACGTCCCGCGTCTCGAGGCTTCCACCCTGCCCCGTATTAGATAAAGCATCTTGCCTCATGCTCTCGCTTTTTAAAACTATACATGAATTATGATGATAGTATATGTTAGATGATCATTTCAGACAAGTAGGATTAATAGGGAAGCCTTTATTAACAGTCTAGTATGGTATTCTGTAATTGAGTTAGAATGCTAATATTAAATCAATCATACCGCCGGTTTTCTAATAAAATGCTTTGAGCGACGGCCAGCTAAAACAGCAAATGCTCCATGTGCAGCAATATCTCTCCGTTCACAAGCATGATCAGCCTGCTCCAGCCTGATGATCGTTCTAGGATCTTCAACGTGATACGTTTTGACTGGGGAAAAAATAAAAGAGACGGACCAAAGGAAAGAAAACAGAAAATATACAGTAAGAGAGTATGCACCAATAGAAGGTTGAAAATCACAAATAAAGAAACTACAAAATAGCAAAAAAGCCGCCAAAGAAGTGGAGGAAGTGAATGAGTAGAAAAAGTAACTATAAGCATAATACACCAAGTGATGCAGTAGAAACAAAATAATCAAGACTAGATCAGCTCTTCATAGAAAGTCATTGAAGTAAAAATGTAAATCATTCAATAAATATAATCAAACTGGAACCCACCTCCCTTACTAGAATATATATCCTGGTTATTTGGGCTCAAATCCATGTCAAGGATCTGATGGATGATGAAAGAAACTGGTTAAGGTCAACAAATACCTATGATGGTAGTAGAAATTCATACACCGGAAAAGAAGATCTCACCAGAGCTTCAACATCAGAAGAGTAGGGTATGTCCTCATCACTCTCATAAAGAAACTCTTCCGAATCTGATGAAAAATTGTTTGGACTTGTTTCAGGGATTGTTGTTTTCATGAGGACAGTTTCAGCAAGTATAGGTTCATTCTTTTGAAGGGTGGTGGTAATGCCGTGTTCCTTAGTGCAAATAGCTTTCTTCTCCAAGCACTGGGAGGCATCAGCATAATTCCAACTGAGACTTCTTCCATGTTCATCCTTTGCGCTATTTTCTTTAACAGCTCCTTGACAGGCATTTACTGCACTAAATTTTCCTGAAATGACTGGCCTTGGACTATCAGAAGTGTTCAGATTCCTCCGTAGAACATGTTGGTTATTATCGTTGAGCAACTCATACTTAACTTTGTGATCACTATTGAACCTTTCCGATTTTGACGGCAGCTCAATCATCTGATAAGAAGTACTGTATTCCGAATGACTATTTTGGTTATTTTTCATCAAGACAGCTCGTCCATCATTGGTCCTATGATCAATCGACAAATCTTTGACAGACGAGGATAATGGATGATAAGTCTCATCATATTTCCAATATGCCATAGACGGAAATGATGTTGACGGCATCCGAACAGGAAGAAAAACATCATCATTGCTAGGAACTTCTGGGTCCTCAGAGCTTAATGTGCAACAAATAACTCCACCACGCATTTCAGGAAAAGCCGGATTGACAGTTAATGCGGAGGATAGCATTTGAAACTCTGAACTGGAAGCTAGAGGCTTATCACCATATTGGTACACACATTTGTCACTGAATTCTCTGGGACAAGCATCTTCAAGAATAGTAAGCCGTTCGTCTGGAGCATTTGAAGCCTCTGATACACCTTTATCAGGCATGTCACCTCCACCATCAGGACAATCCAAGAGAAGTGAGCTCAAGCCATCAAAATAAGACTTATTGATTGTTTCATTTCCATCAGGGCCAAATAGATCTTCCTCATCTGAAAAGTTAAGCAAAGATTTTGACAACTCTGCTAAGTAGTCATCAGTACTAGGTGCTGAATTTGTCAGTTCATCACATGACATATCGTCTCTCAAGTTGGAATTTGAACTTACAACACCATATCCTGATGCATCTGTTTTATTCGTACTGCCATCAATAGCAACAACAAAAGTATTATGTACATTCAGTCCTTCCTCGAAATCAGGCAAAGCTGGGATAGAAATATCTCCAATTGTACTCCAATCTGGCATTTCAGGTGGAGTAGGTGAATAACCAAGGTTGTCAAATGACAAACCACTATGTGGAACTGGTGAGTTAAAGACCTGGCTTTCAAATCCAGAAGAGTTTATCAAATTATCATCACATGGACCTGTCATAGATGGCAAATTGGGTTCTAAAGCCTCGGCTTCAAATAATCCACAAACAGGCAATTCTTTCAATTGGCCTAATTCTCCAACAGTGCTTTGATTCTCAGTAAGGGAAACACTTTCTTCACCAACATTATGGAAGTCCTCAGGAGCATTAAAGCTTCTAAGAGGAATGTCTCCATTATGATTGCAGAGTCCAATTGGAAAACAAGGAGAAGCAGTAACACCATCACTAGCCCGGACAGAATCATCAAGCCCATGTTCCAGAATGCCATTGGATATGACGTCACCATTTAATTGTTGATTACCAAAGGAATCTCTTATTGAATCTATAAATACACAATCTACAGACTGAGGCTCGTCATTGTTACCAGCTCCACCAAGAAAATTCATATCCATCGAGTCAAATGGGTCATTCCGGATTCTCTTACGCATAGCATAATAACACGAGCGGATACTCTCACTTTTTCTCTTCATTAGAACGGATTTTTTACTTTCCTTGGAATTCTCAAACCTATTACATTTCGGTGTAGATGCAGAGTGGTCAAACTCAATCATGAGTGCTGATGCTTCAGCGGAAACAACTGTATCATAAAGGAGAGCATGCCATCGATCTTGCAATTCTTGAACCGTAAATCTCCGGGAAAATTGAACTGCACCTTTTGCAAGTGATTCCAAAGAAGCACCAGCCTGGAGTAAGACGGTAAAATGAAATCATGAGGCCAGGGCAATAAAAAATAAAACAGCAGGATAGCTATCTCGGTAAAATGAAATCATGAGGCCAGGGCAATAAAAAATGAAACAGCAGGATAGCTATCTCATAATTTTTTAATCAGTACGATCCTATGATGGAAGTAGAACCACCAACTTACTCCTACACTTCGAGGAAAAATATTATTGGTACAGAATTAGAAAAGAAGAATTGCTTGCACATCTATAACTAAGAAATTGGATGCTTATTTAAGCTTATATCTCATTGATTCTCATTTCCACTTCCTCCAATTCCCAAAGCTAATCTTCCAGACGAATTTTTTCAACTAACGTGTTAGACAACTCTAGTATGGGCTTCATAATGCAATTTAAATAGAATAATCTTCTATATCTTTTAGTTTATACAATTTGAGAAGCAATCAGAGGTTTGTCACCAAATATGAATATTTGGCATGAATTGGACATTCTTTCTTCCTTGTACATTAACATAGTGTGTCGTTTTCCATCCCAAAAAGAGCAACTAAACCAATCACTTCATTCTCCTAGCGTACATTCCTCCATAGATTTGTCCCTGGAAACCTCATTTATTCCCATAACAAAGAACCACCCAAAAGATCCTTGATTGAGCTATCATACCTCATGGCCGATTGAAGAGACCTAGTAGTGCACTACTTACAAAATTAAGTCAGATATAACCATGAGCTACAATTCAGCTTGCTGTTAGGGCAGCTTTCAATGAGTCATCAAGCTAAGACAATGAGAAGGCAGCATATCTTTTTTCTTTTCCTTTTTCAGTTCTTGATAAGTAAAGATCTTATTCATCAAGGTACCACCCAGTAAGTGCTGGCACTTTACAAGGCCCTGTATACCAAAAGAAGGGGGATATTCTCTGGAAAAGCAACTTATCTGGCATTGCAGTAACAACCAGATAACTAACATGTTCTATCAGCATAACAATGAATACAAAGGATCTTTTAGTGCCCTCGAAACAGTGAGAGAATACTACTGTATAGCTAGCTGACAAACCTGGTAGATGACTATGGACAACCCGGATTGATTTTTTTTTATTTTATTTTATAAGGTACTAGGATTAATTCATATTAATAACTTTTTTTAATGATCGAGAAATCCATCTGGAGCCGACCTTTTGGGCCAATCGAGTTTTCGAAGCTCGGGGATGATGCCAACCCCCCACCCACCCCCCACTCTTCTCCACTTAAATACCAGAGTTAGTTTGCTTTGCACAGGGCTCGAACCTGTGACCTAAGGCACAAGCCCCTCAACCTTTGCCAATTGAGCTAACCCTTGGGGGATATTCATATTAACAACTTTTACATACTTTTGACAACAATTTGATGTTTAACAATGGAACTTTTGATTTATCAAGGAGGAAGGGCTTAACAATGTGCCAAACAGTCCTATAGGCCAGGCACTAGAAAGTTATATCCGTAGTTTTTACGGACAAGTAATGCTCATGCTAAGTACCAGTTCAATTGATTACTGCAATCTCATATCTTCAGACTCATAATAAACAAAGTTTTCATGCATATACTCTGATATGTATACAGCCTAAAAGTCACCATCTCACTCTTGAACTCTCACGAAACTAAAGAATCTTGAAGCACAGATACTTCATGAAAAATCTCTTTTTGATAAGACGAGGTAAAAAATAAAAAGTTCCAGACTTCTGGAACTAAATAGCAAAATCACCACAACAAAATTAATAGAGAAACAAAATCAATAGAACAACATGAGGAGCTCTCTCTTTGAAGACCAAAACATTCAGCAAAACTCAGTTCTACAGGATACCACCCACTCTTTTATTATAAAATCAACTTTATTTCCTGTACAAAAGTCGCACCAGGGAATGAACAGAACAAAAGGGCTGATGAGATCGCCCGAACCTCGACGCAAACCCCAGAACAACTTTTCAAGAATAAACTCCAGAAACAGAGAAATAAAAGCTAAAAACACATTACTATTGCCAGCCTCAATCCTAAACAGTTGGGATGGACTATATGAATTATTTGTATCCATTTCTACTGGAAATCTTACATTACCAAAAATAAAAATATAAAAGGCATAAATTCATGGAGAGAAAGAAAAAAAACAAGAAGCACAAAAACAGACTAAAGCTATTACACTTCAATGACAAAGTAATTGGAGTCCACTGTATGAATACTCTATATCCACCTGTTTGGACCGTTTGAAAGAAGAAAAAACACAAGAAGCATAAATAAATTGTAAACGTAAAAAGAGTTGGTAAAATAAAAGGGAGCTACAAAAATAAAGAGCATGTAAATTCATGGAGCCGTAGACTAGGCAATGTTTGACTACCTCAATGGAGTTTTTAAGCAAAAGGTCATCTTCAGGAATCCAATGAGAAAGTGGAGCCAGAGCTCCCATGGCTGCTGCAACTTTGCAAAAACTCCCTCTTTCTGTTCCTTTCCTCGCCGCGCCGCTTTCTTTCTATATAAACTCACAGGTCATTTTCTTTTGCTTTCTCTCTCTTTGTCTCCCTAGAGTATTAGTTTGTGCCAAATTATTTATTATTTTAGAAATTCGAGATAAAATGGATCGTATATACTTTATTTTATTCTTAATAATTAATTATATTCACACCTAGTAAAAATATAAATAATATTATTAATAAAGATAACATATAAATTAAAAAATAATTAATAAGAGTAAAGTAGTCCAAAATTATTTTTTCTTAAAAGCCGTGCACAAAAGAATTACGACACATATCATGAGATGGAGGGATTATTTGTTATTTTAGAAGTTCAAGATAAAATTGATAATCTTTTTCTCTTTTTTACTCATAATAATTAATTGCATTCACATTTAGTATTAATATGGATAATGTCATTGATAGAGATGACGCACAAATTAAGAAAATATTTAATAAACGTAAAGTAGTCAAAAATATTTCTTTTTCTAAGGACGTGTATAAGAAAATCATGACGTATATTATAATACGGCGGAGTATGTGAGGGGGAGTTATTACCTAATAGTTTCTTCAAGTTATTGAAATGGATATTTTGTTTGTTTTGATTGGGTTTTGAAAAATAAATTTTATAAAAAGGCATTTTTTGTAAAAAATGCTTTTGAACGTTAATTAAAGAACACGATTGTATAAAAATTCAGTTTACAATTTGTATTATTCAATTAGACAAATGATTTATAACTATTTATCGTGAATAACATCAATTAAGTATATTTTTTTAAATTCAAATATAAGCATAAATACAATACTTATTAAAGCTTTTATATAATCAATATAAATATAGAGACCTCCATTTGATTTTTCTTGAGTGTGTGTTTTATATCTTTCTTTTTGAACAGTTTTTATGTGAAAAGTTTGAAGAAAATATGATTTTGGCGTTAAAACTAACTTGAGTTGACCATGGTCTACATTTTTGAAAACAATCTCAGATCGGTATTTTGACATCGGTAGGTTCGTATCGTGATTTTGGACTTGGGAATGTGACTGGAATTGATATTGGAGGTCCCTAGATGATCTGACTCATTTTGCCGAAAATAGTATTTTGAAAGTTCGAAAATTTCCTAAGTTCGACTGCAAGTTGACTTCTTAGCTAACGGATTCGGATTTTGATGCTGAGACATGTTATGTGTATGTATTACTATTTGAAACTTGTCTGCAAATTTTGGTGCAATTCGTAATTGCTTTGGCGTGATTCCGATGCTTGGATGTGATTTTAGTTGTTCTTGAATTTACTTTGAAATTCCATTCATTTTGATGTTCGATGTAGAATTAAATATTATATTGATGATTTAATTGCGTGGGCTAGTTCGTATGATGTTATTACACTTGTGTGATGTTTTGTTTGGAGCCCGAGGGACTTGAGTGAGTTTCGGGCATGTTTCAGAAGAATTTTGGATGACTTGAATTGCTGGTGCATTGAACACTTATGGTGTTTGCTGCAGCTCTCTCATATGCGAGCCTTTCTTTTGCGATAACCTCATCGCATTTTGAGTATGGACTGGGACAGGGGTTCTCGCATTTACAAGGAAAGAACCGCATTTGCAATTTGTCCCGTGTTCGCATTTACGACTCTATTGTCGTAATTGCGATGCTATGTAGAGTTTGGGCATCTTCGCATATACGCAATTGCGACATATGGGCTTCTAATGCATAGTTCGCATTTGCTATATGTGCTTCGCAATTGTGAATAAGACATACAATTACAACATCTACAACTGCGTAAAAGAGGAAAAGATCGGGACATAGCTCATTTTACACCATTTTTCAACCCTAAACACTCTAGAGGCAACTTTTCAAGAGACTTTTCTTCCCAAATTCATTTGTAAGTAACTTTAATCTGTTTCTTTTCAATTTCCCATTACTTTTCATGAGATTTCAACATCAAATTTAGGATTTTCATGGTAGAAATTAGGGATTTGGGTAGAATTGATAATTTTTATAAGATTGAGATTTAGAACTCAAATTGAGGTTAGATTTTGAAACAAATTACATAACCGGGCTTGGGGTGAATAAATAATCGGATTCTGATCCGAACGTCGAATTTTGACCATGCGAGCCAGGAGTTGACTTTTTTAAAAATGGTAAAATTGAACCCCTTTCATTATTGGGCAGTTTCTAAAGCTTATTTTGAATCATTTGATCGATAATTTGCTAGATTTTGTTGGTTTGGAGGCTTGACCGAAAGGCAAGATTGTGGTTGATTGATGCTTTTATTCACGGAGTGAGGTAAGTGTTGGAGCTAACCTTGAATTGAGGATATTAGGAACCTTGAACTATATTTTATATTAATTATGTAGGAAAATGACGTATATGCAAGGTGACGAGTGCATATACGTCATCACGATATTTGTTTCTATATTTTTCATTTATTTCATAATATATCTTGCTTCATGCCTTAATTGTTACATGATTTATTTGACTTCTATGTCATAATTGTCACTTGTCATTTAATTATTCTTGTATTAAATTGTTTGTTACTTCTATGACTCATGATTATTTGCTATTTGCCTCTACTTGATTTACTTGCATACCTAAATTATCACATGATTTACTTGCCTCATTGTTTCGTAATATTTGTTGCATTTTATAGATGTGGTTTCCTTTGCATAAGTTGTTTAGTTGATAGATACCTATGATTTGGTAAAGTTGAGATTCTTGATTTATTGTGTGGTTCTTTATTAACTTTTAAATTTACCCTCTTGATGTAGAAATTCTTGCAAGTTTGGTTGTTGAATTGTCTATGTTGATTGAAATGGATTGGGGAGCGGGTTGCATGCTGCAATGAAAATTAAAAGGTAATGAATTGAAATAGTAGAATTGATGAATTATGATACTGACAGATGATGATATGGTGTGATCGGGTTGCACGCCGTAACATATTTTATATGTGGTACTTGTTTATGATTTGTTAAATTTGCCTCGGTATTGTGATATGAGACTATGAGACGTTATTCTGGGTTCTCTTGTAGTTGGATTTCGAGTTCATTTTTATGAGGTAACTGTTTTACTTTCATTTTATGTTTTCTTGTTATTATTACTGAGTACATGTTATTGTAAGTGGCCCCCCTTAGCCTCGTCACTACTTCATCGAGATTAGGCTTGAATCATTCTATTCTTGTTCTCTTGCAAATGGTGAGAACTCTCACAACGCCTATTGTCGGGAAAGATCGAGCCTCCCGTTGCAACTATTACTAATGGTAGGGGTCGAGGTCGAAGTAGGGGCAGAGGGAGAGTTGTGCCTAGAGAACGAGCAGCAGCAACACCCATGGTGGAGCCTCAGACTGACCATGAGAAGGAGGTCCCAATTCAGATCTGTGATGACCCAAAAGGTTATCACTCATTTTGAAAGTAATAGCTATGTTCCGAGGCCTTAAAATCTCTTTTTGTCTCACCTCAATTTGCATGCGCAGTTCGGGCGCATTCCCGGAAAGCTTTTATGTGAAAACTAAGTAAAATAAGGATATTAGATTTTAAAATTAATTAAAGTTCACTTTGGTCAATATTTTGGGTAAACGAACATGGACCCGTGATATGACGGTCTCGTAGGGTCCGTAGTAAAATATGGGACGTGGGTGTATGCCCATAATCAAATTTTGAGGTCCCAAGCCCGAGAAAGAATTTGTTTAGCTAAAATTATAAGAGTTAGAAATGTAAAGATGTCTTAAATTGATGGTATCAGGCCTGTATTTTGGTTCCGGAGCCCAGTTCATGTCTTATATAATATTTAAGTTGAATTTTTTTGGTATGAATCAGAGTTCGTTTAGTATAAATCGAACCTTTATTTGAGAAAATGGAAATTTTGATGTTCTTGAGTGATTCCATGAATTCAGGTCTAATTTATAGTTGTAGATGTTATTTTGATGATTTGATCACACGAGCAAGTCCGTATGATTTTTTGGACTTGCGTGCATATTTGGTTTGGAGCCCCGAGGGCTATGGTGCGTTTTGGATAGGCCACAGAGTGAAATTAGACTTAAGAAAACTGATGGTGTGTTACAGTGTTGTAGGCTTCGCAATTGTGAAGCCTGGCTCGTAAATGCGAGCTTGCAATTGCTAATAAATATTGCAATTGCAAAGATGGGTTGTGCAGGGATACCTTCGCATTTTGGAAGCTCAATATCGCAAGTGCGACTTCAACATGGACCACAATTGCAAACAATAGTTCGCATTTGCGAAGAAAGTAGGACTGGCCTACCTTCGCATTTGTGAAACCTTGGTTGCATTTTCGAGTTCGCATTTGTGAACATGGCATCGCAAATGCTATACCTGCACCAGTGCAAAGTATAACTTAGACGAAATTTTTTCATTTTTGAAACTCTCTCAAACCCTAAGCTCCCTTGGGCGATTTTCCAAAGAAAAGTTCTCGTCCAAATCAATTGTAAGTCATTTCTAACTCATTTTTTCAATCTATGACATCTTTTCACATGATTTTAATTCAAAATCAAGGGTTTTCATGGGAAAATGAGTGTTTTTAGGTAGAACTTAGGATTTTCACTTTTTGGGAATTTGGACCTCGATTTAAGGTCCAATTTTAAAATAAATTATATATTTGAGTTCGCGGGTGAATGGGCAATCGGGTTTTGGTTTGAACCTCGGGTTTTGACCATGTGGGGCCGGGGTCAATTTTTGACCTTTTGGGTAAATCATTAGAAAAACTATTTTCGTGCATTGGAATTAAATTGTTAGCATTTATTGATATCGTTAAGTAAATTGTGGCTAGATACAAGCGAATTGGTGGTGGAATCGAGGAGTAAAGCGGTAGTTGAGGCTTGATTGTATTCGCGGCATTGAGGTAAGTGTTTGGTCTAACCTTAGCTTAAGGGAATAGGAGTCGTGGTCTTATTTGCTATGTGTTAATTGTTGAGTATGACGTATATGTGTGGTGACGAATATCTATATATTGGTGTCAAGCATGCCCGTGAGTCTTATACTATGATTGATGTGAGTCCATTTTGTATTGTCCATGCTTAATATGATGATTTCTAATGTTGAACAAGGCTTATGGAAGTATTCTTGGTAATTGAATATTGTAGAGCATTGGCTCAAGTTGAGAATTGAGTTGTGAAGTAATCATGGAAAAGAGAATAGGTTAATGATATTGTCTCCCTTGCCGGGATGTTATTACTTTTGATATTGTTTCTCTTGCTGGGATGTTATTGCTCATGATATTGTTTGACTTGCCGGGATATTATTGATATACTATTGTTCCCTTGCCGAGATTCTATTTTGATTTTATTGATTCCCTTGTCCGAATTGCTTAATGATTGTTGCTTGGGTAAGGATGAGTGTAAAAGCATGAAGGGTGATGCCGTGCGTGATATTTGTGAGTGAGTGTTAATGGACAAAGGGTGATGTCATGCTGATATTGTAAATGTAAAAGCACGAAGGGTGATGCCGTGCCATGATATTGTGAGCATTTTTGCCTTGTATGAATTACTCCCAGAAATTCAAACAAAATAATTTCTTCATTATTTTTCATTTTTGTGGATTTTTGTGACATTTTATGTTAATTATTTGCATTTTGTTTGGAAATTTTAATTAATTAAAAATACAAAAAAAATACTTGGCATTTGCATTTAAAGTTTAATTTTACATTTTAGGATTAATTAGTAATTAAGTTACTTTACAAAGAAGAAGAAGAAGAAGAAGAAGAACAACAACAACAACAACAACTACCCAGTATAGACCCACAAGGTGGGGTCTGGGGAGGGTAATATGTAGACGGGCCTTACCCCTACCCGAAAGGGCAGATAGGCTGTTTCCAATCGACCTTCGGCTCAGCGAAAGAAAAGAAAAACAAAACAAACAAAAACAAGAACAAAAGATTGTTGGAAAATAGTTCATTTTGTGTTTTTAACTATTAATTATTGAATTTATCATGAGTCTACTTTTAAATTAAGAATTAATCAATTTTGAGGAATTAATTAGTTTAGTTTTGGGAATTAAATCGGGTCTTTATTTTTATTTTTTGCATTTTACAAAATCCAAAAAATATATAATAAAAAGAAAAATTAAAAAGATAGGATTTTAATACGTTGTACAGATTTGGGCTGATTTTTAATAACACCTGTCCAAGCCCAAATTCCATCTGGTCTAGCCTCCTTCTAATTGAAACGACACTGTTTCGTTACCCTTGAATCATGATCTTTGGATCTCATCAATTCAACGGTCCGGAACTAACTAGGTTTAAAGTATTTAAATTGCGGACCATGCCTACCCCCCTAATCCATCGTCTCTCACAACCCCATTAACCCTAGAGACCTCCTCTCCGTCCGCCGCCTTCGGAAATTGCCTCACGATAGTGTCCGGTATCCACATCACCCCAAGTTAACACCCTTGAATCACCGTCCCCTCCTCTTTCTAATGCCTCAAATACTTTCCTTCAATTCCTAGCCCAACTCGTCGAATCTTCCAAATAGTATCGCCGCCTCCACCGCCCAGGGCGGCAACACCACCCAAACCCGTCCAAAATTACATCATGAACTCCCCTCACCTTCCTCTTTCCAAACCTCGTCCCTCGAATCATTGCCAATCTCCTCAAATATTGAATTGAAACTCTAGCCAAAATCCCCTCCTTCTCGAAATTCGACCAAAATCACACCCTATAGCCTCATTGACCCCGTCATCCTGAATCTTACGCCATAATCCTTTAAATCCAAGTGACGCCCCGTGAATTTTGGATCTAGGGTTCGAAAAGTTCAATCTGTTTTGGGAAGTTTTGAGTAGTCGAGTGATTTATGATTAATGTTATGTGTCTATTTTTGACAAAACAGACAAATAACATTAACTGAAAATCAATTTCGGGAGTCAGTCATGTGAAGTTCAAAATCAGTAAGTTTTCTTATTTTTGTTTTTTTATTTCATTTTTTTATTTGAGTTATAGACCCCACCTGGTGGGAGTATACTGGGTAGTTGTTGTTGTTGTTGTTGTTTTATATTTGAGTTGTTCTTCCATTTGAATTTAGCTAAACCCAGTTCTCCTCTTTAATTTGTTCTTCTCATTTTGACTGTTAGGTTTTATCTTTGTTCATACTGCATGATTTTGTGTTAAAAGTCTATCCATGTTGGACCAATAATTCAATTTTGTTCCTAGTAGGTAATTCAAGTGTAAATTAGGGTCGTTTGAATTTGTATTCCAATTTTGGGGATCTGTTTTGATTGGAGTTCATTACTGAGTTGTTTCAAACTTTTGGGTTTAATCAGGGTTAGTCTCAGCTCACCGAAATGGTTTGTTGAAATTGGACATAGTTTTAGCTTAACCTAGGTTAACAGTTTTAGACGTAACTACATAAACAATTAAGGGTAGTATAGGCATTTATAAGGGAAAGAAACTTGAAGTAACTAAAATGGAATTCCATATAAGAATCTAGATGGGGTTCTAAATTGAATATCAAAACTTAAGTGGTGTAACTTGGGCAATAAGTCAGTCCTTTAAAGGACTTTTAAGCTAAATTAAAAATAAGAGGGGACTAAAGATGTAAGTTGAACATTCTGAAATTGGTGTTGGCTTTGCCTATAAAAGGAGGCAGTCCATGCCTTACAGATTAAGCTAGAAGATCCCCAAAATTTGAAATTCAAAAATTCAAATCATATTCATAGAAGTTTATAGAGAAAAAAACTCTGAAAGCTCAAGTTCAGATAAAAATAACCTACTGAAAAACCAAAAATTTTGTTAGGAAATAGATAGTTCAAACAGAAAATTTTTATTTTGTATCTCATACAATTTATGCTAGTTGTATGAGGTAACTTTTATCTCACAATTTTGTGGACTCAGAATTTTGTGGACCCAGCAATGTAAGATTGGGGTCCACAATTCTGTGAGACAAAAAAGAGCCTCATACAACTATTGTTAGTTGTATGAGAAACAAAATAAAATTTCTCGTTCGAATACAAAGCATTAGGTCCTAAAAATCCAAAAAATCCTGAAAATCAACAAAATATAATATAGAAATCATTTTCTAATCTGTTTACTTGTTCGATCGCACTGGTTCATCAAGTTTGATCTTCAAATTCAACTGGTTGTTAGTTGTTAGAGCTATTTTGGAATTTACCCCACTGCACTTGATTTTTCCCTGGTTTTAAACTTGGAATCTGTTGAGATCTGCTGAATTTGCATATGTTGTTGTGCTTCTGTTTGGCTAGCCTCTATTTCTCCACATCTTATTCTAACTTCCAGGTATAATCCCTGAACATTTGGTGATGTAGTATTTGATTTTGTATTTGAAATGGAAGCTCAGTTGCGTCTTCAATTTTGTTTCATGCCAGCTACATCATGTTCTGTTATCTACAGTTATTCGTATGTACAGTTGGGTCAAATTCTGTCTATGTAGTTTTGGATTGCAAGTTGATACATTTGTTTAGTTTGGGTTGTTGGATTAATTCAGGCAGGATTTATGTTCAGATTCTTCCTCTTCAATGCTAGTTGAATTCTATCAACTCAAATGTTAGATGTTGATTCACTGTTGAGTTTAGTTGTTTTGCTTTGGATTTGGTCTATTAACATGTTCATTTATAACTATAATTAGTACACTGTTTCGAATACTAAATAGGTATGTTAGTAAAATTTGAAGGTCATAATAGTTGAACTATATAATCGAGTTGTTTAGTCTATACACTTGATGCTTACATTCATGATTATTTTGTTAAATTCAGTCCATGTTTCCATTTTTTTTAACCCTTAGTAATAAATGAAGTTTGAACCACTGTTGATATCCAGAAATTCATCAATAGATAAATAGATAAGTAAATCTGAGCCTTAAAATTAATAATCAAATCTAATCGGTTTAGATATCAAGTTGTTTTGGATTTTATAGAGATGATTAAGTTTAATGAGGTCTTAAATTCCATGGGTAAAGGTTTAAAAATAAAAATTAGTATTTCAATATAGAGATTACTGATGTTCAAATAAGTGTTTTTGGATTTAAGATCGTCAGGCGTTGATTTGAATAAGTTTGAAATAGCTCAACTACTTGCAAATTGCTAAGTCCAATTGTTAAGTTTGGGCATGAAATCCATTTGTACGAAGCCCAATATGAATCTGACTGTGTATTCTTTCTTCCTGGGCTAAGCTTGAAGCCCAAAGAAAATTGCTGAGGTTTTGAATTGTATGAAAGTGATGGACCTAAAGTATAGTAGTTCTTAAACAATACCAATTAATTAGGGTCCTTTAGAGACAATACTTAATAGAAGAATCATAGTTTCTTTTAGGTCGGCCTTTTAAAAATAAAATGAGGTGCGCCGCACCAAATAAAATAATAAATTGCGTGGCCCTCTTTTAATACTTCTTTAAAAATATTTAGACTTCGGGACGTGCCATTTAGCAAATTTCATGGCCTCCGACAAAGTTAATAATACGCTAGTTGCTTTAGGCCCGGCCTTTAATAATATTACATTTCTAAATTCGGGTGCATATTTATGTGATCCAAATCCAAATCCCAACGAAGTTGAAATGTATCAAAAAACCACTGGTGAATTTATATAACGTGGTTCGGTACGTGTTTTAACGAGGTTGCAATTCTCTTTAAAATAATAAATAAAAGCTGTTCAAAGTTAAAAAAAACACATAGATTAAAACATGTACTAAAATCAAATAAATAAGCCAAATATTATAGTTGAGCGACCGTGCTAGAACCACGGAACCCAGGAATGCCTAACACCTTCTCCCGTGTTAACAGTATTTCTTACTCAGATTTCTGGTTCGCGGACTGTTAAACAAGGTCAATAATTTCCTCGATTTGGTATTCAACTGGTGACTTAAGACACCATAAATCTCCCAAGTGACAATTTTGAATCTTAATAACCAATCCCATTTCGATTGTCCTTTAATTGAAAAAACTCATTTATAACCTTGCGGGGTGTAGAAAAAGAAGGTGTGACAGATATGAGTGATAATGCACAAAGGATAATGATGTGCCATGATTATGTGAGGTAAAAGCACGAAGGGTGATTCTCTGCCGATTATATTGATTTTTATGGTGAGAACGAGAGTAAAATCATGAAAGGTGATGCTGTGCACTTGTGATTGTTCTCCTTATTCTTGCTTACAATTGAAGTTTGGTGCTCTGTATGCTTCTTTACTGAATTTCTTTTTGTACATGATATTCCCCCGAGCATGTTTTCCCTTTGCATCTTTAACTGCTAGTTTCTGTCGTTATTATTTGTTGTATATGATAACTTCACATGTTTATTTGGTAGTCCCATCCTAGCATCGTTACTAATTCTCGAGGTTAAGCTCGACACTTATCAGCACATGAGGCTGGTTGTGCTGATACTACACTCTGCACTGTGTGCAGATCCCGGTGCTGGAGCTTTTGGACCATAATGAGGTTGTTGCCTTCAGTCCATCAAGAGACCCGAGGTAGTCTTGCAGGCGTCCACATGCCTTGGCATCCCCTTCTATATTTTCATTCTATTTTTATGTAGTTTTGAGACAGATTTGTAGCTTTTATTCAGACCGCTATTTGTAGTATTCATAGATAGTCCGTGATATTTTGACACCAAACTCTCGGTAGAGTTGTATTTTGGATTTTTGTATTAGTATTTAGTGATATTATCATATTTCGTCTTCCGCATTTATTTTATTACTATGGTTATTCTGTTGTTGATTGCATGTTATATTGAACTTTTAAAAGGCTCGGCTTGCCTAGCTTTCTATGAGTAGGAGCCATTACGCCTCCCAAGGGTGGAAAATTTGGGTCGTGATAAGTTGGTATCAGAGCTATAGGTTTCATAGGTCTCAAAATTCATGGATAAGCTTAGTAGAGTCTGAGGGATCGGTACGGAGACGTCTGTATTTATTCCCAGAGGCTGCAAAGTTAGGAAAAACTTCACATCTATTATTTCCTATCGTGCGACTTGGTTTCTCAATGCCAATTGAACTTCCACTCTGTTCTTTCGAGATGGTGAGGACATGTACCGCTTTATTAGTTGACTAGAAGCCTAAGCCCCCAGTAGCAGCTCCTACGAGAGGCAGAGGCTGAGGCCGTGCTAGGTCCCGAGGTAGAGGCAGAGCTCGAGCAGCAGCACCAGCGGTGGAGCCTCTGGTTGAGCTTGACGATGAGGTTCCAACCCAGAAAGTTCTAGCAGGACCACCTGAGGTTCCAGAATTGTTCATCACCCCCCGATACTCCAGGATTCTTTGGTCCATCTAGTGGGCCTTATGGAGAGTGTCGCCCCGACAGGATTGCTTCTCATAGCACCAGTCATCTCTCAGGATGGAGGAGGATCCCAAACTCCTTCTACTCACACTCTAGAGCACATGGGTTCCCAGTTTCAGACTCGAGCAGCTCATGCAGTTGGGGTTGTTCAGCATGGTGTTGTGGCATAGACCGGTAAGGGGCCAACTATGTATGCCAATGCCTTGTGGAGGTTGGACAGGTTCACCAAGCTTTTCACTACTACTTTTTGTGGTACAGCTTCTGAGGATCCCCAGAATTATTTGGACAGCTATCATAAGGTTCTACGAAACATGGGGATAGTAGAGACCATGGGGTTAAATTTGTTGCTTTTTGACTATCTGGATCTTCCAAGAAGTTGAGAGATTATTGTTTGGCTAGACTAGCTAGGTCACCGCCTTTAACTTAGGATCAGTTCTCTCAACTATTTATGGAGAAGTTTCTTCCTATCACTCATTGCGAGAACTATTGGGGGTAGTTTGAGCATCTCAGCTGGGTTTTACGACTGTTACTAAGTACGAGACCAGATTTATTGACTTGGACCATCATGCTCTTCTTATACTTCCCACTGAGAGAGAGAGAGAGAGAGAGAGTGAGAAGGTTCATTGAGGTATTCATGCAGCCTATTCGATGGTAGATGGCTAACAAAGTGAACAACATTTCTTTTTAGGATGTGGCCAATGTTGCCAGGAGAGTTGAGATGGTTTTATCGCATGAAAGTAGTCAGGGGTTTGACTAGAAGCCTCGTCATTCGGGAAAGTTCAGTGGTGCCTCATCTGGAGGTAGAGATTCTTTTGGTAGGGGTCATACTTCCAGGCTATTTCATTCAGCACTTCAAGCTTCTCAGGTGGCGTGGTTCTCATATGCAGCATTCTGATCAGTTGCCCTATAGTAGACCAGCAGCTCCCATACGCCACTCCAGAGTCTTTAGAGTGGTTATTCGGGTCGTGGGGGCCAGCATTCTCAACAACTGAGAGCTTGTTATACCTATTGCGTTACAAGGCATATTACTAGATTTTTCCCTCGAGCACCGAGCAATTCTCAGCACCAGGGTTCCCTTGCCATGGTTTAGACACCGAGTGTTCTACCACCTGCTCATCTAGCTAGAGGTGGAGGTAAAGGTGCTAGAAGTGGATGTAGAGGTATTAGAGGTGGAGGTTAGGCATCTAGAGGTGGAGGCCAACCAAAAGGAGGTCGTCCCAGAGATGCAGTTTAGAGTGGTGGGGCCTAGCCTCGATGTTATGCTCTTCCAGCCAAGCCTGAGTTTGAGGCGTCTAATGCAGTTATCATCGGTACTATTCTGGTTTGTAGTAGAAATTCTTTAGTTCTATTTGATCTAGGATCTACATACTCCTATATGTCATCTTATTTTGCACCATATCTGCTCATGCCTTGAGTGCTCTTGTATATGTGCCTGCGTCGGTGGGTGATTCTATTATGGTAGATAGTGTCCGTTGTTCATGTATAGTTGTAATTGGGGTTCTTGAAACTCGAGTAGATTTTTTACTTTTGGATATGGTTGATTTTGATATAATATTAGGGATGCACTGGTTATCACCTTACCACACTATCTTGGACTATCATGCCAAGACTGTGACCTTAGCCTTGCCAGTTTTACCTTGTTTAGAGTGGAGAGAGACTCCTAATCATTCCACCCATAGGGTTATCTCATATATGAAGGCTCGACATATGGTTGATAAGGGATGCTTGGCCTTTTTGGCGTATGTTCATGATTCTAGTATCGAGGTTCCCTTTATGGATTCTGTGCATGTTGTTTGTGAGTTTACTAAAGTATTTTATTTAGACCTGCCGGTTATGCCAGCCAACAGGGATATTGGCTTATGCATTGATTTTGCTCCTGACACTCAGCCTATTTCTATTTTGCTATATCGTATGGCCTTGCCTGAGTTGAAAGAATTGAAGGAATAGTCGCAAGACTCTCTTGATAAGGGCTTTAATAGACCTAGTGTTTCGCCTTGGGGTGCGCTGATGTTTTTTGTTTAGAAGAAGGACGGATCCTTGAGGATGTGCATAGATTATCGGCAGTTGAACAAGGTCACAATCAAGAATAAATTGATGATTTGTTTGATCAGCTTCATGGTGCCAATGTATTTTTGACGATTGACTTGAGAACTGGCTACTATCAATTGTAGATTAGGGCGTCTGATGTCCCTAATGCAGCTTTCCGCACTCGGTACGGGCATTATGAGTTCTTGGTGATGTCATTCGGGTTGATAAATGCCCCAGTAGCTTTCATGGATTTGATAAACCTAGTGTTCAAGCCTTACTTGGATAAATTCGGGATTATCTTCAATGATGATATTTTGATCTATTCTTAAAGCCGGGAGGAGCATGAGCCGCATATGAGAGTTTTTCTTTAGACTTTGAGAGATAGTCAGTTGTATGCTAAGTTTTTGAAGTGTGAGTTTGGTTGAGTTTAGTTGCATTCTTGGGTCACGTTGTTTCAGTAGAGAGTATTCAGATTGATCTGAAGAAGATGAAGGTAGCCAAGAACTGGCCTAGACTCGCGTCAACTACAGGATCGCGGGGTTTCTTGGGTTTGGCAGGCTATTAACATCGGTTTGTGGAGGAGTTTTCATCTATTGCGGCCCCAATGCCCAGGTTGACCCAGAAGAGTGCCAAGTTCAGGTGGTCAGACGAGTGTGAGGTGAGCTTTCAGAATGTCAAGATAACTTTGACTATGACGCCAGTGTTGGTATTGCCTACATGTTTAGGGCCATATATAGTTTATTGTGACGCATCTCGTATTGGACTTGGTGCGATGTTGATGCAGGATGGTAAGGTCATTGCCTATGCTTCGCGTCAGTTGAAGGTTCATGAGAAGAATTATCCAGTTCATCATTTGGAGTTAGCATCCATTGTTCACGCACTGAAAATTTAGAGGCACTATTTATATGGTGTGTCGTGTGAGGTGTTCACGGATCACAAGAGTCTACAATATTTGTTCAAGAAGAAGGAGCTAAATTTGAGGTAGAGGAGGTGGTTGGAGCTATTTAAAGACTATGATATCACCATCTTATAACATCCGGGGAAGGCTAATGCAGTGGCCGATGCCTTGAGTAGAAAGTCAGTCAGTATGGGCAGTATTGTGTATATTCTGATCGGTGAGAGACTGCTTGCTTTGGATGTTTAGGCTTTGGCCAATCAGTTCGTGAGGTTGGATGTTTCTAAGCCCAGCCACGTATTGGCTTGTACAGTCGCTTGTTCTTCATTATTTAAGCGTATTCGAGATCGACAGTATCATGATCCTCATTTGCTTATCCTTAGAGACACAGTGTGATACATAGGTTCCAAGCATGTTACAGTGGGAGATGATGCAGTTTTGAGGATACAAGATAGTATTTTGTGCCAAATGTGGATGGACTCCGAGAGTTGATTCTAAAGGAGGCCCATAGTTCCCGATACTCTATTCATCCCAATGCCGCTAAGATGTATCATGACTTGCGACAACATTATTGGTGGAGGAGGATAAAGAAGGATATTGTTGCATATATGGCTCGGTGTTTGAATTGTCAGCAGGTAAAGTACGAGCATCAAAGACCTGGTGGTTTGTTCCAGAAGAGATTCTTGAGTGGAAGTGTGATTGTATCACTGTGGACTCCGTTGTTGGACTCTCACAGAATCAGAGGAAGTTCGATGCAGTATGGGTTATTGTTGACAGGCTGACCAAGTCAGCGCATTTTATTCATGTGGCAGTTTCTTACTCTTCTGAGCGGTTGACAGAGATATCTATCCGGGAGATTATTCATCTCTGTTATGTGCATGTGTCTATAATTTCTGATCGAGGTACACAATTTACCTTACATATCTAGAGGGTAGTTCAGCGTGAGTTGGGAACACGGGTCTAGTTGAACATAGCATTTCATTCTTAGAAGGATGAGCAGCCCGAGCGTACTATTCAGATTTTGGAGGATATGCTCCAAGCTTGTGTTATCTACTTTGGAGGCTCGTGGATCAGTTCTTTCCTTTAGCGGAGTTTTCCTGTAACAACAGCTACCAGTCGAGCATCTAGATGGCTCCTTATGAGTCTTTATATGGTAGGCGGTGTCAGTCATCGGTTGGGTGGTTTAAGCCGAGAGAGGCTCGATTGTTGGGTACAGATTTAGTACAGGTTGACTTGGACAAGGTCAAGATCATTCAAGATAGGCTTTGTACAGCTTAGTGCAGGCAAAAGAGTTATGCCGACCGTAAGGTTCATGACATGGCATTCATGGTCGGCGAGCGGGTGTTGCTTCGGGTGTCGCCTATGAAGGGCGTGATGAGATTTGGAAAGAATGGCAAGCTAATCCCTAGATTCATTGGTCCTTTTGAGATTCTTGATCAAGTGGAAAGGTGGCTCAACGAAATTAGCAATCATGCACCTAGTGTTTCATGTGTCCATGCTTCGGAAGTATCACACGTCCATCCCACGTGTTGGACTTCAGTACTATCCAGTTGGACAAGGACTTGTCCTTTGAGGAGGAGTCGGTGGCTATTTTAGACTGACAGGTTCGTCAGTTGAGATAAAAAAGTCGCCCTTTTTTTCGTGTTCAGTGGAGAGATCAGCCTGCCGAGGCATCTACATGGGAGTCCGAGTCCAATATACAGAGCCGATATACCCATCTTTTCTTCGACTCAGGTACTTTTATTATATATGTTCTAGAACAAACGTTGTTTTAGAGGTAGAGAATATGATTACCCAAAAGGTCGCCACTCGTTTTGATAGTAAATTATATGTTCCAAGGCCTTAAACCCCTTTTTTTGTCTCACCTCAGTTTGTGTGCAGTCTGGGCGAGTTCCCGAAAAGTTTTTATGTGAAACTAGTAAAATAAGAAAATTAGCTTTTAAAATTAATTAAAGTTCACTTTGGTCAACATTCTTGTTAAACGGACTCGAACCCATGATTAGACGGTCTTGTATGGTCCGTAGTAAAATATAGGACTTGGGCATATGTCTAGAATCAAATTTCAAGGTCCCAATCCCGTGAAATGAATTTTTTGAAGAAATTGTTTTATTGAAATTGTAAGAGTTTTTGGAAATATAAAGATGTTTGAAATTGATGGTATCGGGCCCGTATTTTTGTTCCGAATCCCGCTACAGGTCTTATATAGTAGTTAAGTTGAATTTGTGAAGTTTGATAAGAATTGGAGTTTGTTTAGTATAAATCGGACCTTTATTTGAGAAAACGGAAATTTTGGTGTTCTTGAGTGATTCCATGAATTTTAGGTCTAATTCATCATTTTTATGTTATTTTGATGATTTGACCGCACGAGCAAATTCGTATGATATTTTTGGACTTGCGTGCATGTTTGGTTTGGAGCCGCGAGGGCTCACATGAGTTATGGATAGGCCACATAGTGAAATTGTACCTAGGAAAACTGCTGGTGTGTTGCAGTGTTGTAGGCTTCGCAATGCGAGGCTAGGCTGGGCGGGGAGACCTTCACATTTGCAAAGCTCAATGTTGCAAATGCGACTTCAATAGGGACCGCAATTGCAAACAGTAGTTTGCATTTGCGAAGAAAGAAGGACTAGCCTACCTTCACATTTAAAAATCTGGGCCGCATTTGCGAGTATGCATTTGCGAACATGGCATCACAAATGCGATATCTGCACCTGTGCAAATTATAACTTAGATAAAATTTCTTCATTTTTCAAACTCTTTCAAACCCTAAGATCTCTTGGGCGATTTTCCAAATAAAAGTTCTTCTCTATATCAATTGTAAGACATTTCTGACTCATTTTCTTCAATCTATAACATCTTTTCACATGATTTCAATCTAAAATCAAGGGTGTTCATGGGGAAATGGGTATTTATGGGTAGAACTTAGGATTTTCAATTTTTGGGAATTTGGACCTCAATTTAAGGTCTGATTTTAAAACAAATTATATATTTGGGTTCGTGGGTGAATGGGTAATCGGGTTTTGGTTCGAACCTCGGATTCTGACCATGTGGGCATGGTCGATTTTTGACCTTTTGGGGAAATCATTGGAAAAAATATTGTTATGCATTGGAATTAAATTTTTAGCATTTATTGATATCGTTAAGTAAATTATGTCTAGATACAAGCGAAATCGGGGTGGGATCGATGGGTAAATAGGTAGTTGAGGCTTAATTGTGTTCGTTGCACTGAGGTATGTGTTTGATCTAACCTTATATTAAGGAAATAGGAGTCGTGATCTTATTTACTATGTGTTAGTTGTTGAGTATGACGTATATGTGTGGTGACGAGTATCTATATGTTGGTGTCAAGCATACCCGTGAGTCTTATACAATTGATGTGAGTTTGTTTGGTATTGTCCATGCTTAATATAATGATTTCTAATGTTGAACAAGGCTTATGGAAGTATTCTTGGTAATTGAATATTGTAGAGCATTGGCTCAAGTTGAGAATTGAGTTGTGAAGTAATATGGAAAAGAGAATAGGTTTATGATATTGTCTCCATTGTCGGGATGTTATTACTTTTGATATTATTTCCCTTGCACGGGATTTTATTGCTCATGATATTGTTTGCCTTACCGGGATATTATTGATATACTATTGTTCCTTTGCCGGGGTTCTATTGTTATTTTATTAATTCTCTTGCCCGAATTGCTTTATGATTGTTGCTTGGGTAATGATGAGTGTAAAGCATGAAGGGTGATGTCGTGCGTGATATTTGTGAGTGAATGCATGAAGGGTGATGCCATGCCGATATTGTAAATGTAAAAGCACGAATGGTGATGTCGTGCCATGATACGAGTGATAATGCACGAAGGATAATGTCGTGCCATAATTATGTGAGGTAAAAGCACGAAGGGTGATGCCGTGCACTTGTGATATTTCTCCTTATTCTTGCTTATAGTTGAATTTTGGTGCTCCATATGCTTCTTTACTGAATTTCTGTTTGTACATGATATTCCTCCGAGCATGTTTCCCCTTTCCATCTTTAACTGCTATTTTTTGTCGTTATTATTTTTTGTACATGTTATAACTGCACAGGTTTATTTGGTAATCTTGTCTTGTCCGTGTCACTACTTCGTCGAGGTTAGGCTCTACACTTACCGGCACATGGGGCCGGTTGTGCTGATACTACACTCAGCACTGTGTGCAGATCCCGGTGGTAGAGCTTTTGGACCACTATGGGGTTGCTGCCTTCAGTCCATCAGGAGAGCCGTGGTAGTCCTACAGTGTCCGCAGGTCTTGGCTTCCCCTTCTATCTTTTCATTCTATTTTTATGTAGTTCCAAGATAGATTTGTATCTTTAATTCAGACCGCTGTTTGTAGTATTCTAGATAGTCTGTGATATTGTGACACCAAATTCTAAGTAGAGTTGTATTTTGGATTTTTGTATTAGTATTTAGTAATATTATCAGATTTCGTCTTCCGCATTTATTTTATGATTATGGTTATTCCATTGTTGATTGCATGTTATATTGAAATGTTAAATAGCTAAGTAAAAAAGGGTAATAAAACTTTCAACGCTCGATTTGCCTAGCTTTCAATGAGTAGGTTCCATCACGACTCCCGAGGGTGGAAAATTTGGGTCGTGACAAGATCGCACTAGTTAGACCCGCTCAGGTCCTAGAGAGATTCATTTCCAATCCCGTACTCTGGGACGCACTATTTTACTTAGTTGGACTCATAGAGGATGTGGCTTAGACCTGCGTATTTCCTGTGGCACCAGTCGTCTTTCAAGTTGGGGGAGGAGCATAGACTCTCGCCACTCACACTCTGGATCAAATGGCTTTCCTATTCTAGACTCTGGAGGAGCATAGACTCTCGCCACTCAGTTGGGGTAGTTCATCCCATTGTTGCTATGTAGCCCGGGGAGAGGTCCACAATTTCTTCTATGGGATTGATGAGGTTTGATAAGTTCACCAAGCTTTTACATGTTCATTATAGCAGTGCACCCTCAGAGGACCCACAAGATTACTTAGACCATTTCCACGAGGTTTTGCACAACATGGGTATTGTTGAGACCAATGGGGTCGACCTTGTGTAGATGACCGGTTCTACCAAGAGGTGGTGGCAGGATTTTGAGCAAAGCATACTAGCTGCTTCACCTCCACTTACCGGAGATCAATTTTCACAACTATTTCTAGAGAAGTTTATTCCTTTCACAATGAGGAAGGAGTACCGTAGGCAGTCAAGCGCCTTAAGGAGGGTGGCATGACTGTCCCCACAATACGGGACCAGATTTGTGGACCTAGCCCGTCACACATCTATTTTGATTCTCACTAATAGAGAAAGGGTGAAGAGGTTTATTGATTGTCTCACCTTCGACCTCAAGCTTCAGATGGCCAAAGAGACATGTATGATATTTCTTTCTAGAGGGCCATAGAGATTTCTAGACAGATCAAGATGGTTCGTGGTTAGGATAGAGGGGCAACATCTGAGAAGAGGCCTCGTCATTTTGGTGGCTTCAGTGGTGGTTTATCTAGAGGCAGATGTTCTTTGGGTAGTGTGAAGACCCGGATCGTCGTCTCATGTATTTCAGCCACGTTTTCCCCATTTATTGCTTTTTTTTGTTCCATAATCGACATTGGTGGCGTTAGAGTTGAATTGGTTTTGTTTTGGTAGGAAACTGGACAGTTATTCTCTTTAAGGAAAGCTTTTATTGGAAGAGTCAACCTGATGTTGACTATTGAGTTAGAGAGCTCAGATGTGAATTCCGGTGATTCAGTTATCTTTGGGGGATGTTTTGTGGCTTAGGAGTGCGATAAGAATTGATTTTGGAGGTTTGATGTAGAATTAGGCCTGAGTTGGTGAAGTTAATATTTTGGCGAAATCCGGTGGATAGGTGAGATTTTGATCCGGGGGTAGGAATGGAATTCTGAGAGTTTGAGTAATTCGTTAGGTGATTTTCGGTATGTGTGCAAAGTTTCATGTCATTCGGATGTGTTTAGATCGGGTTTTTATTGCATGTGTAATTCTGAATTTTTAGGAAACTTAGGCATTGACTTGATGATATTTGAGGATTTTGATGTTAACGATAGTGTTTTAAAGGTTCGAGCAAGTTTGAATAAGGTAATAGAACATGTAAGTGCTTTTTGTTGAGGTCTTGGGGGCCTCGGGCTAAGCTCATGTGTTAAAACGAGAGTTTGGCATGTTGTTGCAGGTTCATGGTTGCTGTCATCTGGTATTTCCTCTTCTGAGGAAATGAACCACAGAAGCGGAGGCTATGTCAAACAAACAAAAGGTGAGGCCTAGGGGTTCTCCGCAGAAGCGGACATATTAACCGCAAAAACGTTATCACGTAAGCGGGTGGAGGACTGCAGAAGCGGTCCTGGGGAAGAAGTTAGAAACCACAGAAGTGGAAGGTAAACCGCAAAGGCGGTATCGCAGAAGCGACTATTCTATCACGGAAGCGGAAAGGGCTGTTCAGAGGTATTAAAATTTAGCCTCGCGAATTTTTGAAAGAACTCAATATTTCCACTTCGAACTTGGAGACTTTGGTGAGATTGTGGAGAGGGAGTCAAGGTACTTCATTGGGGGTAAGAGATTCTGAGCCTAAAGCATAAGTATAGTGTGTTATTACATGAATTAAGGGTGAAATATCAAGGAATTTGGGATCAAAAATGGAGGTTTGGGCTTGAAACCAAAGAGAGCTTAAAACTAGTGATTTGAGGGGTCAAATAGACTCTGATTCTGGTGAATTTGATATGTATAGACTCGTGGAGGGATAAGGACCGTTTTGATGTAAAAATTCTTGGATTTTGAGAAGTGGTCCCAGGGTTCGGGTTTTGCCAACTTTGTGATTTCGATAATTTTTATGTAAAATTTTTTGGATTTTGAGAAGTGGTCCTGGGGCTCGGGTTTTGCCAACTTTGTGATTTTCGATAATTTTTGAGTCATTTCAATTGGGTTGTATTCCCTTAGCTTATTGTAACGTATTCTTTGTGGTTTTGACCTGATTTGGCGCTCGAGGAGGTTGATTTGCGAGGCAAGGGAGTAGAGAGCTAGGATTTTGGCCTGCTTGAGGTGAGTAATGGCTATAAATGATGTCCTGAGGGATTGAAACCCCGAATTTGCACAATGTAGTGCTATGTTGGGATGAGACCCACATGACATCATGAGCGTGGGGTCTGATATTGTTGGGGATTCGGACGTGGTCCATCCCGAGTGATGAATCTGTTGTATTTTGACTAAGACTTACTTAGTATCATTGCATTCTGGGCTAGATGCCATGTTTGGGCCCTTGTGCCGATCTGTAGAACCCTTAGGGGGTATCTGAACTAGTTGATAATACTTTACTTATGGGAATCTTACCCTCAGTCGTGTTCTTAACTAATAAACATGAAAATTGATCCGACTTTAGAAATTGGTAAATCCTAACATGAATAATAGGTGTGTTGGGAACCCCTTATTATCTTAGCTGCCAGAGAGGCCAATCTATATTGACGGAGAGGGGTCGAGAACCCCATATGTGAGGGTATTGATAAGTTACGGATCAGGCTGCACGACGCAGCAGTATATGTATATACATACATATACTGCTGCAACGTGCAACCCGATCTAGTAGTAATAGTCGATTGCGATCACTGGGGGTGTGTGCAGACTCTGGAGGGGCTCCTTCAGCTCAAGCGCTATGCTACTGCGGTTGCACGCCTCTATATATATATATATGGATTCGGGATGCACGTCGTAGCAGTGTAGTTATGAATTTTTTTATCGTAAGAGGTAAAGGAGATGAATACTGGCTTAAAAAGGGTCTGTAACTGTTTTTCCTTATTTAGATGTTTTTGAAAGTGCTTTTACTGCTTATTATAGAACTACGTAGTGTTTTTACGAGTTTTCTTTCCTTCAACCATCATTTGTTGCTATTACTCACTAAGTCGGAGTACTCACTTTACTTCCTGCACCATGTTTGCAGATACAGGTATTCCGGAGGCGTAGTTGAGTCTCTTCCGCTATCCAGATTATCAAGAGTTATTGAGGTAGTTGCATGGCATCTGCAGGACCCGATTTCTCCCCTTATCCTCTTTACTTTTCCACATTCTAGATAGACTCTATGTATAGGTTGCTTCTCAGACTTGTATTAGAGGCTCGTGACTCGTGACACCAGATCGGTGGGATTGTATTACTTTTGTATGGTTTTCCGCACTATTCTAAGCTATTGTTCCAGGATTTAATTGTGATAATTTGACTTTAACCCATGTTTATTTGAAATGACTTCTACATAAGGGATTGAGAGTGATGTATTGGTCGGGCTTGCCTAGAAATGTGTTGGGCGCCATCCCGACCGGGGATTTAGGGTCGTGAAAAGTTGGTATGAGAGCCTAGGCTACTAGGTCTCGCGAGTCTTGAGCCGGTTTAGTAGAGTCTCGCGGATCGATGCGAAGACGTCTGCATTTATCCTCGAGAGGCTGCAGAACCGTTAGGAAAACTTCATGTTCTTGAAATTCTTGTCGTACGACGTTGTTGACCCGCGAACTAAAATTATGTATTCTATTCTCTTGCATATGGCAAGAACCCGCGCTACCGGACGTGACGAATTACTACATGTACCACCTAGTGAGGTCACCAGAGGCCATGGACGAGGCCGTGGTCGAGGCAGAGCCATGGGGGCAACATCTGTTGACCCATCAGTTACCCTGACTCTTGTTCAGGCTCCGGCTGTAGAGACTCCAGCAGCACTTGTTCAGGCACCAGTTGTGCCTATTGTGATTCCGGGTCTTCAGGAGGCCCTAACTCAAATTCTATCAGATTGCACTGTCCTGGCTTAGGCAGTTTCAATCACTACTACAACAGCTACTTCGCTAGCCGGGGGAGGAAATCAGACCCCCGCCGCGCTCGCACACCTTTGCAGACACCAGAGGCACCTCCAGCTCATTAGGTTGCACCAGTTCAATCGGTTGTACTTGTTCAGGTTTTTGTTGTTCCCATTATGCCAGACGATGAGCAACATCATCTTGAGAGGTTTAGTAGGCTTCAGCCTCCTTCTTTCAGTGGTGCACAGAGCGAGGATGCCCATGGTTTTCATGACAAGTATCAGCATATGCTTTGGACAATGGGGATTCTCGAGTCCAGCGGTGTGGCTTTTACAACATTTCAGTTTTCAGGAGCGGCCTTCTCTTGGTGGGAGGCATATGAGCGGCATAGGCTGGCAGGTGGAGCACCTTTATCTTGGCAGGAGTTCTCCATTCTCTTCTTGGAGAAGTGGATACCAAAGTCTTAGAGGGAGGAGTTGCCTTGACAGTTGAGTGGCTTCGCCAGGGAGATATGCTAGTGTCTTAGTATGAGGCGATATTTTCAGAGTTGGCTTGCTATGCTCTCTAGATGGTCCCGACTGATCGGGAGAGGATTAGGAGGTTTTTGGACGGACTTGTTTATCCCATATGTATTCTGATGACCCGAGAGAGGACTTTGAGTCATACCTTCGAGGACGCAGTTGATATTGCTCGTGATATTGAGACGGCTCGCCATTAGGAAAGAGAGGAGAGAGAGGCCAAAAGACCTCGAGGCTCGGGTAGTTTCAGTAGTGCTCCGTATAGGGGCCACTCTTAGCAGAGCGGGGGTCATTCCTTCAGGCCCACTCAGTCAGCTCGACCTGAGTTCATAGGTGGATATTCATCAGAATCAGCCATCTCTCAATGCTTTTCCAGCACAAAGTTCATCCCGTACTCCATCTGTTTAGGGTTCTTCAAGTTTGAGTGCATCAACCAGTTACTCTGGTGCGAGGGGTTCCCTTCAGTCCCGGTTCCTAGCACCCTGGAGTTGCTATAAGTGTAGAGAGTTCGAACATATGCGGAGGGAGTGTCCTCGCTGTGCTGTTAGCTCATCTCAGAGGGGTCAGTCCTCATCTTCTGGCTTAGTTTCATCAGCACCTGCCCCGCCAGCTAGGGGTGAAGGGCAAGTAGTCAAAGGCTGCCCCAGAGGTGGAGGCTGGACTGGCGGTGGTTAGGCTTGATTCTATGCTCTTCCAGACAGGAGGGACGTCATTGTATCAGATGCTGTTATCACAGTTATTATCTCAGTCTGCCACATAGATGCTTCTGTCTTATTTGATCCCGGATCTACATATTCTTATGTATCTTTATATTTTGCCCATCATCTAGGTATGACTCGTGTTTGTCTTGCCTTGCCTGTACACGTATCCATCCCAGTGGGTGATACTATTTTTGTGGATCATGTATATCGATCGTGTCTGGTGACTATTAGGGATCTGCACACCCGAGTTGACTTGTTATTGTTGGGCATAGTAGATTTTGATGTGATTCAAGGTATGGATTAGCTATCCCCGTACCATGCTATTCTGGATTCCCATGCCAAGACAGTTACGTTGTCTATACCGGGTGTTTCGAGGATCAAGTGGCGAGATGTGACTCTTTATGTACCTAGCAAGGTGATTTCTTTCCTAATGGCCCAGCGGATGGTTGGGAAAGGGTGTTTATCGTACTTGGCTTTTGTTAGAGATATTGGAGCCGGGACTCCTAGTCTTGCTTCTGTTCCTATTGTGAGAGATTTCCCTGATGTGTTTCCAGCTGACCTGCCGGGCATGCCTTCGAACAAGGACATTGACTTTGGTATTGATCTAGTGCTGGACACTCAGCCCATTTCCGTTCCACCATATGTATGGCACCAGCGGAGGTGAAAGAGTTGAAGAAAAAGCTTCAGGAACTCCTAGATAAGGGGTTCATTCGGCCTAGTGTGTCACCGTGGAGTGCACCTGTCCTATTTGTGAAGAAGAAAGATGGCACAATGAGAATGTGCATTGACTACAGACAGTTGAACAAGAAGACAGTGAAGAACAAGTATCTACTACCCTGTATTGAGGATTTGTTTGATCAGCTTCAGGGGGAAAAGGTATTCTCTAAGATTGATATCCGTTCAGGCTATCACTAGCTGAAGATTAGGGATTCAAACATTATGAAGACGACCTTCAGGACGAGATATGGGCACTATGAGTTTCTGGCTATGTCATTCGGGCTGACTAATGCCACAGACGCATTCATGCACTTGATGAACAACGTATTTCGTCCGTATCTGGATTCATTTGTGATTGTGTTTATTGATAACATCCTGGTGTACCCGCATAGCCATGAGGAGCACATACAACATTTGAGGGTGGTATTGCAGAGACCGAGAGAGGAGAAGCTCAATGCAAAGTTCTCCAAATGTGAGTTTTGGCTTGGTTCTGTGGCTTATCTAGGACATATGGTGTCCAGTAACGGTATTCAGGTTTATCCAAAGAAGATAGAGGTTGTGTAGAGTTGGCCTAGACCGTCCTTAGCCACTGAGATTCGGAGTTTCCTTGGCTTAGCAGGTTATTATCGCAGGTTCGTTCAGGGGTTCTCATCCATTGCTTCGCCCTTGACGAGGTTGATGCAGAAGAATGCTCCATTTGTGTGGTCGGATGAGTGCAAGGAGAGCTTTCAGAGGATCAAGAAATCTTTAACCATGGCCTCGGTATTAGTATTGCCATCAGCTGCAGGTTGATGCTTCAAGAGTTGGGATCAGATGTGTATTAATGCCGGAGGATAGAGTTATTGCCTATGCTTCTCGTCAGTTGAAGCCTCATGAGAAGAACTATCATGTTCATGACTTATAGTAGGCTGCTATAGTTCAGCCCTTGAAGATTTGGAGGCACTATTTATACGGCGTATCTTGTGAGGTGTTCACAGATCATCGCAGTCTTCAGCATTTGTTCAAGCAGAAAGATCATAATTTGAGGCAGCGAAGGTGGCTTGAGTTACTCAAGGACTATGATATTACCACTTTGTATCATCCGGGGAAGGCCAATATAGTGGCCTTTGCTTTGAGACGGAAGGTGGTTAGTATGGGTAGTTTGGCGTACATTCCAGTTGGGGAGAGGCCTTTTGCAGTTGATGTTTAGGCCTTGGCCAATTGGATGGTGAGATCAGATATTACAGAGCCTAGTCGGGTGTTGGCTTGTGTGGTTTCTTGATCTTCCTTGTATTTCCGTATTAGAGAGCGCTAGTATGATGACCCGTATTTGCTTGTATTGAAGGACAAGGTCCACCATGGAAATGCCAGAGATGTGACTATTGATGTTGATAGTGTGTTGAGGATGCAGGGCCGTATTTGCATGCCTAGTGTGGATAGGCTTCGGGATTTGATATTAGAGGAAGCCCACAGCTCGCGGTATTCCATTCATCTGGGTGCCGTGAAAATGTATCATGATTTGAGACAACATTATTGGTGGAGAATAATGAAAAAGGATATTATGAGTTATGTAGCTCGGTGTCTCAACTGTCAGCAGGTCAAATATGAGCATCAGAGGCCCGGTGGTGTACTTAGTGGATGGATATTCCAGAGTGGAAGTAGGAGAGGACTACTATGGATTTTTTAAGTGGTCTCCCTCGTACCTCAAGGAAGTTTGATTCGATTTGGGTGATTGTGGATAGGCTGACCAAGTCCGCGCACTTTATTCCGATGTGTTCTACCTATTCTTCGGAGCGGTTAGCGGAGATTTTCATTCGGGAGATTGTACGGTTGCATGGGGTCCCAGTTTCTATTATTTCAGATAGGGGTGCAAAGTTTACTTCCTAGTTCTGGAGGACCTTTCATCGAGAGTTGAGTACACAGGTAGAGTTGAGCACAACGTTTCATCCTCAGACGAACGGGCAGTCCGAGCGTACTATTCAGATATTGGTGGACATGTTGTGTGCATGTGTTATAGATTTTGGAGGTTCTTGGGCTGAGTTCTTACCACTTGCGGAGTTTTCTTACAACAACAACTACTAATCCAGTATTCAGATGGCGTCGTATGAGGCCTTATATGGGAGACGGTGTAGATCTTCGGTCTGTTGGTTTGAACCCGACGAGGCTAGACTATTAGGGACATAGTTAGTCCAGGATGCCTTAGAGAAGGTGAATGTGATCCAGGAGAGACTTCGTACAGCTCAGTCACGTCAGAAGAGTTATGCTGACCAGAAGGTTCGAGATATGTCTTATATGGTGGGCGAGAAGGTCTTGTTGAAGGTTTCGCCTATGAAGAGCGTTATGAGGTTTGGGAAGAAAGGGAAGCTGAGTCCACGGTTCATCGGACCATTTGATATACTTAGGAGGATTGGGGAGGTGGCTTACATGCTTGCTTTGCTACCCAGCTTGTCGGGGTTTCATACGGTATTCCATGTTTCTTTGCTCTGGAGTATGTTAGGGACCCGTCTCATGTGTTATACTTCAGCACAGTTCAGTTGGATGATGATTTGACCTATGGTGTGGAGCCAATGTCTATTTTAGGCCATCAAGTTCGGAAGTTGAGATCAAAGAATATAGCTTCGGTGGAGGTGCAGTGGAGAGGTCAGCCTGTGGAGGAGGCCACTTGGGAGACTGAGCAGGAGATGCAGAGCAGATACCCTCACTTATTTGAGGCTTCAGGTATGTTTCTTGACCCGCTCGAGGGCAAGCATTTGTTTAAGTTGGGGAGGATGTGACGACCCGGCCCATTGTCTCATGTATTTCAGCCCGTTTTCCCCATTTATTGCTTCTTCATGTTTCCTAATCGACATTGGTGGTGTTAGAGTTGAATTGGTTTGGCTTAGGTAGGAAACGAGACATTTAATCTCTTTATGGAAGGCTTATATTGGAAGAGTCAATCGGATATTACTACTAAGTTAGAGAGCTCGGACGTGAATTCCGGTTATTCGGTTGGCTTCAGGGGATGTGGCTTAGGAGTGCGACCAGAATTGATTTTGGAGGCTCGGTGTAGAATTAGGCTTGAATTGGCGAAGTTAGTATTTGGCGAAATCCGGTGGATAGATGAGATTTTGATCCGGGGGTCGAAATAGAATTCTGAGAGATTCAGTAACTCTGTCAGGTGATTTTTGTATATGTGCAAGTTTTAGGTCATTCGGAGGTGTTTTGGTTGTATCTTGATCGAATGTGTAATTCAGAAGTTCTTAGGTAACTTAGGCTTTGATTTGATGATATTTGAGGATTTTGATGTTAACGATAGTGTTTTGAAGGTTCGAGCAAGTTTAAATAAGGTAATAGAACATGTCAATTCTTTTGGTTGAGGTCCTGGGGGCCTCGGGGTAAGATCGGGTGTTAAAACAAGAGTTTGGAGTGTTGTTGCTGCATCTGGTATTTCTGCTTCTATGGAAATGGACCGCGAAAGCGGTTCCGCGGAAGTGGAGGCTAAGTCGCAGAAGCGAAAGGTGAGGCCTGGGGCTCTCCGCAGAAGCGAACATATCAACCGCAAAAGCGGTATCGCGTAAGCGGGTGGAAGACCGTAGAAGCGGTCCTGGGCAAGAAGTTAGAAACTGTAGGAGCAGAAGGTAGACCACAAAGGCAGTGTCGCAGAAGCGACTATTCTATTGAGGAAGGAGAAAGGGCTGTTCAGAGGTATTAAAATTTAACCTAGCGAATTATTGAAAGAACTCAATATTTCCACTTCGGACTTGGAGACTTTGGTGTGATTTTGGAGAGGGAGTCAAGGTACTTCATTGGGGTAAGAGATTCTGAGCCTAAAACATAAATCTGGTGTGTTATTACATGAATTAAGGGTGAAATATCAAGGAATTTGGGATAAAACATGGAGGTTAGGGCTTGAAACCTAAGAGAGCTTAAAACTAATTATTTGAGGGGTCAAATGGACTCTGATTATGGTGAATTTGATATGTATAGACTCGTGGTAGGATAATGATCATTTTGATGTAAAATTTTCTGGATTTTGAGTAGTGGGTCCGAGGTTCGGGTTTTGGCAACTTCGCGATTTTCGAAATCTTTTGACTCTTTTCGATTGGGTTGTATTCCTTAGCTTATTGTAACGTATTCCTTTTGGTTTTGACCTGATTTGGCGCTCGAGGAGGTTGATTTTCGAGGCAAGGGAGTAGGGAGCTAGAATTTCATCCTGCTTGAGGTGAGTAATGGTTATAAATGATGTCCTGAGGGTTTGAAACCCCAAATTTGCACAACGTAGTGGTATGTTGTGATGCGACCCACGTGACATCAGGAGCGTGGGTCTTATGCTGTTGGGGATTCGGACTTGGTCTATCTCGAGTGATAAATCTACTGTATTTTGACTGAGACTTACTTAGTATCACTGTATTCTGGGCTAGATGCCATGTTTGGGGCCTTGTGCCGATCTGTAGAACCTTTATGGGGTATCTGAGCTAGTTGATAATACTATACTTTTGGAAATCTTACCCCAGTCATGTTCTTAACTAATAAACATGAAAATTGATCTGGCTTTAGAAATTGGTAAATCCTAACGTGAATAACAGGTGGGTTGGGAACCCCGTATTATCTTAGTTGCCTGTGAGGCCAATCTATTTTTACTGAGAGTGGTCGAGAACCCCGTTTGTGAGGGTACTGATATGTTATGGATCGGGCTACACGTCGCAGTAGCATAGCGCTTGGACTGAAGAAGCCTCTCCGGAGTCTGCACACACCCCAGTGAGTGCAGTCGACTGTTACAATTGGATCGGACTGCACACCGCAGCAGTGTATGTAATATATATATATATATATATATATATATATATATATATATATGGATCGGGCTGCACGCCACAACATTGTAGTTATGAATTTGGTTATCGTAAGAGGTTAAGGAGATGAATATTGGCTTAAAAGGTTCTTTAATTGTTTTTCCTCATTTAGATGTTATTGAAAGTGCTTTTACTGCTTACTATAGAACTGCGTAGTGTTTTTACGAGTTTTTTTTCCTTCAGCCATTAGTTATTGCTATTACTCACTGAGTTGGAGTACTCAATTTACTCCATATATCATGTGTGCAGATACATGTATTCCGGAGGCATAGTTGAGTCTCTACCGCTATCCAGATTATTAGGAGTTATCGAGGTAGCTATATGGCATCCGTAGGACCCGATTTCTCCCCTTATCCTTTTTACTTTTCTGCATTATAGACAGACTCTATGTATAGGTTGCTTCTCAAACTTGTATTAGATGCTCGTGACTCATGACACCAGATCGGTGGGATTGTATTGCTATTGTATGGTTTTTCCACACTGTTCTAAGCTACTGTTCCAGGATTTTAATCATGATAATTTGACTTTAATCCCTGTTAATTTGAAATGACTTCTACATAAGGGATTGAGAGTGCGTATTGGCCGGGCTTGCCTAACACTGTGTTAGGCGCCATTACGATTAGGGATTTAGGGTGGTAACAGGTGGAGGACATCTTTTTTGGTAGATTCAGTCAACTCTTCAGGTAGCCCATGTGGTCATAGTTTTTATGGATCTCGTCTTGAGTAGCCAGCAATCAATGCACCTTCACCTCCTATCAGTGCACCACCGCTTCAGAGTTACTACTATAGCTATTAGGGTCTTTAGGGTCAGTCTCAGCTTCAGCAGCCGAGTGAGTGCTTTGAGTGTAGGGGCATAGGTCACATTAGGAGGTATTTCCCTAGATTGACAAGCAACATACCTTAGTAGGCTTCTCATGTCATTATGTCGGCACCGGCTGATCCACCACACGGCGAGCCAGAGGCGGGGGTCAGGTTGCTAAGGGTAGGGGTCAATCCATTAGAGATGGAGACCATCCAGCTAGAGGTCGCCCGAGGGGCATTGGTCAAAGTGGTGGGCACATACTCATTTTTATGCATTTCTAGCTAGATCTGAGGTATTATTCTAGTTTGCCATAGAGATGCTTCAGTTTTATTTGATTCGGACTCTACTTATTCGTACGTGTTATCCTATTTTGTTTCATATCTAATTATGCCTCCTGAGTTTTTGAGTGCTCCTGTATATGTGTCTACGCATGTGGGTGATTATATTATTGTTGATCATGTTTATCGCTCGTGTATGGTTTCTATCGGGAGACTTGAACTAGTGTATATCTCCTACTTCTTGATGTGGTTGACTTTGATGTTGTTTTAGGCATGGATTGGCTGCCACCTTATCATGCTATATTCGACTATGAGCCCAAGATGGTGACCTTAGCCATGTCGGGGTTTCCCCTTTTAGAGTGAGACTCCTGGCCATTTTACCAGTAGGATTACTTCTTATATGAAGGCTTGGCATATGGTTGAGAAGGGATGTCTAGCATATTTGGCCTATATTCGTGACCCTAGCGCGGAGGTTCCTTCCATGGATTTAGTAATAGTTGTGTGTGAGTTTCCAGAGGTTTTCCCTATAGATCTGTCAGGGGATGCCACCCGACAAAGATATTGACTTGGCTCTGGCTACTTAGCTCATTTCTATTCCACTATACCATGTGGCCCGACGTAAGTTGAAGGAACTAAAGGAGACATTGCAGGATTTGATTGGCAGGATTTGATTGATAAAAGATTCATTAGACCAAGTGTCTTACCCTGGGGTGCCAGTGTTGTTTGTGAAGAAGAAGTATGGTTCGATGAGGATGTGTATAGATTATCAGCAGTTGAAACAAAGTAACTACCGAGAAGAAGTATACTTTGTCGAGGATTGATGACTTACTTTATCATCTTCAGGGTGCCAAACGGAGATTGATTTGGGATTTGGCTACCATCAATTGGAAATTATGGCATCGTATGTCCCTAAGACAACTTTCCGATACACATGTTTTCAAAAGTCATATAACTTTCATTATTTTGCCTTGGCTGACATATCCTGCTAATTTTATGGGGATAAATTGTCATTATGAAACTATTTCATATCAGTAATATCTTGCATATAGGGAATTAAAACATCTTGTTCATGTCAAAATTTATTTCTAGAATTTAAACTATGCATTTGAGTAAATGTATCTCGCTTAAAGTCGGAAACTAGTGAATTTTCCTCGATTTTGCCTACTCTCTTGATCTTGTTGCTAGAGAGTTGTGCATTCAAATAGTTAATAACTGTCACGACCCGGATTTTCCCCACTATCGGGAGTCGTGATGGCGCCTACTGTAGGAGCTAGGCAAGCTAACCTTTTTAAACATTTCACACAATTTTAATCTAAAATAGTATAATAACTGAGATAATTAATTAAAACCCACGCGGAAGACTTTTAACAAAATAACAATTGTAAAGTGCGGAAATTTGCAACATGCCTCTATCCAGCATCTGGTGTCATTACTCACGGACTACTAAAAGAGTACTAATAACATCAGTCTGAAATAAAATACATTACAAGTCTGTTTCGATACAATGAAAACAAACGAAAAGAAATAGATGAGACTTAGGGCCCGCGAACTACCTCGGAGTCTCTGGACTGAAGGCTCGCTCCTAGCTACTGCTGTGGTCAGTAAGCTGTATCCTGACCTGTGCATAAAAGGGCACAAAAGTGTAGCATTAGCACAACCAACCCTATATGCTGGTAAGTGCCTGGTCTAACCCCGGCGAGGTAGTGACGAGGCAAAACCAGACCTACCAAAATCAACCTGTACAGATATATGTGCCATAACAAAAAGATAACGAAATTTAAATAGATAATGGGAAGGGGCATGCTGGGGGTGTAGCTATTCAATTATAAGACCAACGAACAAGAAATGGAAACTGAATATTTAACATCAATAAAGGAAAGCCAGCGAATCAACAACTGCACGGCATCAACCTTCGTGCTTTTACTCTCAAATATAGTGTATGGCATTACCCTTCGTGCTTTTACTCTCAATATATAGTGCACGACATCACCCTTCGTGCTTTCCTCACATAACTCTCACATCAATGCACAGAATGACCCTTCGTGCTCAAATAATCAAGAAACATGGCACGAAAAGTCCCTTCGTGCATAATTATCAAAACGTGGCACGAAAAGACCATTCGTGCAAAATTATCGAAACATGGCACGAAAAGACCCTTCGTGCATAATCTCTCTCTTCCTCACCCAATCAACGGTCACAACCAAATGGGAAAGGAATATACAACATCATAAAATATCCTGGCAAGGGAGAACAACTCTACAACAAATCCCGGCAAGGGAGAACAACTCAACAATAAGTCCCGGCAAGGGAGTACAACTCAACAATAAGTCCAGGCAAGGGAAAACGATTCAACAACAAGTCCCCGCAAGGGGAAAATACCAAAAATCCTTCTTTAGCTCATTTGCTTCTCAACTATCACTTCATAGTTCATTTAACAAGTAACTATCACAATTGTTCACTTCCTTCGAAATATTAAAAGCAATTATGACTCACGGTCATGCTTGACTCGGGAGCATAGGTAACCGTCACCATACCTATACACCGACTCCACATAGCACATAGCAAATATTATCCTAATCCTATTCGCTCACGCCAAAGTTAGATCAAACACTTACCTCGAAAGCTCCAAACTCAACTCATGCCTCTAGGATATCTTTACCCCTCTAATTCGCCATCAAACCGGTCGAATCTAATCACAATTTACGCAAATGTCTCAACAAGTGCTAGTTAAAACAATTTGAATGCATAAGAATGAATTTCCCAAAGTTTTACCCGAAAATCCTCAAAATGCCCCGGGCCCACGTGGTCAAAACTCAAGGTTCGAACCAAAAACGGTTATCCATTCCCCCGCTAATCCGAATGTACAATTGGTTTTGAAATCGGACCTCCAATTGGGGTCCTACTCCCCAAATTTTGAAAAACTGAGGTTCCTCCCAAAACCCCAAATTCCCATTTGTGAAGACCTTTGATTGAAATTGAAATCATGTTAAAATATGTCAAGGAGTAAGGAAATTAAGTTAGAAATCACTTACCAATCGATTAGAAGGAGAAAGATCGTTTGGGAAATCGCCTTTTAGGTTTTGGACTTTTGAAAAGTGGAAAAATAGCTGAAATTTCAAATTGATATACCTTTTTGGGAACCTGGCGCGGACCGCACAAAAATGGGTTGCGGCCGCACCGAGTGAGAGGCAAAGTTGGGCTCCGCTGAACCCTCCCAGCACGGACCGCACTGTTTTGGTCCGCGGCCGCGCTGGTCAACTTGGAATCCCTACCTCAGACACAGCCACGCGGTCTGCACTGAAATGCGTCGCGACCGTGCATCTCCAGCGCGGACATCACAGAAATGATTGCGGCTGCACTGGTGTCTGCAACGTCTGACTGTTTTTCCTCTAAGTGAAACCATCTCGGACCACCTCCGAATTACTCCTGAGGCCTTGTGGCTCCCAACAAAACATATAAACTAACTCAATAGAGTCTTACAGACTTACTTGTGCAATCAAATCACCAAAATAACACCATTCACATAAAACCAAACCTCAAAACACATGAATTTTCAGATCGAAGTTCATAACGTCCAAATTTTCCATTTTGTGTCCGAATCACGTCAAATGATGTCCGTTTTCAACCAAACTTTACAGATAGTACTTAACGCTCATATAAGACTTTTACCGGGTGTTAGAACCAAAATACAAGCCCGATACCTTTACTTTTGATCAAATCTCATTTTCATTTCAATTTTCATATAAATTTCAGATAAACAATTTCTTTCAAAAATTCCGTACTCGGGCCTGGGACCTCGAATTTCGATTTCGAAAATACGCCCGGGTCCCATATTTTCCTACAGACCCTCCAGGACCGTCACATCACGGGTCCGGGTCCGTTTACCCAAAATATTTACCAAAGTCAACTATATCAATATTATTATCAAAATTTATAGTTTTTAACATAGAATTCAAGTATTTACACATAGAAATTTTTTCGGCTTCACACCCGGACTGCGCATGCAAATCGAGACAACCAAATAGGAGGTTTTCAAGGCCTCGGAAGCACAAAGAAATGGAGAATTACGGTGATGACTCTTTGGGTCATCACATCTTCCACCTCTAAAACAATTGTTCATCCTCGAACGGACAAAAGAAAGAAGTACATGAGTCGGGGAATAGATGGGATAACAAATCTGCATATCCGATTCGAACTCCTAGGTCGATGCCTTAGGAGGCTGACCTCTACTGAACATGCACTAAAGGAAAACTCCACGAACTCAACTGTCGAACCTGCCGATCTAAAATAGCCACCGACTTCTCCTCATATGACAGATCCTTATCCAAATAGACAGTGCTGAAATCTAACACATGGGCGGGATCACTGTGATACTTCCGAAGCATGGATACATGAAAAACTGGATGCACGGCTAACAAGATAGGTGTCAAGGCAAGTCAATAAGCCACCTTCCCCACGCGGTTAAGAATCTCAAATGGGCAATTGAACATAGGGCTAAGCTTGCCCTTCTTCCCGAATCTCATCACGCCCTTCATAGGCGATACACAGAGCAATACTCTCTCACCAACCATGAAAGCAACATTCCTGACCTTACAATCTGCATAACTCTTCTGGCTAGACTGAGCTGACCGAAGTCTGTCCTGAATGATCTTGATCTTATCCAAGGCCTCCTGTACCAAATCTGTACCCAATAACCGAGCCTCTCCTGGCTCAAACAATCTGACTGGGGACCTACACCGCCTACCATACAATGCCTCATATAGAGCCATTTGAATACTGAACTGGTAGGTGTCGTTGTAGGAAAACTCGGTTAAAGGCAAGAACTGTCCCATGAGCCTACAAAATCAATAATGCAGGCTCGGAGCATCTCCTCAAGAATATGAATAGTCTTCTCGGATTGACCATCCGTCTGGGGGTGAAATGATGTACTCAACTAGACCTGGGTTCCCAACTCATGGTCTCCAGAAATACGAGGTAAACTGCGGATCCCGGTCTAAAATAATAGATATGGGCACCCCATGAAGGCGAACGATCCCTCTGATATAAATCTCAGCATATCTCTCAGATGAATAAGTGGTGGCAACTAGAATAAAATGCGCTGACTTGGTCAGCCTATCAACTATAACCTATATAGCATCAAACTTCTTCCGAGTCATCGGAAGTCCAGTAACAAAATCTATGGTGATTCTCTCCCACTTCCACTCGGGAAGCTCAATCCTTTAAACTAACCCAACGGGACGCTGATGCTCGTACTTAACCTACTGTCAATTCAGACAACGAGCCACATATGCAACAATGTATTTCTTCATTCTACCACCAGTAATGCTGCCTCAAGTCCTGATACATCTTCGCGGCGCCCGGTTTAATAGAATACCGAGAACTGTGGGCCTCCGCTAGGATCGACTCCCGGATACCATCAACATTGGGCACACAAACTCGCCCCTGTAATCTCATTATGCCGTCATCTCCTAGAGTCATCTCTATGGCACCTCCCCGTTGCGCCGTGTCTCTCGGGACACACAAATGGGGATCATCAAATTGACACTCCCGGATACGCTCCATCAATGACGAACGAGCAACCGTGCAAGCTAATACCCTGCCGGGCTTAGAAATATCCAGTCTCAAAAATCTATTGGCCAAGGCCTGAACGTCGAAGGCAAGTGGTCTCTGGCTGACTGGAATATATGCAAGACTACCCATGCTGGCAGACTTTCTACTCAATGCATCAGCCACCACATTGGCCTTTCCCGGGTGGTATAAAATAGAAACATCATAGTCTTTTAACAACTCCAACCACCTCCACTGTCTCAAATTCAACTCTTTCTGCTTGAACAAGTACTCAAGGATCTTGTGATCCATGTACACCTCACACGTCACACCATACAAATAATGCCTCAATATCTTCAAGGCATGAACAATAGTTGCCAACTCAAGATCATGAACTTGATAATTCTTCTCGTGGATCTTAAACTGCCTCGAAGCATATGCTATGACCTTGCCATTTTGCATCAACACTGCGCCAAGACCGATACGGGAAGCATCCCAATACACAGTATAAGGCCCAGATCCCGTAGGCAAAACCAATACTGGTGCTGTAGTCAGAGCTGTCTTGAGCTTCTGGAAGCTCACTTCACACTCATCTGACCACCTGAACTGGGCACCCTTCTGGGTCAATCTAGTCATCGGGACTGCGATGGATGAAAACCCCTCCACGAAATGTCTGTAGTAACCAGCTAACCCAAGAAGCTCTGAATCTCTGTAGGTGAAGCTGGTCAAGACCAGTTATTGACTGTCTCTATATTTGGGTCCACCTGATTACCCTCTGCTGATACGACATGACCTAGGAATGCGACTGAACTCAACCAAAACTTGCACATCGAGAACTTGGCGTACAACTGGCTATCCTTCAGAGTCTGAAGAACTACTCTGAGATGTTGCTCATGCTCCTCCCGACTGCGGGAGTATATCAACATGTTGTTAGTGAATACAATCACAAATAAGTCTAAATAGGACCTGAACACTCGGTTCATCAACTCCATGAATGCTGCCGGGGCATTGGTCAACCCAAATGACATGACCAAAAACTATAATGCCCATACCGAGTACGAAATGCTGTTTTAGGGGCATCTGACGCCCTAATCCTCAGCTGATGATAACCAGACCTCAAATCTATCTTCGAGAACACCCTAGCACCCTGAAGCTGGTCAAACAAATCGTCAATCCTCGGTAGTGGATACTTGTTCTTTATCGTCACCTTGTTCAACTGTCGGTAATCAATGCACATCCTCATCGACCCATCCTTTTTCTTCACAAATAATACGGGTGCACCCCAAGGCAATACACTGGGTCTAATGAAACCCTTATCAAGCAAGTCATGTAGCTGCTCCTTCAACTCTTTCAACTCTAGCGGGGCCATGCGATACGGAGGAATGGAAATAGACTGATTTCCAAGAGCTAGATCAATGCAGAAATCAATATCCATGTCGGGCGGCATACCCGGCAGGTCTGAAGGGAAAACCTCGGGGAACTCTCGAACAATAGTAACAGACTCGATAGATGGAACCTCTGCGCTGGAGTCGCGAACATACGCCAAATATGCTAGACACCCCTTCTCGACCATACGTCAAGCCTTGACATACGAAATAACACTATTGGTGGCATGATCTGGGGTCCCCCTCCACTCAAGTCAGGGTAAATCTGGCAAGGCCAAAGTGACGGTCTTGGCGTGAAAATCCAAAATAGCATGATACGGGGACAACCAGTCTATCCCCAATATAATATCAAAGTCCACCATGTCTAAAAGTAATAAGTCGACAGGGGTCTCAAGATCCTCAAATACCACCACACAAGAACGATACACTCGATCGACCACTATAGAATCATCAACCGGTGTGGACACATATTTATGAATACCCAAAGCCTCACTAGGAATGATCAAATAGGGTGAAAAATAGGATGACACATAAGAATACATAGATCCCGGATCAGATAATACTGAAGCGCCTCTATCACAGACAAGTATAGTACCTGTAATCACAACATCAGATAACTCGACCTCCAGCCTGGCTGGCAATGCATAACAACGAGGTGAGCCCCCACCTCCCTGAACTGTATCTCTGGGACGATCTGTCACGGGTTAGCCCCTGCCTCTGGGTGTCCGAGCTCCACCTCTACGGTCTCTACCTCCACCTCTATGATCCCTACCCCCGCCTCTAGCTGGCTGGGCAGCCTGTGGATCACCTACTTCCTGAATCGTAGTGCGAGGACCCTGTTGCTGAGAACTACTCGAGGCTCGAGGGCAAACCCTGACAATATAACCCAGGTCACCACAACCATAACATTCCCTCGGCTGCTGAGACTGCTGGCCCTATCAATTGGTATGTCCTCCCCTCAAGCTCTGAAGTGGCGGTGCACTAATGGGGGCTGGTGGTGTGCTGAAAGTCTGTTGGTCCGAATAATACTGCTGAGGACCACTACTGCCTAGAATGCCAGGCAAAACATGAAGTGCCGACTGGAAAGGCCTCGGGGATGTCCTCTGTCATAGGAATCCCTACCTCCAGATGAGGTACCACTAATCTACCAGAATGTCGAAGCCTCTTGTCTGAACCCTGACTACTTCCTCGAACCAGTGCCATCTCTACCCAACTGGCCGCATTGGTCGCCTCCTGAAAGGAAATATCACTGCTAACTCCCATATCCATATGAAGGCGAATCGGCTGAAGCAATCCATCAATGAACCTCCGGACCCTCTCGTGCTCCGTAGGGAGTATCACAACTGCATGGCATGCCAAATCAATAAATCTAGTCTCATCGTATGTAACTGTCATGGAGCTCTGCTGGAGGTGCTCAAACTGTCTTCGAAGTGCCTCCCACTGAGTGACAGGGAGAAACTTCTCAAAAAAACAACTCTGCAAACTGATCCCATGTCAAAGCTGGAGACGTACGTGTTCTCGCTATTTGCAAAAGAACAGAGTAGAACGACAATCAATATTTGATAAATAGAATTGCACTACAAGAATGAACAAAGTGAATTTTTTCCTAACTCTGTAGCCTCTGGGGGATAAATACAGACGTCCCCGTACTGATCCCTCTAACTCTACCGAGCTTGTCCGTGAGTTGTGAGACCCAAGTAACCTAGTGTTTTGATACCAACTTGTCACGACCCGGGTTTTTCCTACCATCGGGAGTCATGATGACGCCTACTGTAGGAGCTAGGCAAGCCAACCTTTTTAAACATTTCACAAAAACTTTAATCTAAAATAGTATAATAACTGAGATAATTAATTAAAACCCACGCGGAAGACTTTTAACAAAATAACAATTGTAAAGTGCGAAAATTTGTAACATGCCTCTACCCAGCATCTGGTGTCACTACTCACGAACTACTAAAAGAGTACTGAAAACATCAGTCTGAAAGAAAATACATAACAAGTCTATTTCGATACAATCACAACAAATGGAAAGAAAAAGAAGAGACTCAGGGCCCACGAACGCCAGTGAACTACCTCAGAGTCTCTAGACTGATGGTTCACTCCCTAGCTACTACTGCAGTCAGTAAGCTGTATCCTGACCTGTGCAAAAAAGGGCACAGAAGTGTAGCATCAGCACAACCGACCCCATGTGCTGGTAAGTGCCCGGCCTAACCCCAGCGAGGTATTGACGAGGCTAAACCAGACCTACCAAAATCAACATGAATAAATGTGCCATAACAAAAAGATAACAAATTTTAAACAGACAATGGAAAGGGGGCATGCAAAGGGTGTAACAATTCAATTATAAGACCAATGAACAAGAAATGGAAACTGAATATTTAACATCAATAAAATAAAGCCAGCGAATCAACAATTGCACGGCATCAACCTTCGTGCTTTTACTCTCAATATATAGTGCACGGTATCACCCTTCGTGCTTTCCTCACATAACTCTCACATCAAGGCATGGAATGGCCCTTCGTGCTCAAATAATCAAGAAACATGGCACCGAAAGTCCCTTCGTGCATATTTATCAAAACGTGGCACGGAAAGAACCTTCGTGCATAATCTCTCTCTTCCTCACCCAATCAATGGTCACAACCAAATGGGAAAGGAATATACAACAAGATAAAATATCCCGGCAAGGGAGAACAACTCTACAACAAATTCCGGCAAGGGAGAACAACTCAACAATAAGTTCCGGCAAAGGAGAACAACTCAACAATAAGTCGCGGCAAGTGAAAACGATTCAACAACAAGTCCCGGCAAGAGAAAAATACCAAAATTCGTTCTTTAGCTCATTTGCTTCTGAACTATCACTTCATAGTTCATTTAACAAGTAATTATCACAATTGTTTACTTCCTACAAAATTTTAAAAGCAATTATGACACTCGGTAATGCTTGACTCGAGTGCATAGGTAACCGTCACCATACCTATACACCGACTCCACATAGCACATAACAAATATTATCCTAATCCTATTCGCTCACGCCAAAGTTAGATCAAACACTTACCTCGAAAGCTCCAAACTCAACTCATGCCTCTAGGATATCTTTACCCCTCTAATTCGCCATCAAACCGGTCGAATCTAATCACAATTTACGCAAATGTCTCAACAAATGCTAGTTAAAACAATTTGAATGCATAAGAATGAATTTCCAAAGTTTTACACGAAAATCCTCAAAATGCCCCGGGCCCACGTGGTCAAAACTCAAGGTTCGAACCAAAAACGGTTATCCATTCCCCCGCTAATCTGAATGTACAATTGGTATTGAACTCGAACCTCCAATTGGGGTCCAACTCCCCAAATTTTGAAAAACTGAGGTTCCTCCCAAAACCCCAAATTCCCATTTGTGAAGACCTTTGATTGAAATTGAAATCATGTTAAAATATGTTAATGAGTAAGGAAATTAAGTTAGAAATCACTTACCAATCGTTTAGAAGGAGAAAGATCGTTCGGAAAATCGCCTTTTAGGTTTTGGATTTTTGAAAAGTGGAAAATAGCTGAAATTTCAAATTGATATACCTTTTTGGGAACCTGGCGCGGACCGCACAAAAATGGGCCGCACCGAGTGAGAGGCAAAGTTGGGCTCCGCTGAACCCTCCCAGCGCGGACCGCACTGTTTTGGTGCGCGGCCGCGCTGGTCATCTTGGAATCCCTACCTCAGACACAGCCACACGATCTGCACTGAAATGCATCGCGACCGTGCGGCTCCAGCGCGGACAGCACAGAAATGATTGCGGCTGCACTGGTGTCTGCAACGTCTGACTGTTTTTCCTCTAAGTGAAACCATCTCGGACCACCTCCTAATTACTCCTGAGGCCTTGTGGCTCCCAACAAAACATATAAACTAACTCAATAGAGTTTTACAGACTTACTTGTGCGATCAAATCACCAAAATAACACCATTCACATAAAACCAAACCTCAAAACACATGAATTTTCAAATCGAAGTTCATAATTTCCAAATTTTCCATTTTGTGTCCGAAACACGTCAAATGACGTTTGTATTCAACCAAACTTTACAGATAGTGCTTATCGCTCATTTAAGACTTGTACCGGGCATCGGAACCAAAATACGAGCCCGATACCATTACTTTTGATCAAATCTCATTTTCATTTCAATTTTTCATATAAATTTCATATAAAAATTTCTTTCAAAAATTTCGTACTCGGGCCTGGGACCTCGGATTTCGATTCCAAGAATACCCTCAGGTCCCTTATTTTCCGATGGACCCTCCGGGACCATCACATCACGGGCCCGGGTATGTTTACCTAAGATGTTATCGAAGTCAACTATATCAATATTATTATCAAAATTCTTAATTTTAACACAGAATTCAAGTATTTACACATAGAATTGTTTTCTGGCTTCACGCTTGGACTGCGCACGCAAATCAAGGCAACCAAATAGGAGGTTTTCAAGGCCTCAGAAGCATAAAGAAAGGGAGAATTACGGTGATGACCCTTTGGATCGTCACGATAACTTTGTAACTGATGCTCCATTATCCTATCTACTTCTCTTGATAAAGGTCTTTAAATCATATATCTTCTTATTATTATCTACTTTCATCGAGAAGCGTATCCAGGTTGATTGTCACGGCACATTTCCATAATAGGTCATGATGGCGGCCCACACCATTGTCGGGTAAACCACCGTGAAAAATACTAAATGAAGTCATAATAATCATACAATCCCAAAATGATACAATCTACTAATGTGTGTCCCAAGACCTGGTGTCACAAGCTGTAGGCAACTTGTAGAATATATAAAAGAGTCACACTATCCTACTGTCCGAAACAAAATAGACAAAAAAATACATAAGAAAGACTTCTTCAGGCTGCTGAACGACATGGAAGGGAAGCAACTTACCGTAGAAGTCTCGAGTCCGCTCAGGGATGCGCACTAGACTGATAGCCAGATACACCTGCCTCAAATCCTGTACAATTAAGTACAAAAGTGTAGTATGAGTACATAAACAATATGTAACCAGTAAATATACCGCCTAATCTCGAAAAAATACAGACGAGAGGTCGACGTGATATTTACTAAGGTCAAATAATATGAGAAGAATTTATAATAAGCAGGGATATCACAAGTTATTAGTATTTAATAAGCATGAAGTAACAGTCCTTTTCCAAATATTATCATTGGTATCCATTTATATTTCAAGCAGATATGAAATTCAGTCCACAGAGAAGTGCTAAGCAAAACATGCGCAAGCAACACCGAGAGACGTACGATCCAATTCAACATAAAAATAAATTGTGCACTACCGAAGGTCAAACGGCTTGAACCATAGATGCATCTAGTACCCCGCCCACGAAGCAAATGTGCAGCGTCAAAACAAATAAGCTCATCAACAAGTAGATAATAATATATATATCAGAGGAGCAGTTATTCACAAGAATATCCAAATTCTCTTTTAGTAGACCAAACATGATAAGGTTCCTCAACTAATCTCATTTACCTTAATCAAAATATTTTATATGAATTTGAATTTGTCCTCAAGTTACAAGAATATCACATAGAGCAGAATTTTGGATCCTAAACTGCCTCGACTTAACATAATAGCCGCTACACACGGACTCTCGTCACCTAGTGCGTACGTATCCCCCGCATATAATAGAATTTAATTCAATTATTAAACTTATGTTCTCTTATACGGTTAGAAAGGAGACTCATTTCGCTCCAAAGTGCACTTCCAATACCAAGAATGAGTCCAAGCGCTCAATTCGGAGTCAAACGATCCCAAACTAATTAAATGAGGTAAGAACTAGTCAACATAGACTCACAAGTTAGAATTCTAGCTATTTAAGCAATTTTACAACCTTAAACACAAGTTTCCTTAAATCCGACCACGGGCCCACGGGCCCGAATTTCGAGATTTTTTTGAAGGAAGTTGTTCTTTACAATCTAAGGATCAATAATATATAATTTCCAATTCTTTCTATAAAATATTTCTTGATTAAATCTAACTTTTGTTAAAACCCTAGGTTTTTGCTCTAACCACATGATTTCACATTAATACTAGTGTTTAATCTACCTAAGACATAATTATTAAGCTAAAAATAAGTAAAACACATTTATCTCAAGATTCTAGGTGAAGTTCATCTCTCAAAAGCTCTAAAATCGCCCAATGGAAGAGTGAAAAAGTAATAAAAATGACTTAGAACCCGTATTAAATGAACCTCACTACTTCAGCGATTTTCGCATCAGCGATTAGGGACCACATCTACGAGAAATGTACTGCATCTGTGAAATGGGCCAAAAGAGCTGAGACTGCTTCTGCGGTCTCGAGGCCACATCTGCAAAGCCTAGCCTGCCCTAGGCCGCTTCTGCGATAGAAGGACCGCATCTGCGTTCCTGCGGTCTACCATCCGCAGGTGCAGTTATGATAGGAGCAACAACTTCAGCACTACTCAAAAATTTACACTTCACTCGAGCCTTGTCCAATTGACGCTCGGGACTTTTGGGCACCGTCCGAACATAGCGACAAGTCTAAAATCACGAGAGGACCTACTCGAATCTTCGGAAGACTCAAAACAATGCTAAATATAGGAATCACCCCCCTAAAACCAAATAAATCGAACTTAAGAACTTCAAGTTCTTAATTTTCCTCTAACAGCCAAAATCGCCCATAAACTACTCGGATTGACACAAAATTTTACGGGTATTTTTTAAATAATATTTCAGACATGTACTGGTCTTCGGAAACAACATAAAAGCCCGATACCCATGAAATCAATCATTAATAAAAAAAAATTTAAATCCTTAATACTTCCAATTAACAATTTCTAATAAAAGTTCATTACTCGGGCTAGGGACCTCGAAATTGGATTCCGGGCATACGCTCAGGTCCCATATTTTCCTACGGACCCTCTTGAACTGCCAAATTATAAATCCGGGTCTGTTTGCTCATAATATTGACCAAAATTAACGTAGCCTTTTAAGAAAATACTAAGGAATCAAATAGGCATATTTTACTCCAAACGCCTCCAAGTCCCGAACCAACCTTCCCCGTAAGTCGTAAATTAGCTAATCCAAGAACGAGAAGTTTTATTTAAGGGAATGAAAATCTAAAAAACAAAACGACGGCGGGTCATTACGTTGATGGATATGGGTTCACGTGAACCCATATTTCTTTCCATGAACCATGTATAACAGTGCTATATTTCTTCAATATTACTTATATATGTGTGTGTGAACTCATGCTCAAAGACGCCTATGGTGCAATTATTATTAGGTACGTCTATATGAGTGAAAGTGGCAGCTCAAATCCACTCTGAACGGTCTTTATTTCGGCACTAAATATAGATATATATGTGAAAATTACTAAAATTTCAAAAAGAATATAATTTTTAACATATAATTTCAAAAGTATAGTGAGTTCACGGTAAGAGACTAAAGTTAAGCCTGTTAAATATAAATTGTAGATACAGTTCATCAGAACTGTGCATCCACCCTCTTAAAATCCTGGATCCACCTCTATTTTCATCCTCGGGTCATGGCTTTTTAGCAGCATCGAGAATAACTCTGCATGGTCATGTGTATGTCAAATTGGCTTTTATCACCCAATAAATAATTAAAAAATGAAATTATAATTTGAAATATATGGAATATAAGACACATAAATTGAATGAAAACCCCATAATATAAGAACACATATTAAAGGAGCACATAACCTAGTACACTATAAAATACTGCATAACAAATATATATATATATATAAAGTTCGAAGCCTAAGCATCAACAGATCATTGTCGTATTCATTCTCATATAGTTAGTAACTGAAATTTCTCAATATCTTCCGAGAGGTGAAAAAATATTACATAACCATTTGCAATTAGAAGGAAAATGAATAAACATATGCATTTACAAACCATTTGAGATATTTTAAAGGGACTCAATCTCTATATATTCTAATAGCTACTACGTTCTAGCATAATTAGTCTGCAAAAATGATTTACTGTGTCTGATACTTTAATTTGTGTTAGGGGACATTTTTTAATTAAGAATATCATCTTCAAATATAAGAAACCTTAATTTTTATCGTAACCTCAAAAGCATGTGTTCAAGCCATGGGTTAGAGAGAGTCTCTAGCCTCTCTCTATAGTTTAAATAGGCATCGTTCTTCATCCCCTCTTTTCTAAACAGCCTCCACCATGAACAAACAGCCTGTTACTACCATCAACAACAACTCCATGGATTCCTTTCCATATGAACCCACCAGTAGCACCAAACCAGCCCCCATCCAGCTCTCCACCAATCAAAAATGATACTACACCACCAAACACCACTAGCATGAACTGGATATTCAGTCTAATGAACGGAAACCAACCTTCTTAAGCATTCTAAACAACAACCTTTCGTCTAACAACGCGTCAAACATATATGTTGAAAATGAAATAACCATGGACTTAACTACCATGGACGAGACGGACTATTCATATCTGGAAGGGGAGGACGAAGACGTATTCATTCCTATAACGTCGGAGGATAAAGAAATACTCTATAAAAACTGGGAAACCGCTCTTATTGTGAAAGTATTTGGAAAAAAAGTTGGTTACCAATTTTTTCAACGTAATCTCCAAGCGACTTGGAACTCTCGGAAACTATCTCCCTCTTTGATTAGGTTGTGACTACTACCTTATAAAATTTAACTTGCAAGAAAACTATATAAAAGCCCTCAATGAGGGACCATGGTTCATAGGTAGTCGATTACTCACCGTAAGGAAGTGCGAGCCTAGGTTCGTAACTTCGGAAGCTACGCTAACTTACTCAGCCATCTGGGCTAGACTACCGGAACTACCTACGGAATTCTATGACTACGTGATCTTACAAAAAATAGGGAACAAACTAAGGGAACTTCTACGCATAGATGCTTGTACCTCCTCAGCTCTTAGGGGGAAATTTTCCCGTCTTTGTGTCCTAGTGCCAATCGAAAAACCGTTAAAACACATATAATACTAGGTAAACACTACCAAAAAATCACATACGAGGGGTTTAACGTGCTATGTACGAACTGCGGGCGTCTGGGCCACAACTTACTAGCATGTCCGAGCAAAATAAGGGAGATAAAAAACCTAGAAAATCTACCTAAGGACACCAACAATTCACCTCAGGACATTGAGACCATTACTACCAAAGTTGAAAACTGGACTATAGTCTCTCATCACAATAAAAAGAAGAGAAATGACCTGGGGAAATCTGGAAACACGACATACCCAACTGCCATGCATGAACCACCCACCTTACAATACCCAACCCCCTCGTCCTAAAAACCCAAAATGAGCATGCCAGAGAAGTCCCTACTGAGCTAACATCCGCTTGTCAAAAGACTAATCCTACTAGCTGGGGTTTTGAAGATCAAACTAGGTCTGCCAATGAGCAAAACCTACCACAAGTCACTCATGTCTCTAATCCCTTAACTAACGTTAAAAATCCTATGGTCATTAACCAAACTCTTACAAATACCCAATACACAATCCGTCCCCCCAAGAGTCTCTGCCATCACCTATGCCAATCAAAAAGACACAAAAAACCTAGGACAAAGCATTCCCTAAAAGACTATGAAGTCACCTCAATCAATACCCTAGCACTAGGTCAACACCTAAACTTCATGTTGTCTAGTAATTCAAAAGGCATCAGCATTCCTACACCTAGTAATAATAGTTTTTCCCACCTTGTACCAAACAACCCTTCACATCAAACCACCCCAAATATGTCCCTAGGAACTAGTCAAAATCCCTTCCTTGTCACAACTTCAGCCGCAAAGTACCCTCCCACCATTAATGATCCTAGCAAGTTTAATTCTCCAGTGGATTATTCATTAAATCACTCAAGACCTTTAAACACTACACAGGGCAAGGATAACAATACCACACTATTATCACAAAACAACTATATCAACAACAATGCCAAGACTACCAAAAAATCACCACATGAGGAACATGAGGACAAGAAGGAATATTTGGATTAGGGAACAACAACAAAGATCCCACCACATCTTCAACCAAGCAAGGACATTCCCTCAACCTTCCCAAACACCAACACTATTCACAACCCTACCAATACAACCAAACCCCCCCCCCCCCCCAAAGCTGGTTGGAACAAGGTCTTTGGGCCATGGATTGAGCATGAGCCTAAGGATCAATGGAAAAGATATAATAATACAAATAGAGGATCCGAATTACTTGGCACAAATGATATCGGAAGGAATGAGGATTGCTATGGGGAACATCATCAACAACCCTTGGATTCACCATGCATTAGCCTATCACCAAAACATGCCATCCCCATGGACACCCTCAACTTGGTAGACTCAAGCATGGAACCCTCACCAAGCCCTCAACCTACTCAACACATACTCACCCTTATTCCGAATCGTCCAACCTCCCCCAAACCCGGCTCCCATATTCCAGAACCTACAAGGTTCGAACCTAACCATGCAAGCCCCAATCTTGAACCAACAAGCTCCACTCAACTCTCCAACAGCCCCACAGCCGCCCATGCAGCATGTCCAACCACCCAGCCCAGCGAGACAAGAGGAGGAAGAAGAGGAAGAAGACCCAACAAAAAGGATAGTAGAGCATGGAGTGCTAAGGTCTCCAAGAACTCTAGTGTTCAAATCAAGAAAAGTAAAAAGATTCATCTTAAGTTGCCCATTGGATTTGAGGAAATACTCAATAACTATCAAGAAGTTGAGGACGCCCGCGATTTACCAATATGCAATGGTGTTGGTCTCGACAATGTTCTCCAACTTTTGGATGAACCAAGAAGGAACATCGAGCAGGGGGAACTCCCCGCCCAATCAGGAGATGAGTTCAAACAATAGAAATATAAGTATGAGTTTGATCTCTTGGAATTGCAGGGGTGCGGGCAATGCCGACTTTAGAAGAGCTTTTAGATCCATGTTGACCATCATAAACCAAGTGTGGCGGCTCTACTGGAAACAAGAATTTCTTATCATCATGTCATTATGGAGGATTTTGGTTTTTCAGGTTTAGCACAGGGAAACTGGGGAGGAATGGTATTAATGTGGAAAAGTGAAGAAGTTATTGTGGACCAAATAGGAGGCACAGATCAGGAGATCCATCCCATGGTTAAGGTAAAATCTCTTCCAAAAATTTGGTTATGCTCAGTTATTTATGCCAATAGTTTACTTGAAGAAAGAATTATTTTATGGAATAACCTAAAAACAGCGGCATGCAATTATAAAGGCCCTTGGTTAGTCTTTGGAGACTTTAACGAAGTCACTAGAGCAAGTGAGAAATTTGGAAAGGCCTTCCGGTTAATAATAATAGAATTTCTAAATTTATCATCTGCCTTAACTCCTGCAACCTTTTAGACCTAGGTTACAAAGGCCCTAAATATACCTGGCTTAATAAAAGAAAAAGGAATAAAAAGGCCTTTATAATGGAGAGACTAGACAGGTTTGTAGCCAATAGTGAATGGATTAGTATATTCCCTGAAGCATGTGTTAAACACCTCATAAGGACTCATTCCGACCACTGGCCTATTTATTTGGACCTTATTTAAAAGACCTGGTTGAAGCAATAATATATTTCGTATAGAATCCATGTGGCTCTCTCATCCCACTTCTAAGGGCCAAGTATCAGATTGTTGGACGAACCATCTTAATATAACTAATGCTATTAAGGACTTCACTACTAAGGCCACTGCCTGGAATAGAGACACTTTTGGTAATATCTTTTAAAAAAAGAATGAAATCCATGCTAGACTAGAAGGCATCCAAAAATCCCCTAACTATGCTACTAGTTTATTTTTGGCAAACTTAGAGGAGGACCTTCTAGAAGAACTACAAAAAATTCTCAAACTAGAGGAAGAATTCTGGAAGCTAAAATCAAGTATCCAGTTGATCCAGGACGGCGATGCAAACACAAAATTCTTCCACCTTACAACCTTGCAAAGAAGAAGGAAATATAGGATCTTTAACATTAGAGACGAGGTTGGGAACTGGTTTCATCATCCAAAGGAGCTCAATCATATCATTACTAGCTTTTATAAAACTATTTATGCCACCAACCATATTTCCTCCGCAAAAATACTTACATATATGCATGCCCTAACCTCTGTCAAACTAATAGACCACATCTCCCTCATTAAAGAGCCGGATGAGGAGGAAATAAAAAATGCTCTCTTCTTTATTAAGCCACTGAAAGCACCAAGACCGGATGGTATCCATCATTTCTTCGATAAAAAATTCTGGGGTATTACTAATAACCTATTAGTTAACTTCTGTAGGGAATCCTTTCACTAAAAAGAAAATGATTGAGGACATGAACAACACTTATGTGTGTTTAATTCCAAAACACCAAAATACTGAAACCTTAAGGCAATATAGACCCATTAGCCTCTACAATACAGCTTGTAAGGTAGTCACAAAAATTATTGTTAATAGAATAAAACTTTTGCTCAATGATATTATTCATCCCTCCCAAACAAGCTTTATTAAGGGTAGGAACAATGCCATTATAGTTCATGAAGTCCAAAACTACTTCAAAAAAATCAAAGGGAGTAAAGGTAAAATAATGATCAAAATTGACCTAGAAAAGGCCTTCAACAAACTTGAATGTGTCTTTATTAGATTCTCCCTAAAATCTCTCAACTTCCCAGATGAACTAATTGATCTTATTATGTCCTTTGTTTCCTCCACATCCACCTCCATTCTCATAAACGGATCAAGCACAGAATTCTTTACACCCACTAGAGGCATTAGACAAGGGGACTCCCTATCCCGCTATTTATTCATAATATGTATGGAAATGCTTTCAAGACTCATTAATCATGAAGTATATTGCTGCAAATGGGACCCCATAACTTTATCAAAAAAGGGTCCCCAATTATCTCCACCTATTCTTTGCAGATGACCTCATCCTTATGATAGAAGCCAATCAAAAAAGCTGCAATTCTCTTATAGATACTCTGAATAAATTCTGTGAGTTCTATGATCAATCTATCAATTTCAGCAAATCTAGAATTGTCTTCTCAAAAAATACCCCCCATAACAAACAATCATTACTCAGTAATTGTTTAAACATGAAAATTCAAACTCTATTGGAAAATACCCGGGTTTCCCTATAACAAACCAGAGACTTTCCAAAAAGGACTTCCAATTTGTCATTGATAATCTAAATAATAAACTAAAGGGATGGAAAAGTCGTTTCCTGAACTTAGCAGGAAGAACCACTCTCATCAAAGCAACCCTGGGAGCTATTCCCAATCACAATATGCAAATCTTTGACCTACCAAAAGCTACCCTGAATAAGATCGACTCCATCCAACGAAATTTCCTATGGGGTAGTACGGAGGAAAAAAGAAAGTGTCACCTATTAAATTGGAACAAGGTAACCAGCTCTAAAAACTATGGAGGCTTAGGTCTCTATAAAGCTAGTCAAGAAAAACAAAGCCTTCACCTCCAGCATAGCATGGAGATACACAAACAAAAAAGAAGCCCTTTGGGTTAGAGTCTTACAAAGCAAATATAATAGGACTTCTAAGCTAAATGATTGCCCAACTCCTAATTCAGGAGTTTCACATATATGGAAAAATGTTCATAAAGGAAATAAGATTTGCCAAAAAGGGATTAATTGGATTATTGATAATGTGGACTCCATAAAGCTTTGGAATAACTGCCGGATAAACCACGGAAACACTCTAAGAGATAGCATATATGGCCCTCTCCAAAGAGGGGAAGAAGACCTAAAAGTAAGCTCGATTATCCAACATGGGTCTTTCAACCTATTAACCATCTCGTTCGATCTTCCTGAGGATCAAATCCTCAAAATCCACAACACTTATATACAAAAATCCCAATCGGGAAGCGATAGGATATCCTGGAACACACCAGGACATAATTCCTTCTCAGTCAAGGCAGCATATGGCCTTGTTTCCCTATAAGAGACGCGGACAAAGGAAAACAACCTTGATTACAAATGGATTTGGAAATGCAACACACTCAATAAATTAAAATACTTCTTGTGGTTGCTAACACTCAATAGGCTCCCAACTGCTACCTTTCTAGCTAAATGAAATATTTGCACATCATACATTTGCACCATATTTGGTACTGAAAGGAGGATATAAAACACATGCTCTTCTTTTGCACTTAAAGGAAATATGGAGACAATATCACATAAAACACAACTATCCGTCATTACACAATAAACTCGCCACCTTTCACTGGTTAAAATACCAGCTAAGATCAAACAATCATTATAATCAATACATCACTTGGCCTATACTCTTACCTTTCCTCCTTTGGTATTTATGGACAACTAGAAATGAAAGAATCTTCCACACAAGCAGCCTATACCCCACCATCAAGAAAGTAATCAATGGAGCTCAAAAATTCCTTTTTCTAAGCAAACAGAGCCCTATTAAGAACACCAAAAAAACAATCCACGTAAAATGGGAACCTCCAGACCTGGGGACATTCAAACTAAACATAGACGGTTCATGCCTTGGTAACCCAGGAAAGGAAGGTACAGGGGGAGTCTTCATAGATAGTAGAGGGAAATGGGTACTAGGATTCAGTAAAGGCTTCGCCAATACAACAAATATCCAAATGGAGGCCACGTCCCTATTACAGGGTCTTCAACTAGCCATCCAAAATAGACTAACTCCTCTAGTCATCGAAACGGACTGCCAGGATCTTATTAACCTGTTTAAAAATGAAAATGTGCTTCACCAAAACATTATTGATGACTGCAGGTTCCTATTATCTGAGGTGGGATTGCCACCATTGAAGCATGCATTCGGAGAAACTAATGGGGTAGCAGACACCTTAGCCAAGCATGGATGCAGTTTGGACTCTTTTGCTAATTTAGATATGTTCTATTTTCCGCCTGTATTTGCTATTTCTGCTTTTGATAGAGATGGGATAGGCACTGAGTGACCTAGACAAATCTCATGTTGTAATGACTACTAATCTTATGTTATGAATAAATGTCTTTATTTACCAAAAAAACCTTAATTTTTACATCATCTTGCAATCCATAAAACATAAGCACTATACTTTAGTAAAACCACACCTTTATTGATTGACTCCATCACACAAACCTTTCTATTACAAATCTGGAACCAAATGTTGTTCTTTTGAACTCAAATAACAAAAATGCGTGGAAAAAAACTTAGTAATATATATATATATATATATATATATATATATATATATATATATATATATGTATATATATATATATGTATATATGTATGTATATATATATATGTATATATATATGTATGTATATATGTATATATGTATGTATATATATATATGTATATATATATGTATGTATATATATATGTATATATATATGTATGTATATATATATATGTATATATATATATATATATGTATATATATATATATATATGTATATAACGCACTTTTAAAGGGCGATATACTTTGGACGTTAAGATATAGAGCTCTTTGTACGAGCGTTATATAAAAGATGCCTTTGTAAAATGCGTTATACCCGAAAGTTGATAAGACATGTATGTATAGCGCAATTTATAAAAGTGCTATATGTATAGTGCTTTTATAAACCACACTATACATAAATAAGTAGTCGTCCCCTTCCCTATCCCCCACGTTCAACAGAAGCTCTCCCCCTATTTATTTTCAAAAACTTTAGCGGTCCCCTTCCCCCATATTAACTCGATAAAAAACTCAAAAAGTACAGAGTGGTTGTCCCACATCCTAGCTAAGCTTTATAGTGTTGTGGGATGCTTGTTTCGGATTCAAAGTTTCAATTATTTAACTTTTCGAAAAATATAAATCGAGGTATTCCGATTTAGTTTTGTCGAAATTCATATAAATTGCATATTAGTTATTTTGAATATGTTCCATATAGTTTTGTATTTGTTTTTGGCGATTAAATTGGTATGTTGTTTTTATCCTGACTAAGGTATTAGTGTTCTTAAAAATTATATAAAAATTGAGAAATCATTGTTATTTGTTATCAAAAATGTTAATAAATTACATTTACTGTTTTATATGTATTTTCGTGAATGTTTTATGATTAAAAGATGTAAAAAGTGTTTTATATATTTGAATTATTATTATATCAGTTAAGCACATAAGAGTTATTGGTGGGCCCTCAAAATATGTACAACGTCTTTTATTTAGGCGCTACACCTTCCTATCTTTTAATATTCTGGTATAGTGCCTTAACAAAAAGTGCTATATGTATAACGCCTTTTAAAGGGCGCCCTACCTTAACGAGGCAAATGATCGTTAAGATATAGTGCCCTATAAAAGAGCGTTATATATATTGTGGTCACTAAGTTTTTTTTGCACACAGTTTCATCATTTGAGTCCACAAAAATCACATTTTGATTCCGGACTCTTTTATTACTATCGTTACTTCTAATTTTCCTTTATTCTTCTTCTAATATAATTAGTATATATGTTATTTATTTGCCCTTCAACTCTTCTTGCTAAGTTTTTTAAACTATTTTTTTTGTTTTGAACTAAAAGAAAAAACGTGAAAACCCAGTAAAGCTCTTTTAGTTATGTTTCAAACATTAAATACTTACACACACGTAGAGGCAGGGTCCGAATTTTTAGTACACGCATTACTTGATAAAAATACAACACAACTTGAACCTCCAAGTCCGTAATACAAATATAAAAAGCTAAGATTTTAGTTGAAATACTAAAAGAATAATAGTACATAGTAAAACATTTACATTCTCATCTTGAATAAGTAATTCAAGCGAGATAATGTTGTTTGGTTTTTCATGGTCTAGAACGTCTATAATCTCATAATTCAAACCTTAAAATTCCAACTCATTTTAGTACTTGATATGCCACTGATAATATATATATATATATATATATATATATATATATATATATATATATATATATATATATATATTAGCCAGTTTGGCCAATCTTCAAAAATCAGCTTATTTTGAAAAGTGTTTTTTTTCAAAAGTTCTTTTTTCAAAAGTACTTTTAGTGAGAAGCAGTTTGCTTTTGGCTAATTAGTTTGAAAAGCACTTCTAAGTAGCAATTAGTGTTTGGCCAATCTTTAAAAAACTGCATCTAAGTGTATTTTTCTCAAAAGTGCGTCTCAAAAAAGTGCTTTTGGAGAGAACCTACTTTTTTCTGTTTCTCTAAAAATGCTTCTGCTTCTCCTCAAAAGCATTTTTTTTCCTTCCAAAAGCTTGGCCAAACACCTCAATTTTTGGCCAAAAGTGCTTTTGGCCCAAAAAAACACTTTTGACCAAAAAGAAGCTTGGCCAAACAGTAAGTATCAAGAGTAACCTCGATGGAGTAGTAACGAGGAACAGTCGAGACACCTACTGGTTAATAACAGTATAACAAAAATATAGAGATGATATGTAAATATGTAAAGACTGAACGAATGAGTAAAAGTAATACAAATCACAAGAAGGCTAACGGGAAATAAGTAACAACGAGAATACAATAAATGATAATATGAAAATGACGGCAGAATCACAATCCAAATCCTGAAGTCACAATACAACAAGGACAAACAAGTCACTAAGTCATTGTTATGCAATGATGCTTACATAAGGTCTTTCCAACTCTTTCCACAATTCTACCACAAACTCTCAGACCAGCCACAACTCATGAAAACCCAGCATCTGAGGTCTAACACTTGGCATCTTGTGCCTATCAGTAACACGATCATGCTGACAACTGACTAGTCAACTAGGGTCACTCTCACATATATATGGGTAAACGAGGTCACGTCCCCACCTCTAGCCAAATCAGGAGGGATTCATCTCTAATAGGAGGGTACAACTACGTGTATGCTTGTGCAAGTGTATCTAACCGGAATCCTACAAACTAGTAAGTAAAATAAATGGAACGACTAGCACCTGATTTATTCATACCCGGATAGATTCAATGAAAATATCAGTTCAGAACACAATGAGTTTAATGGGGACCTCCCGGGAATCGAACCCGTAGTCCATCATACTAATAACAGAGGATCTCCCGAGAATTGAACCTGTAGTCCATCATACCAATATCGGAGAATCTCCTGGGAATTGAACCCGTAGTCCATTATACCAATAGCAAAAGAAAATAGGAAAAATGCCTCCACGGCCTTCACAATTCATCACAATCAAACCCTGACATAGCACACCTTATTTATCAAATATGTTTAACCAATAATAATGTAGTAAGCACCGCCTTATTTCGCCACAAGTGCATCACCATATTACCACCTTATTCCACCACATGCGCAATCCACATATATGCATATAACATATCCCGCCTTATTACGCCGCATGTGCAAAAACATCAATAGTCACAATAACACGGCAAAGACCTCGTGCAACTCCCCAACAACAACCATAGGACAGAGACCTCGTGCATCACAGTACCAACACCCGCTCAATAAATGACAATATACATATATACAGGAGCAAAGCAAGGGAATCAACAATGGAAACGATAACGTCCTAGCAAGCGAATCAACAACAGAACCAATAACGTCCCGGCAAGGGAATCAACAGTAGAAACAATAACGTCCCGGCAACGGAAATCAACAATACCTACTAAGGCCACGGAACACCAAGGAAAAACACAATAACCTCAGCTACAAAACAAGACATAATAAGTGCATAATGACTATACCGATACCACAACAGTTGGACATGTAATATAATTGCACGAAGTTACATATGAACTTACAATCAAAGGATAGACATGGTATCTAAGTATTAAAGGCTGGGATTCTAAGCTAAAACACCGCTGGGGAGCAGAAATACATTAGATCAACGTAGCATTTCTCTCCAGCGCCGCTTCACTGTTGCATGCTTGAACAGTACATTTCGCTACTGTTCATCGTGCGGATCATACGGATTTTGCCGTTAGTTTGTCACAAAATTTGCGTCACTTGATCCCCTTCTCTTTTGGATCATTTCCCAATTGAATTTTTCCTCTAATCCATAAACAATTATCCTACATCTTAAATCTAAGATTTGCGAGTTGCTGTAGCATCAGTCTCTGAATTTGAATTCCATCAAATAATCCACACAATGTTTGTGATGGATTGTGGTTGACTGAGCTCGCATCGATGGAAGTTACAGACTCTCCCCAGCTTCGTGCTGTGGGAGAGGATATTCAAAACTCTTCAGAAAATATTATCGGGACCAAACCAAGCTACGCAGCATTACTAGCTGGAAAACAGTCTACCGAGGCAAGTTCAAAGCTGGAACTCAGTCCAGTTTCTGTTCAAAATGGAATTCCTACTATTGAATTCACAATAGACGAAGTCAATTCATTCACTAGAGAGGAAGGTCTTCATCAAGCTTTTGTAATCAAATTTTCGTATGGAAAACCTGCGATCCAGGAGTTGAGATAGATCCTGCCGAAACTTTTCGACGTCAAAGGAAAATGCAACATCGGACAGCTAGAACATCGACATATTCTGGTAAGATTCGACTTATTCGAAGATTTTTCTAATGTCGTATCAAGAACATCTGGTTATGTTCAGTCCAAAGGAGACGGTTTCTTCTTTAGGACATTCCCTTCGACTATGGGATTCAATCCCCGTGAAGAAACGTCAAAAGCGGTAGTTTGGATTTCACTACCAGATCTGCCAGCAAATTCCTTTGCAAGGAAATCACTGATGTCCATTGCATCTGCTGTTGGGAAACCTTTGCCGTAGATAAGGCAACTAAAGAACGCACACGACCTAGTACGGCACGAGTTAAAGTCTTGATTAATTTGATAGACAAACATCCAAAGAAAATCAAGATTAAGGTTGTTGATATAAAATCTGGAAAATTGGTTGAATATGACCAGCAGATCGTATTTGATAATCTTCCAAAATACTGTACTTTCTGTTATCATCAAGGTCATGAGAAAAAATTGTGTCGTTGGATTACAGAAGATCGTAATGAGAAAGCAGTTACTGCTAATGTTTCTGAAGGCAGGGGCAGTATGCCTAAGTCAGGGCGTGATGCCAGGGAAATATTGAATGAGATTAGTGCTGGTCGAAGAGGTGAAGTGTTTCAACATTCTGAGAATGTAGATGCTGCCAAAATGACTGTCACTGTTGCAAATGCTAACGCTGCAGAATCTCTTCCAATTTCTCCTCCTGTCCAACTTCATACAGAACCATCAGTTAATTTGCAGCAGATATCGAATGTTTTACCAGAAAAGAATCTGTCAAATATGCCTTCAGTGACACAACAAAACAATACACGAGCTGATCACCAATCCCAGGAGTTACAAGACTGTGATGAAAAACAGTCAGCTATGCTTGCATCAAATCTGAAACATTCTGATGCATCATCCATTCCAGTAGAGGAAATGACCAAAAGGACAGACCAATGCTTAATAAAGTCTTCAGTGCAGATTAGAACCATCGAGCAGCAGCATTTGGCACAATGTATAACAATTGGTGCATCTGTTAAACCACAGGAGAAGTTGACACATGTTACGGATCGAAATGTTTCCAACAGGTAATTGCCAAAGGAGGATTCTACATGTATAATTCATAATCTTGATGATCGAGCTACATCTGGGGCAGATGATTCAACTCAGGCAACAAGATCAGATGAGTCGATGGAGGAAATAATGAAGGATACTGCAGGTTATGCAACTACAAGTATTCAGACTAGCCAGGTGAAAGATCTGGAGGCAAAAGATCACCAAAGGCCAAAGGATGAACTTTCTCAACAATGTGCCTCGGCAGTTTCAACTCCAGTGATTATTCCTGCAAATGTTGTGACTGAAAAACAGAATCATAATGTTTCTTCTGATGCAACAGAAGCTGGCAACACAAAAATTCCAGAAGCTAGGCTAACAGAACAGTAGCATCCTGTGCATAATTCATGCAATAAGGTCGTAATGCAGGTTACTCAACAACAGAAAAATAGAATAAGGCATCTGTTTTGATCAGTGAGCATACCAAAAAAGATGTGGCTGCAAAGGTCAATAACAGAACCAACAGGACAGTAGAGAATGAATCACATGCTGCATTTGCTCCAAATCTAGATATTACACTGCCTCTGCAAGAAAATGAGTGTGCAGACCACATATCATCAAGATATATCTCATCAGCAAGATAAGGTTCAACAAGGCAGCGAGACCTCTTCGACAGATGCATCAGCATCTCCAAAATCCAAAATCAGAATGCATAACGCTGACAAGAATCCAGTTATTCCTGCACTTTCAAACCTCAATATTGATGAGGGAATCTTTACTGGAGACAAATTGCAAATGGCCAAGGAAAGAAGTGCAATCTTTTCAGCAGAAGAGAGAAGACTATTGGATTCTATGGACAGTGTGGGATCTCGAGCCAGTGAAGATCGAGGTTATGAAAGTAATGAAGAATCGAGCACACGGAAGGAAGTAGGATCCTCTAGTAACTCACAGCTTCTTGTCAATTCTGGGAAGAAACCAATAAGGATGACCAGTACAACATATGTTTTATCCTTTGATAAACAACTGTTAAATGCAATGCTAAATGCACATCCCTTTGAAATTTTGGGTCGTGATCTTTATAGTGCAAATAGAAGAAGGAAGGAGGATCAACAGCAAGTCAAGCAAAGTGATATTAAATCTCAAGAAGTACCAAATCATCGGGCAGCAGAAGAAGGTGTCTTAATTGAAGTGCTGCCAAAATGCATCGAAACAGTCCAAATTAACGCCTCAAAGGAACTAAAGTCGCAAACAAAGGAAAAGAGCAGAAGCGACAATGTTAGACTACCTCCTATGAGAAATGCCAAGCTTAAGCAGGTCTCCCCATCTATTTCAACAAAATCCAATCAATCTAGAAAGAAATCTTGAATTTTGAATAATTCATGAAGAATGGGACGTTGTTGATAAAGAATTTCTATTGAAGAAATTGCTAAGTTCGAAAATAGGGGACATCAGTGTAATGTTTTCATCTTTTTAACCTGTCATAGTGTTTCATTCCTCGCAATAGGATTTAGTACGGTAAGTTTAGCCTGGCATGTGTTATATGGGTAACAGTACCGTTGCTAATGCCTCTCTTATTTGTACTTTCCTATTTGTTGTATTTTCTTGTTTGCTATTAATAAAAACCTAACACTAGGCTCTTGCCTAGTGGTGCTTTAAAAAAAACTTACAATCAAAAAGTAACCAACAGTAAAAAGTCAATATGAGTCAAATAATTACAATTTCAGGAAATAACAACTAATCATAAGATATCTATCTTCTTTTCATTTAAGTCCAATTAATTACATGAGATATAAAATTTATGATTTCCACTTAAAGGTGAGTAGTTAGGACAGGTAATATGACTATAGAAGGGTAATTGTCTTCAGTTAAGCACGTAAAAGTCCATTAAACAACAAGAATAAATCAAGAAGGGTAAACAAATATCAAGTAAGACATGTAGAGGTGAAACTAATAATAGGGAGCTCAATCGTATCAATATAATCTTCATACTCGGTAATTTCAAGAGTCTAATAGCCTAAAAGGGATAATTTACCACAAATAAATCCGATCAGCTCGCGTACAAGGAATACAAGAAACAGGTAAGACTCCAATCCTAAATGGAAGTCCCCCACACAAGGTTAGACCGGATACTTACCTTAAAACATGCTAAAATCAACTAGCAACCGCATTCTTGCCAAGAGTACTCGTCTCTAAATGACCCAAATCTATTCAATTAAATCACACATTGTAAATAATATCTCAAGCAACTGATTCTATAATTTAATTCAAAGCTAAAGCGCAAAATTAGGTAAAATAACCAAAACGCCCCTCGGGCCAACATCTCGGAACCAAATGAATTTAACATTTTCAGAATCCTCGTACTCTCACGAGTCTAACCATATAAAAATATCTCAAATCGGAGGTCAAACACTCCCTCAAAATCCAACAACTCGGTGAATGAAGTTCTACCCATTTTTCATTCAAAATCTGAAATTAAAGGATGAAATTAAGAGAAGATTCTTGGAAGTTGGTCTAAATCGAGTGAGAAACACTTACCCAAGTTGCCCATGTGAAAATCCCTTCGAAAATCGCAAAGAACCGAGCTCTAGAAGTCAAAGTTTGAATAAATGGTGAAACCTTCGTATTTGGGAATTAAATCTGTCTGCCCATGTATTTGTGCATCACAATCGCGGGAGAAGGGTCGCGATCGCGTAGAAGAAATTTCAAGGCTGCCCAGATTGCTCATCGCGAACGCGAGACCAGGTATGTGATCACGAAGTGAAGACAATTAGACCATCGCGATCGCGGGGATACGAATGCGAACGCGAAGAAGAGAGATGCGGGGCATCGCGATCGCGAAGGGAAAGATGCAATCACAAAGAATTATTTCGAGGGGGTCTTCAACAAAGCAACGCGATCGCAGAGAAGCTTTGCGATCGCGTACAAGGATATCAGAAGCAACAGTTCAAAGTGGATGAAAAAGGACATATAGCCCATCCGAAACACACACGAGGCCCCCGAGGCCCCTGAGGCCCCGTCTAATAACACATACAAGTCACATAACCTAACATAGACTCGCTCGAAGCTTCAAATCACCTAAAGCAACATCGAAATGACGAATCAAACCAAAAATCAAGCTTACAATTTTTCAAATCTTCAAATAACGAAACTCATGCCGAAACCTATCAATTCAACTCGGAATGACGCCAAATTTTGCAGACAAGTCCTACATGACATAACAGAGCTGTTCCAACTCTCGGAAAAGCATTCTGACCCCGATTTCCCAAAAGTCAACTGTGGGTCAAACTTCTTTATTTTCCAGCTTCAACTTTCGCCGAAATGCCTCAATTACTCTACGGACCTCCAAATCTGAATACGGACGCGCGCCTAAGTCCAAAATCACCATACACAGCAGTTGAGATCATCCACGACCCATTTTTGGGTCGTTTACCCAAAAGTCCAGTTCTAGTCAAATTTTTACCATTCTAACTTCCAAAATAAGGTTCTTCTCTTGAATTGACTCTAATCCATCCGAAAACTAAATTCCACCATGCACGCAAGTCGATACTCATGTTCCAAATCTACTCAATACCTTATGCCACTGAACGGAGCTTAATTTATCAAAATGAGCAGTCGGGTTGTTACATCCTCCCCCTCTGAAAACCAACGTTCTTCCTCGAACGTGCTAAGATTCACCTCGAAGTCCTCAAGTCACTGAGTGTGCACTTCTAGCATACACCCGCGGGCGACCCAAATCACCCCAATCCATTTTGGCACGGCGACACCATCTCAACTGGAATTTAACCCTTCTAGCAATACCATTAAGCCTTTAAGCCAGATCCCTTAACTCCCATCCATTTCCAAAAGACCTGATCCCAAGCCCATATCCTATATCATTCTCAACCTGTTAATTGAGCACAAGCCAACACACACATGGTACAACCACAAAACATGACACACCACACATAGTCCCACAATAATATTTCTGGTAGAAATAAATGCCTGAGATCAAATCTGTACCAGCCATAAACCTCATATTCAATAGGAACTCTTTTCAAACCACCCACAACACTGCGATGTCACAATACCCATGAAAACCACATGACGAAACACCCGATTAACCAATCTCAGCCAACACCAACGGGCACACAACCCACCTACCAAAACTCAAGGAGCATAGAACAAAAATATATGAATATGGGAAAGGAAACACATAAGAGAACTAACAAACAAATTAAACTAGCACAAAATTCTTCTAAGACGCAAATCTACAAGGCATCTAACAAGAAATAATGAAAGCATATAATGGACTCACAAAGATCTTATACTGATATAACTCTCACCGCCGTACACAGGTCGGTCTCAACATACCAGATCACCTGAAATCATGAGGGTCTCGCCCTCAACACTGGATCACAAGTGGGGTACACATCGACCCATACAGAGACTCCCACTAGATCAATTCCGTCTACAATTTACAGCATAGACTAGCTTCCACACCGGTGGAGCATAAAAATCACAGCTCGTAACCAAGAATGCTGGGAAATCACATCAAGCCAACCATAACTTACAACAGGAAAATACCACCAGCCTCATAACTCTCGACACGGCTAAAATAGATGATAGGCACGGCTATCACTCATAAAACCTCCCTACGGAATAATCATATAGACAGAGTGCGAATCATGACGCACTCCCATAAATGGAACAACAAACAAGGAACTCAACCTGATAAGTAGAATTGTGATGAACTACAGATAGTGTCTTTCTATAACAAACTGAATCCGTACTTGAGTGACATTAGCTGGCACACCTGCTCAAACCTACTATATGAAACACATCAACGAGCTGGGCCTCCCCCTCTTGGGTTCCCTCTCCCTGTCTGAATACCTTGCTATAACATATTGGTCCAAAGTCTAGGACAATCTCTCACTATGTGGCTACTATCTCAACACTCAAAGCACCCTCTCTGCTAACGAGGTGGTAGAAACTGTACGGTACGGGTCCTCCGATACCCATAAACACCTGAGACACCACGCAAAGCCTGAAGCGCGAACTGAACTGGCTAACCTACAAAACCTCTACCATGACGCACCTTGCCTCCAAAATAAAGACATGTATATCTCACCGGACTACGAGGCCTCCTCGCCTCCTCAAGCTCTCTCTCTCAAGACCCTACCTGCCCTCTCTCTCTCTAGCATGCATGCCCTCTATCCTCCTAGAAATGTTCACCACTTGCTGATACGAAATATCTATCTCTAACTCACAGGCCATACTGAACCTGATGCTGGGAATAAGCCACTCAATGAACCGGCGAACCTTCTCGCGAACAGTAGAAACCAAGGCTGGGGCATGTCTAGCCAAACTGGTGTAACAGACATCATACTCTAAGACGGTCATAGCACCCTGGCGCAAATGTTCAAATTCCGTGTGCCATGCATCCCTGAGGCTCTGAGGAATAAACTTTCTCAGGAACATATCTGAAAACTGGGTCCAAGTTAGTGAAGCTACTTCCTCCAGGCTGTCTAACTCATAGGTGCACCACCAATCATAGATAGCCCCTCGAAGCTGGACAGTAGTGAAAGAAACATCGCTCGACTCAGAGATACCCATAGTATAGAGAATGCGGTAACACTCATCAAGAAACCCCAAGGCATCATCCGATGCTAATCCACTGAACACCGGAGGACCATACTTCTTGAACCTCTCTAGTCTCATCTGCTCCTACTTGGAAGCTGCTGTCATGCCCTCGGGCTGAACTGGTGCTACAGGAATAATCTCGGGAACCTGCTCAATATGCGGTCGCTGCTCAGGAGTGCGGGCGGCGAGAGTTTGTGCTCCTCCCCCGGCCTGGGGTGTGGCTGCAGCAAGGGGAAGCAAACCGGCCTAGGCCAAAGTGGTGTACATACTCATGAACTAAGCCAAAGTCTCCTGAAGGGCTGGAGTAGCAGTAGCTGTAGGCGTGTCAGATGCCTGAGCTATGGCTGGATTTGCTGATGGTACCTCGGTGGCCGCTCGCACAGGTGCTTTCGCTGCACCACGTGCTCATCCTCGAACTCTACCTCGAACCCAACCTCTGACGGCTACAGCAGGGGGCGCGGGTGCCTGATCACCTCGGGTAGTACGTGTCCTCACCATCTGTGAGAGAGTGGAAGAAAAAGTCTTAGGATTGTAAATGTCAAAAATCTCGCATGATAGGGAAATAAATTGAGTGGAATTTTCCTAACGGTTACATAGCCTCTCGCAGATAAGTACAGACGTCTCCGTACCGATCCATGAGACTCTAATAAACTGGCTTGTGATCTGTGACTCCTATGAACCTAGAGCTCTGATACCAACTTGTCACGACCCTAGTTCGCCCTCCGTGAATATGTCGTGATGGCACCTAGTCCCTACGACTAGGTAAGCCTAACAACGCGGAACTATAATCAATTGCGGAAGAAAATATTAAAACTGAACCAAGTAAATAACTGAATGATCAAGGTGCCACCTGGCACATACAATATCAACTATCTCATACCTAAACAAAAATATCCCAAAACCCGGAATCTCACATATCACAAGCTAAGGGATACATATGAGGCTCTGACTCAAGAATTTCTATACAAATAGAAATACAGAAAGAACTATACTTATTAAAGAAAGCTAGAAAGGGGACTCCTCGGTCTGCGAACGTAGCAGATATACCTCAAAGTCTCCACCGATACGCCTTCTTCCAAGGCCGACATAATTGAATGGGAGTACCTGAATCTGCACAAAAAAAGTGTGCAGAAGAGTAGCATGAGCACTCCACGGCGGTGCCCAGTAAGTATCAAGACTAACCTCGATAGAGTAGTGACGAGGAACAGTCTAGACACCTAGCGATCAATAAGAGTATAACCGAAATATAGAGATGATACGTAAATATGTAAAGACTACACGGATGAGTAAAAGTAATACAAATCACAATAAGGCTAATGAGCAATAAGTAACAAGAGAATACAATAAACAATAATATGAAAATGACGGTAGAAATCACAATCCAAATCCTGAAGTCACAACACAACAAGGACAAACAAGTCAGTAAGTCATTGTTTTGCAATGCTGCTTACATAAGGTCTTTCCAACTCTTTCCACAATTCTACCACAAACTCTCAGACCAGCCACAACTTATGAAAACCCAGCATCCGAGGTCTAACACTTGACATCTTGTGCCCCATCAATAACACGGTCATGCTGACAACTGACTAGTCAACTAGGGTCACTCTCACATATATATGGTAAACGAGGGCACATCCCCACCTCTAGCCAAATCAGAAGGGATTCATCTCTAATAGGAGGGTACAAGTACGTGTATGCTTGTGCAAGTGTATCTAACAGGAATCCTACCAACTAGTAAGTATAAGAAATGGAACGACTAGCACCCGATTTATTCACACCCCGATAGATTCAATGAAAATATCAGTTCAAAACACAATGAGTTTGATGGGGATCTCCCGGGAATCGAACCCGTAGTCCATCATACCAATAACAGAGGATCTCCCGGGAATTGAACCCGTACTCCATCATACCAATAACAAACAAAAATAGGAAAAGTGCCTCCACGGCCTTCACAATTCATCACAATTAACCCTTGACATAACCCACCTTATTTCTCCACGTGTGCAACCGATAATAATGTAGTAAGCACCGCCTTATTTTGCCACACATGCATTATGGTATTCCTACCTTATTCCGCCACATGCGCAATCCACGTATAAGCATATAACATATCCCGCCTTATTACGCCGCATGTGCATAAATATCAATAGTCACAATAACACGGCAAAGACCTCGTGCAACTCTCCAACAACAACCGCACGATAGAGACCTCATGCATCACAGTACCAACAACCGCTCAATAAATGACAATATGTATACAAGAGCAAAGTAAGGGAATCAACAATGGAAACGATAATGTCCCGTCAAAGGAATTAACAATAGAACCAATAACGTCCCGGCATGGGAATCAACAACAGAAACAATAACGTCCCAGCAAGGGAAATCAACAATACCTACTAAGTCCATGGAACACCAAGGAAAAGCACAATAACCTCAGCGACAAAACAAGACATAATAAGTGTATAATTACTATACCGATACCACAACAGTTGGACATGTAATATAATTGCATGAAGTTACAGATGAACTTAATATCAAGGAGTAACCAACAGTTAAAAGTCAACATGAGTCAAATAATTACAATTTCAGGAAATAACAACTAATCATAAGGTATCTATCTTCTTTCTATTTAAGTCCAATTAATTACATGAGATATAAAATTTAGTATTTCCACTTAAAGGCGAGTAGTTAGGACGGGTAATATGACTATAGAAGGGTAATTGTCTTCAGTTAAGCACGTAAAAGTCCATTAAATAGCAAGAATAAATCAAGAAGGGAAAATAAAATATCAAGTAAGACATGTAGAGGAGAAACTAATAACAAGGAACTCAATCGTATCAATATCATCTTCTTACTCGGTGAATTCAAGAGTATAATAGCCTAAAAGATACAATTTACCAAAAATAAATTTTAGAACGCACTCGTCACCCCGCGTAGAAGGAATACAAGAAACAGGTAAGACTCCAATCCTAAGGGGTAGTCCGCCACACATGGTTAGGCCAGATACTTACCTCAAAACCAACTAAAATCAACTAGCAACGGTGTTCTTGCCATGAGTACTCTACTCCAAATGGCCCAAATCTATCCAATTAAATCAGACATTATAAATAATATCTCAAGCAACTGATTCTATAATTTAATTCAAAGCTAAAGCACGAAATTAGGTAGAATTACCAAAATGCCCCTCAAGCCAACGTCTCGGAACCGGATGAATTTAACATTTTCAGAATCCTCGTACTGTCACGAGTCTAACCATATAAAAATATCTCAAATCGGAGGTCATACACTCCCTCAAAACCCAACAATTTGGTCAATGAAGTTCTACCCATTTTTCATTCAAAAACTGAAATTAAAGGATGAAATTAAGAGGAGATTCTTCGAAGTTGGTCTAAATCGAGTGAGAAACACTTACCCAAGTTGCCCAGGTGAAAATCCCTTCAAAAATCACCAAGAACTGAGCTCTAGAAGTCAAAGTGTGAATAAATGGTGAAACCCTCGAATTTGGGAATTAAATCTGTCTGCCCAGGTATTTGTGCATCGCGATCCTGGGAGAAGGGTCGCGATCATGTAGAAGAAATTTCAAGGCTGCCCAGGTTGCTCATCGCGAACGCGAGACCATGTATGTGATCGCGAAGTGAGGAAGATTAGACCATCGCGATCGCGGGGAGACGAATACGAAGGCGAAGAAGAGAGATGCGGGGCATCGCGATCACGAAGGGAAAGATGCGATTGCGAAGAAGGTTTTTGAGGCAGTCTTCTACAAAGCAACGAGATCGCGGGAGAAGCTTCATGATCGCGTAGAAGGATATGAGAAGTAGCAGTTCAGCAGTTCAAAGTGGAGGAAAAAGGATCTGTAGCTCATCCGAAACACACCTGAGGCCTTTAGGACCCTATATAATCACACATATAAGTCACATAACCTAACATGGCCTCGTTCGAAGCTTCAAATCACCTAAAACAACATTGAAACGATAAATCAAACCAAACATCAAGCTTATGAACTTTCAAATCTTCAAATAACAAAACTCATGCCAAAACCTATCAGTTCAACTCGGAATGACGCCAAATTTTGTAGACAAGTCCAAAAATGACATAACGGAGCTGTTCCAACTCTCAGAATCGCATTCCAACCTCGATTTTCCAAAAGTCAACTGTGGGTTAAACTTCTTTATTTTCCAACTTCAACTTTCACCGAAATGCCTCAATTTACTCTACGAACCTCCAAATTTGAATCCGGACGTGCGCCTTAGTCCAAAATCACCATTTGAATCTGTTGAGACATTTTGGGGTCGTCTACCCAAATGCCCAGTTCCAGTCAAATTTTCACCCTTCTAACTTCCAAAATAAGGTTCTTTCTCTAGAATTGACTCTAACCCGTTTGAAAATTAAATTCCACCATGCACGCAAGTCAATACTCATGTTCTGAAGCTGCTCTAGACCTTACGCTGCTGAATAGAGCTTAATTTCTCAAAACAACCGGTCGGGTCGTTACATGGAACTGGTGTCACGAATACATGAGCATCTAGAATACTACAAATAATGGTCTGAAATAAACATAATGTCTGAAACAAAATAAATAGCTAAAATGAAGTAAAGGCGGACTTCAGGGCTGTGGGCACCATGCAGCTATACCTTAAGTCTCCACTAATAGTTGGATCCGAGCAAGTCTACTGAATGCCTCTGGGACCAACTCCAGTATCTACACAAGAAGCATAGAGTATAGTATGAGTACAACTGATCCCATATACTATGTAAGTGTGGAGCCTAACCATGATGAATTAGTGAGGAGGCTAAGGCGAGTCACTTATAATAACTTGTACGCTATAATAATAATATTAATAATAATAGCATAAAAGGCAGGAATGTAAATGAAGCAGTTAATTCATGATAACGAACTCAACTCAAAATCTAATTACTAGAGAGCCAAGAATAACAAATTACATAAACATCCTCAAATACCGAGACAAATCCAATTGGCACAAACAAATATAAAATTTACAGTATGTTGCGGTGTGCAACTCGGTCCCACTATATCATTATATGTTAATATCATAACCCATCCTTATTCTGCCATTTCAGTTTATTTCCTTTCAAATTTATGTTACAACATGCAACTCGCTCCCCAAATAATTTCAATCAACGATATCAATTCAACAACCAAAATTTATAGCTAATTGACAGGTAACAATTATGTCATGAAAGTCAAATAAGCATGTAGCAATAAAGACGTGTAACAATATATACGATGAAGTAACGAGAGCTTGGAAGCAAGTAACATAACGCATATAGACTTATCACCTTGCATATACGTTGTTACACACATAATATAGATAACATGAAGTTCTTTCAACACTTACCTCACTCCACAACTCAAGCAATCAACCAACAACGACCTTGCTTTGGAATAAGCCTCAAAACCAATAAAATCTAGAAAATTATTAAACCAAATAATTCAAAATAAGTTTTAAAAACTACCCAAAAATGAAACAGGTTCAATTTAGATCATATTTGAAAAAACTCAACAAAAGTCAACCCGGGCCCGCTTCATCAAAATTGATATTTGGATCACAACTCGATTAACCGTTCACCTCTGAGCCCGATTATGTGATTTATTTCGAAATCTGATCCCAATTCAAGGTCTAAGTCTCAATTTTATAAAAATTCTCAATTCTACCCAAATCCCTAATTTCTACCATGAAAATCCTAAATTTGATATTGAAATCTCATAAAATTGTAATGACCCGACCGACCGTTTTGAACTTCTGCACTTTGATCTTCACTTCTCAGGAATAACTTGCCCCGTGTGATATAATATGACTGATTTAAATCTTTGGTTTTAGTTTTCATGAAAATCGGAATGAATTTCAAAGAATAGTTCTCAATTGTAGCTTGAAATTTGAAATGTTTGACCAAGATTTGACTTATTTGTATATGAGCTTGGATCGGATTATTAATGATTTGGTTAGCTCCGTTGGGTGATTTGGGACTTAAAAGCGTGATCAGAATGTATTTTGGAAGTCCATGGAAGGTTAAGGATTGAATTGGCAAAAGTGAGATTTTGACCTTTTCCGGTGGATAGGTAAGATTTTAATATAGAGATCGGAATGAAATTCCCAGAGTTGCAGTAGCTTTATTATATCATTTGGAATGTGTATGTAAAATTTCAGGTCATTCGGATGCAGTTTGGTCGGGTTTTTGATCGAAAGTGTATTTCGGAAGTTCTTGGAAACTTAGGCTTGAATTCGATAAGTTTTGGATAATTTGATGTTTGAGGTGTTTTTATGATTGAAACAAGTTTGAATGATTTTATGAGTTATGTTGGTAGTTTGGTTGAGGTCTAGAGGGCCTCGGGTGTGTTTCGGGAGATTATACGGATCAATTTCATGTTTTGAGAACTTCAGAAATTGCAAGTTTCAGTTGCAGACAATTTTGTTCATTGCGATCGATTTAGTTCTCATGTGATTGCGTAGAAGCTTTGGAGGGAGCAATGCAGTTTTTCATTTTGCTCGTGGTGTATAGCTTGCGATCGCATAGTTTGGGGAAAATTGTTCATTGCGAACACAGAGAGGAATCCGCAATCAAGTAGAGTAAGGAGCCTTATGCATTGAGATCGCAGGTGCTTGTATTCGATTGCATAGAGTAAAATTGGGGAGTTGAATTTTTTGTTCTTCGCGATCGTGAAGGTTTTTCCGTAATCGCATATAAGGAAATAAGGCCTGGGTAGAATGTTATAATTTCATTTCATCCACAATTTTGGGTCTATTTTCACCCATAGTTGGTCATTTTGAGAGATTCTTGGTGGAGATTAAAGAGGGATTCGAGGGCAATCGATTTGAGGTAAGATCTTTTTTATCTTAAAACTCGTTTCTATTATGAAATCCACCTAGAAATTCATGAAAACTAAGCCTAAAATTGAAGAACTAGGGCTTGAGAAATTGGACTTTTGTTTTGGGATTTGAAAGACCATTTGGGGTTGGATTTGAGAACGTTTGATATGTATGAAATCATGGGGAGATAAGAAATCTAATGATGTGAAAAATTCTGAGTTTCGAAAAGTGGACCCGGGGCTCAAGTTTTGGTAATTCACGATTTTTGCATGATATTGTCGATTTTCGCTTGGGCTTTGTTCCGTTAGCATATTGTGATGTATTCGTTCTGATTTTGGATAGATTTAATGTGCATGGAGGCCAATTTGAGGGGCAAAGGCATCAGGAGCTAGAGATTTTTCCGGTTCAAGATGAGTAATGATTGTAAATGATGCTCTGAGGGTTTGAAACCCTAAATTGCACATTGTAGTGCTATATTGAGGTGAGATAGAGGCTTGATGATGAGCGTGGGGTCATTTACTATTGGGGATTATGACTTGGTCCATCCCGATTGATGATTTTACTGCATATTTGACTGAAACTTATTTTTTGTCATCATGATTTGGACTGATTGCCATGTTCGGGCTTTGTGCCAACTATTTTAACCCTTCGGGGATTTTTATCACTATATTGACTTATTAATTGAACTCAGTCCTATTGTTTTCCACTGTTTATGACTTATCCACTTTTACTCAGTTTTGAGACTTAAATGATCTTTTTAAATGATGTTTTGGGGTGAGAACTTCTATTTTACTAATGCCCGAGAGGCTTGTGATGATTTTCGGACTGAGTGCGGTCGAGGGAATTATGTAAAGATACGCTGAGTAATATGAGGACTAGGGCCTGAGATACATATATATTCCACGAGATGGCTTGAGTGATGTGAGGCCGATAGTCGAGAGTTGATGCCAGGAGGTGGCTTGATATAGCGCTTGGGCTGTAAGAGGCCCCTCCGGAGTCTGCACACCCCCAGTGAACGCGGGTACCCATTATGATCTGAGAGTGAGCTCGATGGGCTGATATTGTTTTTGAGAGTGAGCCGGAGGGGCATTGTTCCGAGAGTGAGCCCGAGGGGCTAATATTATTCTGAAAGTGAGCCCGATGGGCTGGTACTGTTCTGAGATATTGCGTGAGGCGCGAACCTTTATGTGTTCATCTTTCATATTTACTTGTCATTTTACATGTTATATTGTAGTATTTGTGCCCGAGAGGCAAATTTTCTGTGCTTATCAGCACTAACTATTTTGTATTCATTTGCGTAACTGTTAAAAAAGTCATTTTCAAAAGAGGTTTAAACTGAGCTAAGATGTTTCTAAAAATTTCACTGTGTCACTGCTTTTTCTCAAAGGGTTTTACGCTGCTTCTATACATCATGTTGGTCTACTTTATGTTATTTATTACTACTCGGTTGTTATTTATCTTTATCACTCACTAAATCAGAGTACTCACTTTACTCCCTGTACCTTGTGTGCAGATGCATGTAGTTATACACCCAGTAGCAGGTTTTGACTGATCGAAGGCAGAGTTATCGAAATTTAATGAGGTGGCTGCCAGCGTTTGCAGCACCGCTTTTCTCTCTTATTGTTCATTTGTCCTTTTTTGTATATTTCAGACCTTATAGTTGTATTTATACTGTAATAGATGCTTGTGACTTGTGACACCCCAGTTTGGATAGTGACGGGTTGTACTTCCGCTAGTTATTATCATTAAAACATATTTAAACTGCTTATGAATCATTTAACTATTTTGAAAAGATGAAATAGGTTTAGTTGGTTGGCCTTGTCCTCACGAGAGGCGCCATCATGACCAAGTCTGGGTTTGGGTCGTGATAATTTGGATAGGTTACATAGGTCTCACAAGTCATGAGTAGGTTTAGTAGAGTCTCCTGGATCGATACAGAGATGTCTGTAATTATCCTTGAGAGGTTGTAGAACCTTTAGGAAAACTTTATATTCTTGAATTATTATCATGCGTCCTTTAATTTAGCTTGAAAAGTAACTCTTGCAATTCCTTCCACGCGTTCACATGCGCGCATGAGCGCTCAGTATCAGATGTGCCTTGATGGATTGTGATTCCGTGATCGAGGGGCGATATGTGATCTCTGTGAGTTTGATGTTGGGCTAGTCTGAAGGACTTGAGGCTGGATCTTTGCCTATGGCTTGACCACCGAGGTGATGATTGTGTGAGCCAGTGTTTTTGAACTTATATGTTCGGTAGTGCCCGTATTTGTGGGAGTGACGGTTGGATGACTATGTGATGAGTATATTAGTACTCCGATAAGTATCCATATGATTCGGAAGTGGCGAGGAGGGTCTGTTGGATGATAGAAGACCTATTAGGTGTTGGAGTTCCATCTTGATTCGAGGTATAGCCCTGAGTTATGGGCGTGTGAAAGATATTTTCATGTTTTCCCAGTTGTGAGTGAAGTAAATTTCATGTTGTGGTATGATTTTAGACTCAGGAAGACTAAATGACTGCACACAGTTTATGATGGTGGAAGGTATATAGGAATGTTAGTTGGAGGCAAAACAGGTGGGTTATATCCTGCGAAGTGTTCTAAGGTTGTGTGATCCTTATGGTGTCTATTAGAAGACCTCATTACAAGTGAAGTATATGTGTTGGAATTTAAATTTTGGTCACTTAAGAGAGTGGGATTAACTATTGCGCGAGTGAATGCGAGATTTTTAGAAGAGTTAAAATTCTAGATGATTTGTGTTTCCACAAGTTTATAAAGGATTTGAGTCTAATCTCACTATGTATTATGGCATCAGCGGAGTATAAGTGTTATGAGTTATTGAGTGTATTTTGATCTATGGCTCCGAGCCAAGTTGGGGAGTCTGTTGTTAATTCATTGGTTGCATGGGTAGGTGCTATGTTGGTTCCAGTTTGAGGCGAGCGAGAAGGTTAGTTATGGCTTGCGGAAGTTGAGACCGAGGAGGGATCGAGTAAAGGAAAGATTTTGACAAAGGTTATATTATGCTTCATAGGGTATGAGAATCACGAAATGTCTGGAGTTTTTGTTAGTAAAGGATGACCGGTGCATAGAGCATGGAGTGGGTTGGTTGTATTGGGATAAGTTTGCATTCTGCTGTGTCTGAAGTGCTAATGAGGCACAGGTTGATCGGTTCTTTTGGTCAGGCAAATTGTGGTTTGAGGAGAGTGGATGACCTGCGAGATTGTTTCTTATATGTTCAAGATTCTGTCTATATCAATTGAGCATTCTAAAGTTGCATATGTGGTTAGGAACTGAGTTCTCATTGGAAGAGGTCAAGATTTAGGGTATTTCTATGATAATTACGGGATTGTATCAGTATTATGAAGGTAAGGGTAACAGAGTTAGATTTGCAGGAAGTTCTTCAGAGCAAAGTTTTCAGGAATGTGGTATTTTTGGGAATATTTGAGAGATTATTCAATGGCTTATGGGTCTCAGACAGTGTGGTTTTATGCTTGGGTCTCGTGTGGTAAGCCTGGGTTGAAGCATTGTGGTGCTACAGCAAGAGGTAATATCAAGTTGAAGATGAAACAGAAGGAATTTAGATAGATGGAGTAGCTTGATAGTATGTGTGTGTTCAAGGTAATGAGTTCATACAGGTATTTTGCAGCAATGCTCTTAGGTTTGATGTCTTGCTTAGCTTCGTGGTGTCATAAGGAATTAGTCATGGCAGATCTGATTTGCGCAAAGGGAACTCAGAGAGTTCTTGATTTTTTCGCCACAGTTTGGAGATGTATATTTTCTATGGGCATGCAGAGCATGGGGTGTATAGTGATTTTCCTTCTACATGGGAACAATAAAAAGCTCTTGATTAGTTGAGTACGTTTATGTCTGCGGCTCAAAAGGGAGATGAAGTTCTCATGTCATCCTAGGATGGAACAGTATATTCGATATGTTGTAGAGGATCGAGACTTGCGTGTGTAAGGTTACAGTTCAATTCTGAAAGGAAGTTCATAGAAGTCTTAGGCATCAGGTAGCCTCAGATAATTAAAGAAATAGTATTGCTAACTGGAAGTGATTTGACGATAATATCTGTTCATAAAAAGGGAAATGTGATTAAGTTTATGCCACTTTAGTAGTATTGCAGCACATTTAGGCTAGATCTACTGCTGGTATTCGAGTATCCTTGGTGGCATAGAAGAATTTTATAGTGTCTCTCGTGAAATGATTAGATATTATAGGCATGGCATGTATACGGATGGCGAAATTGGGAACGAATATGGTGATTTGTATGGATTTAAAGACGGAAGTTCTTATAGTCGGGCTATGTTGTGGTTATAGATAGTGTTTATCAGCACTGTTCAGGGTTTGGATACTCGAGCAATCTTTTGTTGCTTATGTTAGATTTGGAAGTGATATCGAGTTTAGACTGGTTGTCTCCGTGTTGGGTTATTTTGGACTATTGCGCTATGGTATGTGCCATAAATGCCATGGGTTGAGTGGTTAGGTGCGTCAGATTATGTCCTAATAGAGTGGTTTATATTTTTTGAAGACCCAGCGGACGACTGGGAAGGATTGCCTTTCTTAATTGGGCCTTCATGATGGATGTCAGTGCAGAGGCTTTTACCATTTATTCAGTACCAGTGGTGAGGGACTTTTCGGATGTGTTTCTTGTGGCTGGGCATGTCGTCAGGCAAGGTTATTAATTTCGGCATTGATTTGGTGTCGGACACCATATCGTATAGCACCGGCAAAGTTAAGGAGTTGAGGGAAAAACTTCAGGATTTCCTTAATAAAGAGTTGGTTTGTAGGACAATGTGGATGTGTGTTCTAGCTTGAGTCGGCTTGGTTGGCATCAAATTGTATTATTGAAGGATAAGTTGATTCGACCGCTATTGAGCTTAGTAATGATCTGGGGAGATCCATGAGTTACCTTTATGTGTTGTGGGATGTTATAATTTGTCGGTTATGGGAAAATATTTTGCGGTTCATTTGGGGTCTCATAGTGGAAGTCGAGCGAGAAGAGTAATTGGGTGTTGCTCGATGAATGGCATGTCAGTTATGTCCTATCGAGTTTGTGTGGTCTATGTTATTTGCTTCACCGTGGGTGTAATGAATTTTCCTTGGTTCCAAACATCAAATTGTGTGTGGGGTTCGCTTTCGAGCATAGTGACTTGAGGTGTTTTATGTGGAGCAGTGTTTGATAAGATCGCACATTGCATTCAAGATATGTAGAGATATGACCTTGTGGGTTAGATTCGTGTATTTTATTATATGATGTGAGACAAATTCTCAGCCTTGTGTTGTGGTGGTACTGGTGAGCTTGAGGTACAACTCTTTCATTTGAGTCATTTTCATGATTTGAGTATGTTTGGACCGTTGCTTACTGGTGCGCATATTATGCAAGTTGTGGCTTGGGCCTATATTAATGTGCCATGTCACTAAAGTGGTGTGTTTGATAATAGGAGATCATTGGGATTATGAATGAATACAAACGGATTCGATTTTAGCATGTTAGAAGGATAATATCGAGGTTCGGCTCGGAGAATTGCTATGGAATTTGCCAATGGAGGAATAGCTTCAGGAATGGTTGACTTGAGAAATGGTCGTGGTTATTGTGTATTTCATTTATCGTTGGCAGTATATAAAAGAGTTGAATGAGATTTTAGTTGATAAGAGTTTTCTACTAGTATTCGGTCGTTGTGGGTAACTGTTGTGAATAGAAGCTATCGCTACAAGTGTTTGAGTTATGCGGTATATCATGGGATTGTTCCCGAGGTTGCAAGCATGTGTTATTACATATGGTTCGGGTCTATACATAGTATACATGTGAAGCTTTGATTGTATTGATGGTTTCAAAAGTGAAAGTGTGATTCTATGGCTTATGGGCCAGATTGGATTGTGCAATTTCAGTTGCAATTGTTATCGGGCATATATAATATAAAGTGACATGGGATCACTCCTAGGTATATGCATGGTAAGGTTATTCAGTGATTGGTTGGCTTTTAGAACAACTCTGGGCACGTTCGAGGATGAACGTATGTTTAAGTGGGGAGGAAGTAACGAACTGACCGGTTGTTTTAAGCTTTTGCATTTTGATCGCCAGCTCTTGGGCATGACTTGCCCCGTGTGATGTATTATTAATGATGTAAATCCTTAGTTTTGGCTTACACAAAAATCGGAATGAATTTGAAAGAACACTTCTTAGTTGTAGCTTGAAATTTGAAAGGTTTGACCAAGATTTGACTTATTTGTATATGAGCACGGATCGGAATTTATATGATTTGGTTAGCTCCGTTGGATGATTTGGAACTTAAGAGCTTGATTGGAATGTATTTTGGAAGTCCATAGAAGGTTTAGGCTTGAATTGGCGAAAGTGAGATTTTGGCATTTTTCGGTGGATAGGTGAGCTTTTGATATAGAGGTCGAAATAGAATTCCGAGAGTTGCAGTAGCTTCGTTATGTCATTTGGATGTTTGTGCAAAATTTCAGGTCATTCATATGTGGTTTGGTCGGGTTTTGATCGAAAGCGTATTTTATAAGTTCTTCGAAACTTAGGCTTGAATTCAATGAGTTTTGGGTAATTTGATGTTGTTTGTGGTATTTTGATGATTGGAACAAGTTTGAAAGATGTTATGGTTATGTTGATAGGTTTGGTTGAGGTCCCGAGGGCCTTAGGTGTGTTTCGGGGAGGTTAAATAAATCAATTTCATGTTTTGAGAACTTCAGAAATTGCACAATGAGGTCCTATCGATTAGTATTACACAGAAGAAATCAATTATAGACACTAATACAATTAGATCCACTCTTCATAGACAAACTTGGGATTTGCGATCCCAGGTAAGATCGGTTCAGGATTATGGGATCCTTTTCTGTCGGATAGGAAGGGTTGTAGCACAAAATGTACTTCTAAGTAATTGCCGCATAGATCCTATATCTTTCTATATGAAGAAGAAATCATGTAACGAAGGGGATTCTTATTTGTACAAATGGTACTTCGAGCTTGGAACTTTTAGTTGCAGACAATTTTGTTCATTGTGATCGCATAGAAGCTTTGGAGGGAGCAATGTAGTTGTTCATTGCATTCGCGGTGTATAGCTTGCGATCACATAGTTTGGGGAAAATTGTTCATTGCAAACGCGAAGAGGTATCCACGATCCCGTAGAGTAAGGAGCCTTATGCATTGCAATCGTATAGAGTAAAATTGGGGAGTTGAATTTTTTGTGCTTCGCGATCGCGAAGGTTTGTCCGCGATCGCATAGAAGGAAATAAGGCCTGGGCAGAATGCTATAATTCCATTTCATCCGCGCTTTTGGGTCTATTTTTACCCATAGTTGGTCATTTTGAGAGCTTCTTGGTAGAGATTATAGAGGGATTCAAGGGAAATCGATTGGAGGTAAGATTATTTTGAACTTAAAACTCGTTTCTATTGTGAAATCTACCCATAAATTCATGAAAACTAAGCCTAAAATTGAAGAACTATGGCTTGAGAAATTGGACTTTTGATTTGGGATTTGAAATACCATTTGGGGTCGGATTTGAGAACTTTTCAGATGTATGAACTCGTGGGGAGATAAGGAATCTAATAATGTGAAAAATTCTGAGTTTTGAGAAGTGGGACCGGGTCTCGGATTTTGGTAATATCGAGATTTGTGCCTAATATTGTCTTTTTTCACTTGGGCTTTGTTCCCTTAGCATATTGTGATGTATTCGTTGTGATTTTGGATTGATTCAATGCGTGTGGAGGCTAATTTGAGGGGCAAATGCGTCATGAACTAGAGATTTCGCCGGCTCGAGGTGAGTAATGATTGTAAATGATGCTTTGAGGGTTTGAAACCCCGCATTGCACATTGTAGTGCTATATTGAGACAAGACACACGCTTGATGATGGGCGTGGGGATTATGGCTTGGTCCATCTCTATTGATTATTTTACTGCATATTTGAATGAAACTTATATGTTTTCATCATGACTTGGGATGATTTCATATTTGGGCTTCGTGCTAACTATTTGAACCCTTCGAGGATTTTTATCATTATTTCCTCACTATATTGACTTATTTCTTGAACTCAGTCCTATTGTTTTCCACTGTTTTATGACTCAACCACTTTTACTTAGTTTTGAGACTTAAATGATGTTTGGGCTGAGAACTACTATTTACTAATTCCCGAGGGGCTTGTGATGATTTTCAGGCTGAGTGCGACCGAGGGCCAGATGTGAGGATACAATGAGCAATATAATGTCGAGGGCCTGAGATACATATATACGCCATGAGGTGGCTTGAGTGATTTGAGGTCTAGAGCTGAGAGTTGATCCCACGAGGTGGCTTGATATAGCGCTTGGGTCGTAAGGGGCCCCTCCGGAGTTTGCACACCCCTAGTGAACGCGGGTACCCATTGTGTTCTGAGAGTGAGCCCAATGGGCTGATATTGTTTTTGAGGGTGAGCCCGAGGGGTTGATATTGTTATGAGAGTGAGCCCAAGGGGCTGATATTATTTTGAGAGAAAGCCCGAGGGGTTGGTACTGTTCTAAGATATTGCCCGAGGGGCGAACCTTTATGTGTTCATCTTTCATATTTACTTGTCATTTTACCTATTATACTTTGGTACTTGTGCTCGAGGGGTGAATTTTCTATTCTTATCGGCACTAACGGTTTTGCATTCATTTGCGTAACTGTTGAAAAAGTCATTTTCAAAAGAGGTTTAAACTGAGCCAAGATGTTTCTACAGATTTCACAGCTTCACTGTTTTTTTCTCAAAGGGTTTTACACTGTTTCTATACAGCATAATGGTTTACTTTACGTGATTTCTTACTACTCAGTTGCTATGTACCTTTATTACTCCCTGAGCCAGAGTACTCACTTTACTCCCTGCACCTTATGTGCAGATGCATGTATTTATACACCCGGTAGCGGGTTTTGACTGATCGAAGGTAGAGTTATCGGAATTTAGCAAGGTGATTGCCAGCGTTCGCATCGCCACTTTTCTCCCTTTTCGTTCATCGGTCATGTTTTTTATATTCAGACCTTGTAGTTGTATTAATACTCTAATAGATGCTCGTGACTTGTGACACCCCGTTTTGGGCTGTGACGAGTTGCACTTCCGCTAATTATTATCATTAAATCATATTTAAACTGCTTATGAATTGTTTAACTATTTTAAAAAGATGCAATAGGTTTAGTTGGCTGGCCTTGTCCTCACGGGAGGGGTTTGGGTCGTGACAGAAATGTAATTGGTAATTGAAATGGATTAAAGTCACTTACCAATGAATTTAGGAAGAAAAGTCTCTTGGAAAATCGCCTCTAATGTGTCTAGGGTTGAGAGATTGTGATAAATGAGCTAAGTCCCATTTTCCCCCTCTTTGCCCATTTGCAGATGTCACAATTGCGATGTTTTATTCGCAATTGCGAAAACCGCATTTGCAAAACAAAGGTCACAAACGTGAACCTTGTCTTAGATCCCTATGAGTCGCAAATACGAAATCCCATCTTTCGCAAATATGGACCAATCCTTCACAAATGTGAAGGTTGTCCAGGAACACACTGAGTCGCAAATGCGACTCTTTCATCGCAAAAATGACCACTGTCATTCGCAAATGTGAAGTTTTTCCTCGCAAATGTGAGGCTACGTGGTCCAGCCCATGCTCGCAAATTCGCAAAAATGATTCTCATAATTGCAAGCTAGATTTCGCAAATGTGAGATCTGCACACGACACCAGCTGTGGAGCCTTCAACTATCTCCAATGTCCAAAATCAATCTGTAGCATATCCGAAACTCATCGAGCCCTCAATATCCAACCAAACATGCACACAAGTGTAATAATATCAAACGGTTTTGCTCGTGCAATCAAATCACCAAAACAACATCTACATCTACGAATCAATCATGAAAATGAATGAACATTCAAAGTAAAACTCAAGAACATTGGAATCACGTTTAAGCGTCTGAATTATGTCAAATCAATCCAAATTTTGCATACGGATTTCAAATAGCAATACTGAACTATTCTATGTTTTAACATCAAAATTCGAACCCTGTTAGCTAAGAAGTCAGCTCTCGGTCAAACTTTATATTTCGAAAAATTAGTCAAAACAAGTTAGACACTTCCGAATTTAATTCCGGGCATACGCCCAAGTTCCAAAACATGATATGGACCCACCGGGACCGTCAAAGTATTGATCCATGTATGTTTACACAAAATATTATTTGTAGTCAACTCAAGTTATTTGAAAGGAAAAAATCACATTTTCTTCAATTTTTCACATAAAGACTTTCCGAAATGAGATATGGACTATGCACGTAAATCGAGAAACACTAAACAGAGCTAATCAAGGTCTCGAAATACAAAAATAGAGGCTAAATCTAAAAAACTACCTAGCAGGTCATCACATTCTCCACCTCTAAAACAAACGTTTGTGCTAGAACAACCATAGAAAAATACTTGGACCAGTAAAAAAGTATTGGTATCCACTTTGCATATCGAACTCGGAATCCCACGTAGCTGCCATGATCGGCTGATATCTCCCTACACTTTAACTGAAGGATAACCCTTAGACCTGAATGGCCACCGACTCCTCCTTGTAAGTCAAATCCTTGTCCAATTGAACTGAGCTGAAATCTAATACATGAGACGGATCACCGTGATACTTTCGGAGCATGGACACATGGAACACCGGATGCTGATAAACTAGGTGGCAATGCAAGCCTGTAGGCCACCTCACCCACTCTCTCAAGAATCTTTAAAGGTCTGATATACCTAGGGTTCAACTTGCCCTTATTTTCGAACCTCATCATACTCTTTGTGGGAGAAACCCGGAGCAGTACCCTCTCTCCAACCATGAATACAACAACACAAACTCTCCAATCGGCATAATTCTTTTGCCTAAACTGAGCTGTGCGAAGCCGATCCTGAATCATCTTGACCTTTTCCAGGGCATCCTAAACCAAATATGTACCCAACAACCGAGACTTTGCCAGCTTAAACCAACCAACTAGTGATTGACATTGTCTCCCATATAATTCCTCATAGGGAGCCATGTGAATATTCGATTGGTAGATGTTAGTGTATGCAAAATCTACACGCGACAAGAACTGATCCCACAACAACAACAAAAACAAACCACTTTATTCCCACAAGTGAGGTCAAGGACTAATCCGAAGAACCCCCAAAATCCGTAACTCAAGTACGAAGCGTATCCTCCAATATCTGAATGGTGCGCTCAAACTATCCGTTCGTCTAGGGGTAAAATGTGGTAAACAATTCAACCTATGTAATTAACCCTACGACTCTCCAGAATTGCAATGTGATCTACGTGCCACGATAAAAAATGATGGACACTAGCATACCATACAGACGAACAATCTCACGGATATTGATCTCAACTATCCTCTTTGAAGAATAGGCAACTGCTACTGGAATAAAATGTACCAACTTGGTCAACTTGTCCACAATGACCCATACTGTGTCGAAGTTCTTCTGAGTCTGTGGGAGACCAACAACAAATATCCATGGTAATACGCTCACACTTCCACACAGGAATCTCAAGCCTCTGAAGCAAACCACCAGGCCTATGATGCTCGTACTTTACTTGCTGACAGTTTAAATACCGAGCTACATATGCAACTATATCCGTGTTCATCTTTCTCCACCAATAGTGCTACCTCAAATCCTGGTACATCTCGCGGCACCCGAATGAATGGAATACCGCAAACTGTGGGCCTTCTCAAGAATCAACTCACGAAGCCCATCCATATTTGGCAAAAAAATCCGACCCCGCATCCCCTCTTTTCCTTTACATACTTGTTATTCATTTAATATAGACCAACATAGTTATATTAATGTAGTCATTAAGAATTTTACCAATTCCCATGTTTTATAATAAAACTCTTCGACTTCTATGTTTCTTTGTTATATGATCACTTAGCCTAAATTACATAATCCACGTAGTGTTAAGTTCGGTGGGGACCCATGTTATGGACCTCGAAGAATGCCTAAAACCTTCTCTTTGAGGTAATTTGAGCCCTTTCATGATCTTTGGTGACGTTGACTGGTCAAACAGATTTATCTGCACAATAGGTACCCTAACGCACCTTAAAACCCATTAGGTGGTGACTCTTATCTTTTAACACCCTTGGTTAAAAAGAGTTGCCACAGGTTGAAACCCGATTTCACGAGAAAAAAGAGGTGCGATAGCATGGAGACTCTGCTGGGGATTTACACTTAGGATCTTACCATAATAAACTTGGATTATGTGGATTACCTTCTTTGTTACATGTATATTCTTTCCCTTATTCACCTTTATTTGATTAAACCCTATGACATATGCATCTCTTCCCTACTCACATTTATTTGTTTAAACCTGCTATGACATATGCAACCCTCCCCCTATTCACCTTCTATGCCTGCTCTTCATCTTGTCAAAATTGTTATATCATGCTTACTTCAATACTTGCTTTATTAAATTCATGCATATTCCATGAACTGAACTGACTTCTTTCTTTTGTCTTTCTTTCTATTCTTCCCATAACTAATTTTGCGATCTTATTTATTATTTTACATATTTTGTCATGCAAATACTTGGAAACGTGTTATTATCTTTAGATAATGCATGCTCTAAATCATATTCCACTCGTGCCAATTATCAACATAGTGGCACTTGATGAATGTCCGCTATTCCAAAATTACCCCTTTTTAAATCGGAAAGGCTTATTTGTGGTAGACTAGTCGATCAGCAGTGTAGTCGACGGCCCATGCCTTTCTCTCTCAAGTTGTCCACTTGAGAGTACCAGTCTAGACCATTCTAGAAATCTTTCTCAAACTTGAAATGTACATGCATCATTTTAAACCTAGTACGGGTTAGAACATTACTAATGTAATGGCCCGCTAAGATAAACCTTGTCCAAAATTCGACTAGTTTCCACAATCCCAGTGGAAACCGTCATGTTATGTGCATTACTTGGAGAAAATGTGCCAACGTGTTTATAATTATTACGTAAGTAGTCGAGTCGGGTGGGGGAAAGGGCTAAACTTTGTTTGTTTGCAGAAAATGAAGCACAACGTCCCCAGGTTCGGCATGGTCCAAGCATCCCACCTTTGCTGCTTGACAAGTGGAAAGACCTTGCACCTTGCGACAAGAATCATGTGAGAAGGGTACTAGGTGAACTTCCATCCTTGCTTAACATCCGACCAAACAGGGCATTGATTGTGACTACTACCATGTTCTATTACGAGAATATGGTTGTTTTCCGATTTGGTGACATAGAAATGACCCCTATCCTAGAAGAAATAGGAGGATTTCTAAGTTACCATGGTATAGTCTGGGATTTTTGGTACCCAAGAATCGCACCCCTCACGATTTTCTGAAGATTCTGGGCTTAAGAAAAATGATGAATTGCTATATTTAAAGAAATCATACATCTCTTTTTTTGTTTTCATTACGAATGTTATGGTCATAGTACGTCTTATCGTCTTCATCATGAGGAACTCGTCGTTACTTCCCTGGGTTGGACACACCGCCAGGTTTATGTGTTCATCGTCTGCTTCTTTGGGTTGTTAATATTTCCAATGAAAGGAGGAAGGATTCATACTCGCTTAGCCATGGTCACCAAGACTTTGATGGAAGGCATCGAGGGACTAACTTATACCATTATACCCATGAGCTTAGCTGAAATATAATGCGCTCTAGATCGGTGCGAGCAGGGAATCAGACACTTTGAAGGTTGTAATATGTTATTATAAGTCTGGATACTGGAACACTTTCAGAGGGAAGAATATCGTCAAGAGCTTCTGTGACAGGCGCTGAATGACTACATAGCCTACCACCATCCAAAGAAAATGACGTTTATACCAGACAGGTTTGTACAACCTATAAATGTTGTAAGTTGGGTGCGTTTCTTCAGCAATCTGATAGACAAACATGTACATTTCATGTTTGAATGGTTTCCTAGCAATGAGTTTATCATCAGGTCAAGAGAAACTACTCATCCGGCACTGATCAGGTTGCAAAGCATCTATCCTTATACTCTTGTAAGGGTAATGAGACAAGCGGGAAAAAAACAGGTCATACCTCGAGTTTCCAACATGGCCTAGTACAAAGTAGATTTTAAAGGGGACGTAATTCCATTCAAGTTCAAGGCACTACATATGTGAAACCAGAAGATCATTATGGAAAAAGAAACTATTGATCCAGAAGATCCTGGTTGGTGGACGATATAGCGAGAGACGTCAACATATCACATTAGATTTAGAGGTCACCCACCTCCTCCTCCACCAAGAGATCCTAAAGGAAAAAGCAAAGAAAAGGGAAAATGGATTATTTGAGTGGTATCAGGAAAGACAATGCCATCATGGCAGAAAACGTCAAAACTTCAGATGGCCTAGTACTCTGTCGCAGAATGAACTGGTCTTATGTTTAGAACAGAAAATCCTGGAATTATAAGGAGAACTTGAGCGGGCCCAAAATTTGGCAAACCTCTCTTACCCTCTATGTACCAGATATTAACCAACAATAACCGACGACCTAGAACCAAACACCACTACAAAACATAAAAAACCAAAACCCACCACCAAATCCTCCTGCACCACAACAGTACCCCACACCTCCTTAGAACCTTAACCCTTCACCAGTACCTACTTCTCAACAACACCACCATTGTCTAACTCAATATCCACAAAACACCACTTATCACGCTCCTCAGGATGCACCACAACCTACTCATGATCCCCAAAACTCAACCAATGATCACCCTAATGCCCAGATTCTCGGAGTTCATCAAAGCAATCCCATATATGTGGAAACCTTACCCCACACACGCAATAAAACCTATGCATACCTTAATCGAACGAGAAAGAATTGCTTATTAAGAATATGGTGGAGGAACTCAAGAAGCTCACTGGCAGCGTACATAGTATCGAAGGTGGTAAAGGCATTAAAGGCTTACACTACGAGGACCGGTGCATTCAGCTAATATGGAATTGTCGGAGGGTTACAATCCTCCCAAGTTCAAAATGTTCAATGGAACTGGTGATCCAAAAATGCATCTGAGTGGATATTGTGACAAACTTGTAGGACTTGGCATAAATGAACAAAATTCACATGAAATTGTTCATGCGAAGCCTCACAGGAGATGCGTTGTTTTGGTATATCAGTCAGAACCCGAAGAAGTGGATTAGTTGGGTATGACATCAGACTTCATAGATAGATTCAGGTTTAACACAGAGAACGCACCAGATGTTTTCTATATCAAAAACTCAAGAAGAAGCTAACAGAAGCCTTCCGCGAGTATGCTACTCGGTACAGATCTGAAGCTGCGAAAGTAAGGCCAGCACTTGAAGAAGAACAAATGAATAAGTTTTTTGTTAGAGATCCAGACCCACAGTATTATGAAATATTGATGGTTATTGAAAATTACAAATTCTCCAACAACATCAAGTTAGGAGAAAAAATAGAAGAAGGGACCAAGAATGGGATGGTGACAAATTTTGAGGCATTAAGGCCACAAATAAAGCCTTGTATTTCGAAGAAGAAAGAAATAGGTACCATGATGGTAGCCCAAGGTCCTAAGTCTCCTCTCACATACCAAACACCTCCGCCCACATACCAACCTTCACCCCACAGACACCAACAACCTACTACCACCTACCAAGCCTATAATACTCAACCTGCATATTACCATTCGCCACTAGCCACTCACCAAAACTACCAAAAATCACGACTAAACTTCAATCACAGACAACCTAGACAATACACCCCAACTGCTGAACCCATAAACAACCTATACGAGAGACTGAAGGCTGTTGGTTATGTCACTCCCATTCCTGTCGTTTCTATGGAGAATTTTTCCCAGTGGTTCAACCCCAACAAACATGTGACTATCATTCAAGCATGAAGGGTCATTCCATTATTGAGTGTCGCACACTGAAAGACAAGATCCAAACACTAACCGACACTAAAGTCATGCAAGCAAAAGAAGTTGCACCAAATATTCGTAACAACCCTCTTTCGAATCATAGAGGTGAGGGAGTGAATGTGATAGAGCCTGACGAGATATGGGATCAGAGGGGTCAATCGGACTCATTCAAGATGGAGATGATCCTAAAATATCTCTAGTCACTCTCACACCAGTTGTGGTACAAAACCAGGCACCATTTGAGGTTGAGGTAACTACGCCCTTCACTGTGATGGTAGCTCCCACACTTACAAGTTTGATACCATCCTATGGGATTATGTTGTGGAAGAAAGGAGAAAGGGAAAAGCAAAATGGAGGAAATAGGTGCGGCTCAAGGTATGACTAGAACTTGCATTTTTCATTGCACACGGCTTTCCCTATGTATACATCAGTTCCTTTCTTATAGAAATTAGAAAGACTTTAAAAAGTTGAATACACACCTGAGAACCTAGGAGGAACAAGCAAGGAAGTTGTATCTAAGCCGCATGTTCTCGAGACTGGCACTGATGATATTTGGAGAAAGTTACAAGCAAGAGAATACTCTATTGTTGACCGCTTAAACAAGACTCATGCTCAGATATCCATCCTGTCACTGTAGTAAAACTCTAACCCCACAATAATTTTTGATAAAATTGCCGAGTGAAGCTTATGTACCCATCAACATCACTAGTAGGTGGTTACTATGGTCAGGCAGGCATTGGAGAGCCACAGAATTACCTTTCATGAGGACGAATTACCACCAGAAGGACTAAGTCATAACAAGGTACTGCACAGTGCAATTCGAGGATAATTTCATCGCCAGGATCCTGATAGATGGGGGTTCAAGTCTCAATATATACCCACTGACTACTCCGATGAGATTAGGTAAATGCATGCATGAGATACGAATGGGAAGCATGAACGTGAAAGCATTTGATGGATCTCAAAGAGCCACCATTGGATAAATTAACCTCCACCTACATATGGGTTCTACTTGGTTTGATGTCGAGTTCCAAGTGCTGGATATATCTACTACCTACAGCCTTTTGTTGCGAAAACCATGGATACATATTGTCGGAGCAGTGGCTTCAACCTTGTATCAGGTTGTGAAATTTAATGGAATCATTAGGAGGTGATTATTCATGGAGATGGAAGTAACCCCATCTACACTAATCAGACCGAAGTTGGGTGGTGAAACATACCATCACATTGAGCGAGTCAATACAATTGAAAAAGACCGATGATGGAGAAACAAGATAGAAAGAACACTACTATGGATAGGGTATGAACCTTGCAAGGGTCTCGGTAAAAGACTTCAAGGCTCACCAACCCGCACAACTGCAGCGTCATGGCACGACTTTCGAATTCGGATATGAATACACTTGGAAAGAATACCAGTATTAGTCGCTACCATGGCGTAGTCCTTATTATTCTCTGGAGCAACGGGTACCACATCTAGACCAAACATTCCATCAAGATGACATAAAATGGGGATCTAAGGAAGATGAAGTCTTAGCTAGTATGAGGAAGTTGTTCCTAGAAAAGAAGACATGGACTCCAGTGCAATAGTTGAGGAGAAGGAGGAGGAAGGCCTTACCATTCAGACTATGGAGAAAGGAGTTGTTCTTAAGAACTGGACTGTTGTACCATCCCAGTCCCATCGAGTTCCTGGGTAGCCTCGAAAATTAGCATGGCTTATTTTTAAAAAAATAGTTGTTAGCATTTGAGACATTATCAGTATTTTGTTTGAAATAATTGATCGAGTCATCAAGCCGCACCCGTTGACGTTTTTAATATTTTACTAATGCATAATTGCTTTTCATATTTATTTTTATTCTTTACATTTTCTTTACATCATTATCATTACCTATCCTGATGAACCTACGATTGTGACATATAATGAGATAATGCAACATAAGTATAGTGATTCATAGGAATTGGAAGATGATATAATTCCTAAAAATCATTAGAGAAGTGGAAAACTTTGAAAACAAACCAAAGTCTAATTGGACAAAACTAAGGCAGTTAACTTTAGGGGATTCTGAAACAATCAAGGAAACATGCATAAACAGTTATCTATTACAATTAGAGAAAGAAGAGTACATTGGATTTCTAAAAGAGTATGAAGATATATTTACGTGGTTCTACGATAATATGACTAGTTTGAGCACATCCATAGTGGCTCACAAGCTACCCACTAATCCCACGTGTCCACTAGTAAAGCAGAAGCTCATAAAGTTCAAGCCAAATATGAGTTTGAAGATAGTAGAGGAGGTCACTAAGAAAATCAAGTCCAAGGTTCTTAGAATGGTCAAATACCCGACTTGGTTGGCCGACATTGTGCGAGTTCTGAAAAAGATGGGAAAGTCAGAGTATGTGTTAATTACCGATATCTAACTAGAGTGAGTCCGAACGGGGATTTCATGTTACCCAATATACACATATTGATTGACAGTTGTGCCAAGCATGAACTTCAATACTTTGTGGATTTCTTCGCAGGATACCATCAGTCTGGATGGATGAAGAGGATGCTAAAAAGATAGCCTTCATCACATCGTGGTGAATATACTATTACAAAATGATATCGTTTGATCTAAAGAACACTAGAGCCACTTACGTGAGAGCTATAACAACCATTTTCATAACATGATACATAAGGGGTATACATGTATTACATTATCATCAAATCTAAATGGAGTACATATCACATATCAAACCTGAAGAAATTCTTCGATCAACTTCGAAGGTACAATCTCAAACTGAATCTCTGCAAAGTGTGCCTTTGGAGTCCTTGTTGGAAAATTGTTAGGATTCATCGTCAGTCACCGAGGAATTGAGTTAGACCTACCAAAAGTCAAAGAGCAATCTAAAACTTTCAACCTCCAATGAATAAGAAAGATGTGATGCGCTTTTTAGGGTGTCTCAATTACATCAGTCGCTTCATAGCACAATCAACCCTGAGACTTGAGTCGGTCTTTAGGATGCTGAGGAAAGATACTGCAACAAGCTGGACTGAAGAATGCCAGAAAGCCTTCGATTAAATCAAGGAGTATTTATCTAAACCGCATGTTCTGGTCCCACCCGAATTAGGAAGACCTATGATGCTTTATTTGTCAACCTCTCGGTACTCTTTACTGGAACGCACCTATTGTGTGACATGGATAGCTAGAAATTGAGGTATTCTTTTTGTGCATACACTACATATCTCATATCAAGGATAAATACGCTAAAATATATCTTTTAAAAACCCGTGTCTATGGGTAAGTTAGCAAAGTGGAAAATACTATAAAATGAGTTTGACATCGTCTATATAACACAGAAAGAGGTCAAAGGGCAAGCATTGGCAGATCATCTGGCGGAAAATCCTGTGGAAGGAGAATATGAACCACTCAAAATGTGTTTTCCCGATAAGGAAGTATCATTTATAGGAGAAGATATCACTGATGCATATGATGGTTGGAGAATATTCTTCGACGGAGCAGAAAACTTCAAAGGAGTAGGTATCTGTGTCATCTTAGTATTAGAGACTGGTCAACACTATCTAATTTCCATAAAACTTAGGTTTCCATGCACCAACAATATGCAGAATATAAGGCTTGCATCTTGGGACTCAGGTTGGCCATTGACATGAATGTTCATGAGATTCCGATCTTTTGATGCACTAGGTTCTAGAAGAATGGGCCACAAAGAACACCAAAATATTTTCATATTTGCAATGTGTACAAGTGTTGGAAACACGTTCTCAAGGCTATATACTAAAACGTGTGTTCTTATGTGTAGGTTTTGATGAATGACAAACGAAGCGCAAATTGATATATGACGAAGTTCAAGTACAAGCGCACAATTGGTGGATAACGAGATTCAAGCACAAGACAAAGATTTATAGTTTAAATGAGTCGTTCTTAATTGTGTTCTTGATCCGACAACTTGACTCATGACATGGCTTCTCTCGTAAAATTATTTTTACAAAATCATGCATATTTAATTTAATGCTAAATGATTTTAAATCATGCATATTTTCATTAGTCAAAATGATTTTTAAACATGCCTCTAAAAACTGGACTAAGATAATCGATTATGTACTTATGATAATCGATTATGTCAAGCCAAGACTGCATGACAATCGATTGTGAACAAATGACAATCGATTGCGTTAAGGCAGTGAGCATCAGGTTTTTCAAACCTGCATGACAACCGATTGTGAACCTTATGACAATCGATTGTGATGAGGCAGTGTACATCAAAGTTTTTCAAAACTCAGAATAATCGATTGTGAAGCTAATGACAATCGATTGTGAAGAGACAGTGTCCATCAGATTTTTAAAAGTCACAAAATAATCGATTGTGAACATATGACAATCGATTGTGTTGAGGCAGTGTCTTCCAGACTTTTTCAAAGTTATTAAATAATCGATTGTGAGTATATAACAATCGATTGTCACGAGGCAGTGTCTAAAATGATTTTCAAAGTCTGATAAGTAATCGATTGTTAACATTGCACAATCGATTGTGAAGCTGACCGTTGTCGTAAAGTTTTCAAATACTGTCAGGTAATCGATTGTTGATTTTGTACAATCGATTGTTGATATTAAAATCTGGAAAAGATTTTTTGAACGTTGCTGAATAATCGATTGTTGATTTTGTACAATCGATTGTTAAAATTAAAATCTTGAAAGGATTTTTTGAACGTTGCTGAATAATCGATTGTTTTACGTAAAATCTGGAAATGATTTTTTGAACGTTGCCAATAATTGATTGTTGATCTTGGACAATCGATTGTTAAGCGTAAAATCTGGGATTGATTTTTGGAACGATTGGCAAACAATCGGTTGTGGCTTCCTGACAATCGATTGTCACAGAGTAAAATCAGCAACTCTTAATTGGCAATTAGGCAACGGTAATGCCAAGTTTTTCAACTATAAATACAGCTTCATTTCAGTGTCTTAAACACAACAACATACAACAACTGATCATTCTATTGCTATAAGCTTGCATACTATTGTTTATCATTTTATATTCATTTCATAAAGCTTTTGAGAGCCAAAGTCTTGTCCATAGTTGTTGTGATCTTGAGCTAACTTCTTTTACTCATATCTACTCATTAAGGAGTGCTTTGTTTGAGTGTTTAGTGTTTTGTACACTTGTAAGAGAATTGTGATTCTCTTGTTGTAAGGAACTTGTGTTTCCTTGGTTGAAGTCTTGGAGTGTTGTATCTCCGAGCAAAGGTGTTAAGGCTTGTGTCCTTAAGTTGTAAAAGTTGGTTAGGCACCCGTAAGCTTAAGAGTGAAGTCTTGGAGTGTTGTATCTCCGAGCAAAGGTGTTAAGGCTTGTGTCCTTAAGCTGTAAAGGTTTGTTGAGCACCAGTAAGCTTGACAAGTTAGTGGAAAATCTCGAGAGAGTCTCTCGGGGACTGGACTAGCCACGTGTTGTGGTGAACCAGAATACATCGGTGCGTACTTTATTATTTATCGCACTTATTTACTTCCTACAATTTTTAATTTCCGCAAGTTTATGCTAAATTTTATTAAAACGCATTCACCCCCCCCCCCCCTCTAGCGTTAAGCGTATTATCTAACAATTGGTATCAGAGCCCAACTCTCTGAAGACTTAACAGTTTGAGAGAACCATCCATGGCTTCTACTCGTGACTCTTTTGCAGGAATTGATGAAGCACAATGCTCCACACGACCACCTCTATTCAACGGTACAAACTACACGTACTGGAAGGAGAGGATGAAAATCTTCGTTCAAGCAAACAACTTTCATCTCTGGAAGGTGATAACGAAGGGAAATCAAATTCCAACCAAAAAGGTTGAAAACGAATGGGTTCCCAAATCCTTAGAAGAATATGACCCGGATGATATCCGAAAGGTTCAAAATAATGCTAAAGCAATTAATTTATTATATTGTGTTGTAAATGCTGACGATTACAGGAAAATATCGTGTTGCACAACGGCAAAGGAAATGTGGGACAAGCTGGAAATTACGAACGAAGGTACGGACCAGGTAAGGGAAGCTAAAATTGATTTCCTAACCCATGCTTATGAATTATTTCACATGAAGGAAGGTGAAAAGGCGGATGAAATGTTTGAACGATTTTCAATAATCGTAAATGATCTACATGCTCTCAAGAAGACATTCACGGATAGAGAAATTGTTCGAAAAATTCTTAGAAGTCTCACTCCGGCATGGCGATCAAAGGCCGACGCAATCCAAGAATCCATTGGCGTCTCAAATGTCACCATCTACGCATTAAGAGGTAACCTTAAGACTTATGAGTCTATTATACTTAACCCTCTTGTTGATGATCAACGGAGGCAAAGAATAGCGCTTAAGGCAACCACAAGCCAACCTCAAGTTGATGAGGACGGAGACAACGAGTTTGGACTCGTTATCAAAAGATTTCAAAAGTTCATACGAAAGGAGTATGAACGAAAGGGCAAAAAGCAAGGCGAGCAAATAAAGTGCTATGAATGCGGTGAAACCGGGCACATCAAATCAAATTGCCCAAACATCAAAAAGGAGAAGAAACCTTTTAAGAAGCAACGTGCATACATTTCTTGGGGAGGAGACTCCGGAGATGAGTCAAGCGAAGAAGAAGAAGACGAAGCCGCAAACCTTTGTCTTATGGCGCAAGAAGACAAGCAAGATGAGGTATGTCAAATTTCTTCTAAAAACTTCTTTACTCTTGAAGAAATGCGAACTGCTTTTGATGAGCTATATACTGAATTTATTAAAGCTTCAAAAACTGTCAAGAGCATAAAAGAAAATGCTTCTCTAAAAGAAAAAGATTTTCAAAAACAGCTTTCTTTGAAAGAAAAGGAGTTAGAAAAACTGGTTTTAGAAAATGAGAAGCTGAGAGAGGAAAACAAGTTTTTTGGAAAAAGAAGCGCCGACAAGCCAGAAAGTTCTATTAAAAATTGCTCTTCTTGCATGCATCTCGAAAATGAGGTAGATAGACTTAAAGGTACCTTAGATAAGTTTAATTCTTCTCACAAAAACTTGAATGAGGTCCTTGTTAATTTGAAGTCAACCAAGCATGGCATAGGTTTTAAGAATGAGCCTAAAGAAAAGGTTGAAGCCAAATCCCAACCACCTAAGGCTCAACCTAGGATTAATAAAACAAATGCTTATCGTAGAAATAGCAATCCTAGAACAAATATGCATGCTAGACCAAATGTTGAACATTTTAGAAGACCTAGAAATGACTTACCACCTAGAAATGACTACCCTAGAAATGATGCATATTCTAGGCCAAACACTAGAAGGAGTTTTGAACCTTTTAGAACATCTAGACATGACCATTACTCTAGAAATGCTGCTCATTTTAGAACTAATAGTAGGAGAAATGGTTCTCATGAAATGCACAATAGTCATAATGAAAATAGAGTAATTCATTTTCGTCCATCAAGCTACTATGAACCTAGAAGGATGCATAACCCCAACGTAACTTATTATTGTAGACGCATTGGTCATATTGCCCCTGCATGCTTTACACGACATAGACATATCACTCAATCGCATCATTATAATATGCCTAACCCTCAAGGACCCAAAATGGCATGGGTACCTAAAGCGCATTAACTTGTTTTGTAGGCATGTTTGAAGGGATCAAGTGTACTATGGTACCTTGATAGTGGATGCTCCAAGCACATGACGGGAGACGAATCCAAATTCCTTCAACTAGAACACAAAGAAGGAGGAAGTGTTATTTTTGGTAAAAACAATAAAGGAAAGATTATCGGCATCGGATCGGTCGGTAAGGATGAAAATTCTTCTATTAAGCATATATTACTTGTGAAAGGTTTAAAGCATAATCTCTTGAGCATAAGTCAATTATGTGACAAGGGAAATCTTGCCCTATTTGATTCGGATGAATGCTTAGTATTTAGACGTAGTGATTTCAAAATTATCCTTCGTGGTTTTAGAGTGGATAATATTTATATGGTTGATCTTGCAAATTCCTCACCCGAATATGTTGATTGTCTTATGAGTAAAGAGGATGATACTTGGTTATGGCATCGTAGAGTAGCACATATCAACATGCATCTTTTTAACAAATTGATTTCTCAAACTTAGTTATTGGCCTTCCCAATTTAAAATTTGAGGATGACTCTATTTGTGATTCATGTCAAAAAGGGGAAGCAAACAAAAGCATCTTTCAAATCCAAAAATTTTGTTTCAACTTCTAGACCATTGCAATTGCTTCACATGGATTTATTTGGACCATCTCGCATTGAAAGTCTAGGAAGAAATCGTTATGCTTTTGTGATTGTTGATGATTATTCTAGATTTACTTGGACTTTATTTCTTGCCAAAAAGTGATGCTTTTCAGAATTTTAAATATTTTCTTAAGTGTGTTCAAAACGAGAAGGAAACAACCGTCACTTCAATTAGAAGTGATCATGGGGGAGAGTTTGATCACAATCTCTTTGCGGACTTTTGTGACGAACTCGGTATCGAGCATACCTTTTCCGCTCCACGAACACCACAACAAAATGGGGTGGTGGAAAGGAAAAATAGGTGTCTCGAAGAGATGGCTAGAACCATGCTCGAAGAGGCTAAGATTCCCAAATATTTTTGGGCGGATGCCATGAGTACCGCATGCTACATCTTAAATAGAGTAGTCATAAGGCCTATACTCATGAAAACTCCCTATGAACTCTATAAGGGAAGGAAACCAAATATCTCCCATCTTAGAGTATTCGGTTGTAAATGTTTTATTCATAACAATGGCAAAGATCAATTGGGAAAATTTGATACTAAGTCCGATGAGGGAATTTTCATTGGTTATTCTTCACGTAGTAAAGCATATAGGGTCTTTAATAAAAGAACCGAAACTGTGGAGGAATCCCCTCATGTTGTATTTGCCGAAAATAATGCTCGCTTGGCGAGAAAGGATACTGGTTTTGATCTTGCAGGTATCTTAGATAGCTTGAAAGACAAAATAGAAGAGGAAACGCCTAAAGAAAATAAAGACGAATCTTTGAAACAACCAACGGAGGAAGCGCCACAATTGGAGAATGAAACGAAAATGCCTAACGAGTGGAGGACAATCAAAGATCACCCTCTCGAACAGGTAATTGGGGACGTCGGAGAAAAGGTAAGTACCCGAAACTCCCTTAAGAACACCTTAGGACATACTGCTTTTGTGTCTCAAATTGAACCAACAACCATCTCCGAAGCAATTGGGGATGAATTTTGGACCTTGGCAATGAAAGAGGAGCTTAAACAATTCAAACGGAATGACGTTTGGGATTTGGTGCCAAGACCCGAAAATCATACCATAATTGGTACGAAATGGGTTTTTCGAAACAAACTAGATGAAAATGGTGTAATCACTAGAAACAAAGCTAGGCTTGTAGCAAAAGGCTATAATCAAGAAGAGGGTATTGACTATGAAGAAACATATGCTCCCGTAGCTAGATTAGAAGCTATTCGTCTATTGCTCGCGTTTGCCTCTTCTATGAATTTCAATTTATATCAAATGGATGTGAAAAGTGCTTTTCTAAATGGTGTTATTCAAGAAGAAGTTTATGTTGAACAACCCCCCGGTTTTGAAGATTTTAAATCTCCCGATCATGTTTTCAAACTCAAAAAGGCTCTTTATGGTTTAAAACAAGCTCCCCGAGCTTGGTATGAAAGATTGAGTAAATTTCTATTGGAAAATGATTTCATTAGAGGGAAATTTGACACCACCCTTTTTGTTAAACATAAAAACAATGAAATTTTATTAGTTCAAATATATGTGGATGATATCATATTTGGTGCTACTAACAATGTCTTATGCAAGGAATTTTCCGATTTAATGACAAGCGAATTTGAAATGTCTATGATGGGTGAGTTAACATTCTTTTTGGGATTACAAGTAAAGCAAATGAAGGAAGGTACGTTCATTTGCCAAGCCAAATATTGCGAAGAATTGCTGAAACGATTTGAAATGAACAATACAAAAGCAATGGCGACTCCCATGAGCACATCCGATCATCTAGACAAAGATGAGAAAGGTAAGGAAGTCGACACTAAGAAGTATCGAGGTATCGCCCTAAAGGTAGGGGGAATTATAAAGCATGACGCGCAATAATCAAGTCTTCTTCAGAAAAATCGGTTTCTGTCGTCTAATAATCGATAATCTCGTATCAATAAACGATTGTAATGCTATTACTTGAGTTATTGTGCTCTCTTTAGGTAATCACGTTTTTCTCTTTCCAATAAATAAACAAGTTTTATTTACATCTTTGGCATCTTCTTATATTATTTTTGCTAATGGCAAAAGGGGGAAGATAACGGGTATGCACTCTCAATATTTATAAGCTTAAATTGAGGGGGAATCCATATATTGAGGGGGAACAAATTGCATACTTATACTTTTCTTGAATCGTCATTATAAATTGTTTAATATGCATAACCCGCTTAAAGTTTGCCATTATCAAAAAGGGGGAAATTGTTGGAAACACGTTCTCAAGGCTTTATACTAAAACGTGTGTTCTTATGTGTAGGTTTTGATGAATGACAAACGAAGCGCAAATTGATATATGACGAAGTTCAAGTACAAGCGCACAATTGGTGGATAACGAGATTCAAGCACAAGACAAAGATTTATAGTTTAAATGAGTCGTTCTTAATTGTGTTCTTGATCCGACAACTTGACTCATGACATGGCTTCTCTCGTAAAATTATTTTTACAAAATCATGCATATTTAATTTAATGCTAAATGATTTTAAATCATGCATATTTTCATTAGTCAAAATGATTTTTAAACATGCCTCTAAAAACTGGACTAAGATAATCGATTATGTACTTATGATAATCGATTATGTCAAGCCAAGACTGCATGACAATCGATTGTGAACAAATGACAATCGATTGCGTTAAGGCAGTGAGCATCAGGTTTTTCAAACCTGCATGACAACCGATTGTGAACCTTATGACAATCGATTGTGATGAGGCAGTGTACATCAAAGTTTTTCAAAACTCAGAATAATCGATTGTGAAGCTAATGACAATCGATTGTGAAGAGACAGTGTCCATCAGATTTTTAAAAGTCACAAAATAATCGATTGTGAACATATGACAATCGATTGTGTTGAGGCAGTGTCTTCCAGACTTTTTCAAAGTTATTAAATAATCGATTGTGAGTATATAACAATCGATTGTCACGAGGCAGTGTCTAAAATGATTTTCAAAGTCTGATAAATAATCGATTGTTAACATTGCACAATCGATTGTGAAGCTGACCGTTGTCGTAAAGTTTTCAAATACCGTCAGGTAATCGATTGTTGATTTGTACAATCGATTGTTGATATTAAAATCTGGAAAAGATTTTTTGAACGTTGCTGAATAATCGATTGTTGATTTTGTACAATCGATTGTTGAAATTAAAATCTTGAAAGGATTTTTTGAAAGTTGCTGAATAATCGATTATTGATTTGGTATAATCGATTATTTTACGTAAAATCTGGAAATGATTTTTTGAACGTTGCCAATAATCGATTGTTGATCTTGGACAATCGATTGTTAAGCGTAAAATCTGGGATTGATTTTTGGAACGATTGGCAAACAATCGGTTGTGGCTTCCTGACAATCGATTATCACAGAGTAAAATCAGCAACTCTTAATTGGCAATTAGGCAACGGTAATGCCAAGTTTTTCAACTATAAATACAACTTCATTTCAGTGTTTTAAACACAACAACATACAACAACTGATCATTTTATTGCTATAAGCTTGCATACTATTGTTTATCATTTTGTATTCATTTCATAAAGCTTTTTAGAGCCAAAGTCTTGTCCATAGTTGTTGTGATCTTGAGCTTACTTCTTTTACTCATATCTACTCATTAAGGAGTGCTTTGTTTGAGTGTTTAGTGTTTTGTACACTTGTAAGAGAATTGTGATTCTCTTGTTGTAAGGAACTTGTGTTTCCTTGATTGAATTCTTGGAGTGTTGTATCTCCGAGCAAAGGTGTTAAGGCTTGTGTCCTTAAGTTGTAAAGGTTGGTTAGGCACCCGTAAGCTTAACAGTGAAGTCTTGGAGTGTTGTATCTCCGAGCAAAGGTGTTAAGGCTTGTGTCCTTAAGCTGTAAAGGTTTGTTGAGCACCCGTAAGCTTGACAAGTTAGTGGAAAATCTCGAGAGAGTCTCTCGGGGACTGGACTAGCCACGTGTTGTGGTGAACCAGAATACATCGGTGCGTACTTTATTATTTATCGCACTTATTTACTTCCTGCAAATTTTAATTTTCGCAAGTTTACGCTAAATTTTATTATAACGCTATTCACCCCCCCTCTAGCGTTAAGCGTATTATCTAACAACAAGAACATATATAGATGTTCGCAAAGATAGAGTTCAAACATGTTCCAAGAATTCAGAATGAGTTTGTGGATATGTTAGCCACTTTATCCTCCATGATATAACATCCAGACAAGAATTCCATCCATCATATCCCAATAGAATTCATAAGAACCAGCATATTGTGCTCATGTTGAAGAATAGATTGATGAAAATCCATGGTTCCATGACATCAAGGAATACTTGGTAAAGGGAGAATATCCAGAGCATGCTACCCATACTCATAAACGCACGCTTTGAAGGTTATAGAACCATTTCTTTCAATGTGGAGGAATTATGTATAGAAGTACTCTAGACCTGGGATTATTACAGTGTGTCGACGCCAATGAGGCATCCAGATTGCTCGAAGAAATATACACCGGAACCTGCGGACTGCACATGAATGAGTTCATCTTAGCCAAGAAGATACGAAGAGCGGGATATTTCTGGATGACTATGGAAACAGACTACATCAAGTATGTTCGGAAGTGCCACCAATGCCAGATACATGCTTCCATGATACGAATACCACCCAATGAACTCAATGCAACAAGTTCGCCCTGGCCTTTCTCAGCTTGGGTTATGGATGTCATCATCCCCATCGAACCTGCTATTTAAAATAGGCATAGATTCATTCTACTGGCCATAGATTACTTCATAAAATAGGTTGAAGCCGCATCTTATAAAGCTGTAACTAAGAAGGTCGTAGCATATTTTGTTTGGGACCGTATTGTTTGTCGGTTCGGAGTACCACAGTCAATCATCACTGACAATGCCACCAATATCAACAGTGATCTAATGAAGTCCATGTGTGAAACCTTCAAGATCAAGCATGAGAACTCCACAACATACATGCCGCAACTGAACGGAGCCGTAGAAGCCGCAAACAAGAACATCAAGAAGATATTCAGGAAAATGGTAGATAATTACAAATAATGGCATGAGAAAATGCCATTTTCTCTACTTGGATATCGTACCACAGTTCACACATCAACTGTGGCAACTCCCAACCTATTTGTTTATGGCACTGAAGCGGTTATTCCAGTCGAAGTATAAATCTCTTCTCTAATAATCATACAAGAAGTTGAGCTCAACGGTGCAAAATGGGTACATATCCACTACGAACAACTAGCACTCGTTGATGGGAAGAGAATGAATGTGACATGCAATGTTCAACTCTACCATAATAGAATGGCAAGAGCTTTCAACAAAAAGGACGGACTAAGGCAATTCACACCGAGGCAATTAACGCTAAAGCAAATCTTCCCACATCAGGATAAAGCCAAGGGGAAGTTCTCACCTAACTATCAAGGTCCATACATGGTTCATCGAGTACTAATATGAGGAGCATTTATACATGTTGTCACACCTTCTTTTTACCTACCCCAGAAGGGTATAAAAGAGTTTTTCCAATTAACGGACAATTGAAATGGAATTTGTTATTAAACATTTATAGTCGTAACTTGGGAGATTTATGGTGTCCCAAGTCACCGATTGGATCCCGAATCGAGGAAAATATGACTATTTAACAGTCCGCGAACCAAAAATTTGAGTAAGGAATTTTGTTAATCCGAGAGAAGGTTTAGGCATTTTCAGGTTCCGTGGTTCTAGCAGTCGCTCAACTATTATATCTGGCTCAATTATCTGATTTTAGAACCTTTGAACCTATGTGCCAATTTTAAGTTTTAACCACTTCTATTCAATTTTAAAGAATGTTGAACATCGTTTAAAACGTGTCTTTGGATCGCGTCGCATGAAATGCACCCGCAATCCTGAAAACATTTTATTCAATATTTTGGGATTTGATTTGGGTCACATGAAATGCAAACCCGAGATTAAGAAGATAATGTTATTAAAATACGCGCCTAAAGCAACTAATACGTTATTATCTTTGGGGAAGGACATGAAACTCGCTAAACGGCCCGTCCCGATGTCAAAATATTTTATTGAAATAGTTAAGAGGGTCATATCTGTGATTTTATTTGGCACGGCACATCTCTTTTATTTTGAAGGCATTCTCAAAAATGGTCTACGATTATTCATTAAGGGATTATCTATAAAAGAATCTTAGTTAACAGGTCCAAAGCTTATATCTAAACTAAAATGCCCAAAGCTTATATTTGAAACTAAATCCACAATTTAAAAGAATAAGAATCTTTAATGTATTTGCTTTCAAATCTGGCCCAATAGACATAACCAGAATTTTCACTTCAGGAGCGGCCAACCAGCCTTGGGCCTCATGGCAGGCGCAATTTGGAAGATACATTAGAAGTAAAATCGGCCCAAGCGTCAGTGACACCGAAAACCCTGATACAACCGAACGGCTATTAAGCCCGGGACCCTTGGGTCAGCCCAATATCCATGGTTGAGCTTGCACCAATTGGGTTCATAGATTTAAGTAACAACTGAAGATCATTTCAAATTCAATCAATTCGACAACGTCAATTTAATTCTAGCTTACATTCTGATCATATCTAAACAAAGGAAGTCCTACAATTAATTAGTGAACCCAATGATCAAACTAGCATAGCCAAAGTTTGTTGAACAATAGACGCAACACCTACCATATTAACATGTTATTTTTACTGTATAAACATGTTATTTTTGATTTCCAAAAATATAATACCAGAATTAAGACTAACCTAGAGAATTATGCACATATTTGGGTAAATTCAAAGGTCATGCTCATTCTCAGCCTGTTCTTAACTAATGCTCAAGTTAACACAACGAAAACTGAAATTGATTATACAAATACAGTTCACACAGTCCAATTAGTATAAATTATAAAATGTTCAAATCATCTAAATCTCCACTATTGGTAATGTGTATCTAACATTCAAATTAGTATGACTACAAACGAGTTGACGTCAAGTTAGCATGAACCACATACACATTGACTGTTTCAGTCCTTCATACATCAGCTGAAGCTGAAATATTACCTGTATTTCGAACAAAAGTAGGAAGAAAAGGAGGTCAGCAACAACAAGCAACAAAGAACACTCACAACCAGCACCAACAAGGAAATTGAAACCCGACATAGCACCACAAGACCCAGGAATGAGTGGCAGCGAAGTAACAATAACAGGAAGCCAAAGCACACTGGTTTGAACCCAAATCGACTCGAAATCAAAACCAACAGACCCCTGAAGTTCAACAATCAGTACACCAGGAACATTTGAGTCATTTTACTCTTTGAATTAAGCTAGAATTCGTAACAGTAACAAAACTATGGAATGTCAATGGAATAGTGTTTCCTAGAGAGTTTTTGTTGCTTATTATTTTTATTTTTTTTGAAGATCTAAGATCTAAAAATGTATTAGATTTTGAATTTAAAATTTCAGCTGATGGGAACTTGTGAAAAAGTGGGAGGGAATTTTTCAGATCTCCAAACTTCTTCTTCAAGGCAGTATTTACTGCCTTTTTATAGACAAAATGAAAGCAGCCCTCAGATTTTTTATTTACACTATTAGTCCCTCTTTTATTTTTACTTTTTAGTTAGTTACTCCATGGTATCCTGACTTTTTACTCAAGTCACTACAACTGTTCTTGAATTTACCTTAGAACCCTCATTTAAAAGCTTCTAGGAAGTTCTATTTCAGTTATTGCTAGATTTCCTAAATGGAATTCCCTAAACTACCTTTCTACTAGTCTGAAATTTACCAAACTAGAGTCAACTGAACCCAGCCCCTTCACACTAGTTATTAATTGAGGTCAATTGTTCAAAGGAAAAGGAATATTCAGCTAAATCAAAACAAATCAAATAAAATCATCCTAACTAATCTATTCTAGTTACTACCTAAGGTGAACAATGAACTAATCAATCAACACCTAGACTAAGCTCAATTTAACAATAACATTCATGATCCACTAATTGAAATTAAATGCAACAGTCAAAACATAATAGACTCAAACTAAAATAATGACCAAAAACTAATCAGAATCAATTAAATATGAAGAAGAAGATTTAATCATATGAGAAGAAAACCTATTGACTTCCAATCGAATATTCAAAATCTATATGAATTAATTCATGTCGTCGGTTATTAGAACTTAGAGAATAACAAAACAAATAAATGAGAGCAAAGAAGAGAAACCCTAATTATTAACCCTAAACAGATAAAACCAGACTCAATCACTTAAACATGGAAATAAATTATGGAAGAGAAATTAACTCAAAAAAAAAAGAGAAAAAAGAAGAGATAAAGAAAGAAATCAAGGAGCTCACTAGTTTTGTTCTTCAACTAGATTGACCTCAATTTGATTTTCAATTAATGTTACATGCTTATTTCATTCAAAATAGGCATATAACATCAATGTAAAGTCAACCGATCACTTGAAATCCCCAAAACAGGTTGAACTTCTAAATCCTAGATCAAGAATTAACAGGGTTTCGCTTGGATTCGAAAGGTTTTGCTTGGGTTTCGGAATGAGGAGGTCTAGGAGACTATTGGGTGTAATTTTGGTCAGATTTGGAAGAAGTAGGGTTTTTGGCCGGAGTTTTAATCCCATGTTTGAAGAGATTGGCCATGATTCGAGGGCCGATGTTTGCAGATTTGGACTGGGGAAGTTGAGGGGGCGTTGGTGTTCATCTGAGGGTGGTTTGTGGTGGCGCTGCCACCGGAGACGGTGGGGACTTGGGGCGGCTTAGCTAGGGTTCCTATGAGTCTCTGGTGAATGGGGGAGTGAGAGAGGCGGGTTGGGGGGGGGGGGTAGGCGGTCTCAGATAGTTTTATATTATTTGATCTGGGCTTCCAAGCCATTAGATCAAGATAGCCTCGACGACTGATATTAAAGGGGGAAAACGATGTCGTATGGTTAATTAATGAGGGCGGACCGGGTTAGGGACTGGATTGGGCCGGTTTTTGGGTGGTTTGTCCGGTTTTGAAAAATTGTTTGGGCTGAAACGCTTGGCCCAAACATTTTATCTTTTCCTTTGTTTTTATTTGTTTTCTTTTTTTTTAATTACAAAACAAATAAAATCCTCTTTTTTCTTTTCAAGATTTTAAAAATAAAAATTAATTCCTAGGACTCTTAATTAACTAAAAGAACTAATTAACCTAAAATGATGATTAACACAATTAATGCAAAAACAAATTAACGGAAAATCTAGCGAAATCAAAGCTAGAATTAGTGAAATTTTAAGCTATTTTTGTGCGATTTTCCTTTTATCAGCACCTTAGTTACTTAACCAATCCTAACACCAAGTTAAAATCCTAAATGTAAATGCATATTATTTTGTATTTTATTAATTAAAGTGCACAAACAAAAATGCAAAAAATTAACATAAAATATCACTAAAAATCCATAAAATTATAAAATAATGAAAGAAATAATTTTTTTTGAATTTCTAGGAATAATTCAGATAGGAAAAAATCATGTGCTCACACTTGTCGAAATGGACAAATGTTGATATCTAATTTTTTTCTATGTGTTTTTGTACCCAAAATACTATCAAAATAGCACATACTTACATATATAAGCATCCACAAAAGGTTTGGTATTTTTCTTCATTTTTTTCAAGGATTCTAAAATCAATTTATGACCTATTTTGTACTATAAAATTTAATATTTAGTCTCAAATCCTGTTATTTTGATAAGTAATTTATTTTATTCTCTTATTTACATAGAAATATAATTTATGCATTTTTACAGAATCTTTACAAAGCCACTAGGTATTTCTAGATTAAAATTGCATTATATTGCAATTTTAGCCTATTTTTCGATTTAATAAGTATTTCAAGTACAAAATCGTTCCTAAATTTTTAATTAATACATAGATATATTTTATTAACTCAGTAATTTTTATTGGATTTTTATAAGGTTATTTACTATTTTTATAAAATTAAAATGGGAAAATGGCTATTTAAATTGTAGCCCTTTTATTATTTCTATTTTAGCCCAATTGAAGCCCAAATCAACCCCCAAATTAATCCCCCAATTTCTTGACCCAATTTAAATTTACCTGACCCAAACCCGCCTTAAAACAACCCGCCTAATTCCTCTGTTAATCTTGGTCGTTGATCACACAGATCAACGGCCCACATTTCACTTACCAAAACTAAATCGCAAATAACCCCTAACCCTAATCAGTTTACCAAACCAGCCGCCTTTGAATCCCAAATGCTCTCTAGCCCCCTGAACCCTAATTGTCTCAAGCTTTATTTCACCGGCATTCATGGTCGTTCAAGCCCTCAAACGCCTATATCTGTCACTCCTCACCTCTCCTGGTCCCCGGGATAGAAGGTCGGAACCCCACCTCAAAGTTGATCGGACCAGAGGTCATCCGATGTGATTACTGCAGCCGTGTCCGGCCTTTTCCAGCAAGCCTTGAGGCTGTGGGTTCTTTGTCGACTCCGATGAGTCCATTCCGGGCTTTTCTCGATCCTTCAAGACCTTTCTCTGAAAACCCTAATTTTCGAGGTTCTTTTCCGTTTTCTCTATGTTTATCTTACGATTTTCTCTGAATCCTAGTCATTCTCTAAAGATTTTAAAGTACTTTTTCACTTTTTCTTCGCCCTTTTGTTTTCAAACTGCCGTCTTCTTAAAAACCTAGGGTTTCTATGATCTCCCTGATTTCCATGATTTCTTTACTCTATTAGCTTTACTGTGTGTCTCTTTTAGTACTTATTTGATTCTGAGTATTTTCTACCGTGGTTCTAAGGCGTTTTGCTTTACTGATTATTTTCTAGAGTTTCGAGTTAATGTATTCTATGCTTTCCCTTTATGATGTTCTGCTTTTGTTCATCTTCATGTATGATATTCCTTATGCTATTGTGCAATGGAATCCTAGTTTTAAGGGTATTTTTCACTTTCTCTCTGTGAAACCCTAGCCGCCTCTAATTCTCGCTTGTGTGAGTCTGCTATATGTTATTCTACTACTTCCAGTTTTTGTATGTTCAAAACTATGCATCTTTTTATATTGTCACATTCCCCTTTTCTGAGCAACCTTAATTTGGGAAAATTGATTTTGTACAGTTTAATTGGTTCTCTAATTGAGACCTGTTTTCTGACTAAGTTCAAACAAGCTAGTATCTAATCCCTTGATTTTCTAGGTAATGGACCTGCCTTATGTGTTTACCGGTGTGTTTTTCAAAACTTCTTACACGTATTTTCTGTAAGGCCCCGTGAAAATGAGTGGTCAGATATTAGCAGCTCATAGAGTCGAGTCTACCCATGTGGATTGGATCCTATTTATTGTTTAAAACATAAAAATGTGAAATTAAAATTTTTTCAGAAAATGGTCAAATGCGGTCGCTGATCAGCTATGCAGACACTATTCCTACCGCAGAGTGAATCAGAGAGCAACCAATTTTTGATGTTGAAAATGCGGTCAAATATGCGATGGCATAATCAATATGCGGACAACAGAGTGATCGGATATTGTCCCTGAGGAAATTCGAAGGTCAATTCTTCGGTGCATTCTGCGAACGTAGAACTCAAATGCGGGTCGCATATTCACAGAATTCCCAACCCAAGAGGTTTAAAATTTGGGCCAATTCTGCGGTCCATTATGCGGACCGCATGTCTGTTCTATGATTGCAGATTGCGTCGCAGATTGTGTATGCTTGGTATTTTTCTAAAATTTTAGACCCGACCCACCTTTTATTAAAACACCTTCTTCCTCATTTTAACACACTTCTAAACAAAAATAAGAGAGAGGGAGAGAGGGTTCTTGAGAGAGAAAGTGGATTCTTCTTCATCTAGTCTTTCAAAATCATTGGAGCTTGGAATATTCTTGGTGCATTGTCTTCTCTATTGATTTCTCAGGTAAAATCCCTACCCATTTCCCCCAAATTTTGAAATTTAGCTTGGGAAGGGAACCCCATACACTTGCTTTGAAATTTCTTCATAAAATCTTCATGCATGTCTTCAAAACCCTAAAATCTTGTAAAAAGGGAACTGGGTAGCAACTATGAGTTTAAATTTCTAAAACCTAAGTGTTGCTCATGAACTAGATTGACTTTTGATTGCTCGGCAAATTGGACTAAAGGTTTAAAGGGGAAAACTCAACTCCAGGTATGTATGGCTAACTGTGACCCTTGTGAAATCGCCCTATGCTAGTTGTGAAATTGTTGATAATTTCTAATCATGTGAGAATCATAGTGAAGCTTTCGGGTTGTATAATTGTGTGGTAATACTTTGTGGTGATTGTTGTGGAACCTGAAATTGGAACAACGGAAACGGAAATAATGTGGAATAGTGGAAATGGAAAAAATGTGGAACAGTGAAAATGAAAAATATTGTGGAACAGTGGATATGGAAATATTGTGGAAGACCATGTGTGATTCTTTGTGAATAACTGTTGTGATAATCTAAATTGTGTATCAATTTGATGAACATGAGAAAATTGTTGTTGCTAGTTGTTGGATATCAATATCCTTGTTGTGGATTTATTTTAACAATGTGCCATGGTAGATTCATTGTATTTGTTGTTGTGAATTGAAAACTATCATGCGGGGTCGGGTTGCGCGCCGCAACACGGTAAAATAAGGTGTGGGTTGGGGTGATAAGGGTGGCCGAGGTAATAAGGGTGGACGAGGCAATAAGGATGGAAAATGTGATCCAATATCACTATTGATATGAATATGAATCATGAAATGATAAATGTGAAAATGTGAAAGGAGACAGCATGAGAGTTTGTAATCTGGGCACTGATTGCCCCTTTGTATGACTACTTGAATCAATTGTTGTGAGATGTTTGGTTGTTGTTTCATGGTTGTAATATTACTATTGTTGTTCAGTTATATACTTGTGTATGCATTTTGGCTTGAGTTTACTTGGGACAGAGTTTGTTCATACATGCCAGTACAATTCAAATGTACTGACGTCCTTTTGCCGGGAGTGCTACATTCATGTTATGATTGTAGGTGGATCCGTGGCAGGCACTCGAGTCCACCGTTCGTAGCTTCTCCTCCTCTCTATCGGTAGTATTCGTGTATGGTGAGACCCTTTCCTTCCGGGGCCATGTGTGGCCTATGCCACCGCTGTTGTTGTATTTTGGATTTTGTATTTTGGTAAAGGTATAGCCGGGGCCTTGTCGCCGCAAATATTGTACTATCTTTCTCTCAGAGGCTCTGTAGACAGTGGTATGTGGGTTAGAAATTACGTATAAAGGTGTATGTTTTGGGCATTGTAAAACTTGTATACCACGTTCCCTGTTGATCATAATATATGTTTTGTAAAAGACGTTCCCTGTTAATCATAATGTGTGGTCATAAAAGAGAAAGCATATGTTCTTTCCATTGCAAATTTAGTATCTTTTGGCTAATTATCATTGAATAATGTGGGGTAACGCGTGGGGAATAGGAAAGTCACCCAAGTCCACTCGATTGGGGATACCCGGTTGAGTGCCGGTCATGCCCGCGGATTTGGGCATGAGAAACTTGGTATCAGAGCATAAAGTTTTAAAGGAGTCCTAGGATGTCTCGAAGTCGTGCCTAGTAGGGACCTTCTTATTGGTGTGTTGTCGACCACATCTATAAGTTGGGGGCTACACGGGCATTTAGGAAAAATGATCCTCCTCTTTATTATTCCAAGTTCGTGCGGTGAAGTGATGTTGTGTCTAATTCCTGCTCTACTTCGAATTTTCAGTGATGGCACCTAAGATGAAAGCTAGACTCACCCTAGGGGCCAATGCCACTTCTAGTGCAGCTGTGGAACATGTGCCGACTGCCGTGGCTGAGAGTGATTCCCCCGTTCTGAATTTGCCTGCTCCATCCATTCTTGATCCAAGCAATCATGTTCAAGCAGCGGCGGAGGGTGCTACTATCCCTCCTGTCAATGCTCCCCATCCTAATGTTGCTCCAGCTTTTGATCCCGGGGTTTCTGATGGAGACCTTAGAGGGGCTATCCGTATGTTGACCTAGTTAGTGTCCGCTCAGGCCCAACGATCTCATGATGCCCTTGTGTCCTCCAGTGGATAGGGAGATTCCTCCAGCTCCAGAGTTCATCAGTTTCTGTGATTGTCCCCTCCAGAATTTCTCAGGCACAGTCCTAGAGGCCGATCCACAAGAATTACTTAATGAGATGTATAAGACCCTTCGAGTGATGAAAGTTACGGAGATAGAGGGGGTAGAATCTGCTTCATACAGGTTGAAGGGGGTTGCGCGTTCGTGGTTTGAGATGTGGGAGGATTTCCGTGAGGAGGGGAGCCCTCCAGCTAGATGGGATGAGTTCATGGATGCCTTCATGGACCACTTCTTGCTTGCCGAGACCATGGCAGTCCGTGCCACCAATTTTAGGTCCTTAAGCAGGGTAGCATGAGTGATAAGGAGTATCATATGGAGTTCGTCAGGTTGTCCAAGTATGCACCTTAGTTGGTATCGACTATGGAAGCTAGAGTTTGGCGTTTCGTTCAGGGTCTTAGCCCGTTGTTAGTAAATGAAGCTGCAACAGCGGCTCTGCATTCAGACATGAACTATGGAAAGATTGTGGGTTTTGCTCAGGCCATAAAGTCTTGGAAGTTAAAGATTCGGGTGGAGAGGGAGAGTAACAGCAGGGCCCAGTCTATGGCTCACTTAGGGAGGTCAGCTCCAGGTAGAGGGTCATCAGGACCATCTCAGTCTTATGCTCAGTCCTCGGCTAGTGCACTGCCATCCGTGCACCGTTCTCAACAGAGTAGCCCTTCGGGCCCAGGTTCAGACAGTAGGAGGTCCTGCCAGTTCAATCATTCGGGGATGAGACCCCGATAGCAGGGAGGTATATGCCCAAAGTGTGGGAAATTTCATATAGAGTCTTGTTACTTGGATGCTCCAGTGTGCTACAATTGTGGGGTGAGAGGTCACATACAGCGGGACTGTCCTGCCGCCAGACAAAGCACGGGCAGGGGATCGCTCAGCCATCCCGTTCATCAGTTGCTACGTCATCAGTGTGCCCTCCAGCCCCAGCAGGGCGTGGTGCATCCAGAGGTGGAGCTCGTGGTAGGGGAGGACTCAGCAGGTTTTATGCATTGAGTGGCCGTCAGAGTGCTGAGGCTTCCCCAGATGTTGTCACATGTATCCTATTTGTTCAGACCTTTGATTGCTATGCTCTTAATGATCCGGGGTCTTCTTTGTCCTATGTCACTCCATTTTTTGCCTCGAGTTTTGGGATTGAACCCGAGCAGCTTCTTGAGCCGTTCTCTGTATCGACTCCAGTTGGTGATTCTATTACAGCCGCACGGGTCTATTGGAATTTTGTTGTCATGGTAGATGGTCGTGTTGCCACGGCTGACCTTATCGAGCTTGGGATGGTGGATTTTGATGTAATTATGGGGATGGATTGGCTCATTCGTGCTTTACCAAACTTGATTGCCGGACGAGAGTCATGAGACTCGAGTTCCCTAATGAGCCATTGGTTGAGTGGAAAGAAAATGGTGTGGTACCGAAGGGTAGGTTTATTTCCTACCTCAAGGCTTCGAAGATGATCAGGAAGGGGTGTATCTATCATTTAGTCCGGGTGGCGGACACTTCTCCATAGGTTCCTGCACCCGAGTCTGTGCCAGTTGTGAATGCGTTTCTTGAGGTATTTCCAAATGAGCTTTCAGGAATCCCGCCTGATGGGGAGATTGATTTCGGAATTGATGTATTGCCAAATACTCAACCAATATCTACTCCCCCGTACAGAATGGTGTTAGTAGAGTTGCGGGAATTAAAGGAGCAGTTGAAGATATATTGGAGAAGGGGTTTATCTGGCCAAGTGTGTCGTTGTGGGGTGCTCCGGTTCTTTTTGTCAGAAATAATGATGGGTCTCTTCGGATGTGTATTGATTATCGGCAGCTTAATAAAGTAACCATCAAGAATAAGTACCCTTTGCCTCGGATAGATGATTTGTTCGATCAATTGCAAGGTGCAAGGTTCTTCTCCAAAATTGATTTGCGGTCCGGGTACCACCAATTGAGAATCAAGGAGAAGGATATTCCTAAGAGCGCTTTCAGAACGCGTTATGGCCACTTTGAATTCTTGGTCATGTCTTTCGGGCTAACCAATGCCCCGTAAGCTTTTATGGATCTTATGAATCGCGTCTTCAAGTCATTTTTAGACTCCTTCGTGATTGTTTTCATTGATGACATCCTCGTATATTCGCGGAGCAGGGAGGATCATGCCAGTCATCTCAGAGCAGTTTTGCAGACTCTACATCAGCAGCAGTTGTATACCAGGTTTTCCAAACGTGAATTTTGGTTGGAGTCCGTCGCTTTTCTGGGTCATATTGTTTCCAGTGAGGGGATTCAGGTGGACCCCCAAAAGATTGCAGCGGTGAAGGATTGGCCTAGACCCACGACCCCGACGGAGATCCGTAGCTTCTTGGGATTAGCAGGGTATTATCGGAGGTTTGTAGAGGGATTCTCCACCCTCGCCTCCCCATTGACCAAATTGACGCAGAAATCAGCCAAGTTCCAGTGGTCAGATGCTTGTGAGAAAAGTTTTCAAGCATTAAAGACAAGGTTGACTTCGGCAACAGTGTTGGCTTTTCTAGAGGGCACAGAGGGGTTTGTGGTTTATTGTGATGCCTCCAGGGTCGGGTTAGGGTGTGTTCTGATGCAGCACGGGAAGGCCATAGCGTATGTTTCCAGACAACTCAAGAATCATGAGAAGAATTATCTTACGCATGATTTGGAGCTTGCAGCATTTGTGTTCGCCTTGAAAATATGGCGACATTATCTTTATGGGGTTCATGTCGATGTGTTTTCAGATCACAAGAGTCTTCAATATTTATTCAAGCAGAAGGAGCTAAATTTGAGGCAGCGGCGGTGGTTAGAATTGCTTAAGGATTATGATATGGACATCTTGTACCATCCAGGGAAGGCGAACGTGGTGGCCAACTCCCTCAGTCGGAAATCCATGGGTAGTTTGGCTCACTTGAGAGTGGATCAAAGGCTCCTAGCTCGGGAGGTTCATCAGTTGGCCAACCTCAGGGTTTGTATCTCAGCCCCGAATGAGGAGGAACTTATGGTGCATAATATAGCGAATCGCCGCTAGTGGCAGAGGTTAAAGAAAAGCAGTTTGTTGATCCAGCATTGGCACAATTGAAGGAGGCAGCTCTAAGTAGCAAAATTTTGGCGTTTTCGCTCGGCAACAATGATGGTGTACTATGGTGCCATGACAGGTTATGTGTCCCGGATGTGGATGATATTCAAGAAAGGATAATGGCGAAGGCTCATCATTCTAGGTCTTCAGTGCACCCAGGCTCTACAAAGATGAATCACGATCTTAAGTATATCTATTGGTGGAGTGGTATGAAGAGGAGTGTGGCAGACTTTGTCTCTAAGTGTCCGAATTGCCAGCAAGTGAAGGCCGAGCATCATCAGACGGGAGGGTTGACTCAGCTTATAAAAATTCCAATGTAGAAATGGGAAATGATCAATATGGACTTCGTGACAGGACTACCTCATACTTAGCACAAGTTCGACTCAATTTGGGTAATTGTGGATAGGCTCACCAAATCAGCTCACTTTTTGCCAGTCAAGTCTACCGATACTACGGAATAATATGCTCGGTTGTATATCAAGGAGATAGTGAAGCTTCATGGTACGCCACTTTCTATTATTTCGGATCAAGGAGCTTAGTTTACAACTAACTTCTAGAGGAAATTTCAGCGAGGTTTGGGGACCCAAGTGAATCTTAGCACAACTTTTCATCCGCAGACCTATGGCTAAGCAGAGCGGACTATTCAGATGCTCGAGGATATGTTGCGGGCATGTGTCTTGGATTTCAAAGGTAATTGGGATGGTCACCTGCCTCTCATAGAGTTTGCTTACAATAACACCTTCCATGCTAGCATCCAAATGGCCCTATTCGAAGCACTGTACGGAAGAAGGTGTAGGTCCTCGATTGGGTGGTTCGAGGTTGGTGAAGCGGAATTAATAGGGCCAGATCTTGTGCATCAGGCCATGGAGAAGGTAAAAGTCATTCAGGAAAGGATGAAGACTGCTCAGAGTCGCTAGAAATCTTATGCGGATATGCGACGAAGGAAATTGAAGTTCCAAGAAGGAGATTGGGAATTCTTGAGAATATCTCCTATGAAAGGAGTCATGCGCTTTGTGAAAAAGGGAAACTAAGTCCTAGGTATGTCGGGCCTTATCAAACCACTCAAAAGATCGGTCAAGTTGCGAATAGGTTGGAGTTGCCCCCTGAAATGTCCTTGGTGCATCTGGTGTTTCACGTATCCATGTTAAGGAAGGTTGTGGGTGATCCGTTTAAAATTGTGCCTGTCGAAGACATCAAGGTTACATAAGAGTTGTCGTATGAAGAGATTCCGGTTTCTATTCTGGATAGGCAAGTCCGGAAGTTGAGGAATAAGGAGATTGTTTCAGTTAAAGTGTTGTGGCGAAACCAAAAAGTCGAGGAAACCACGTGGGAAGCGGAAGAAGAGATGAAGATGAAATACCCCCATCTGTTTGAATAAGTCAGAAATGATCATGCGAATCTTGTCCCTAGGAAAGCTAGTGTTGTGTTCCATTAGGTGTAAGAGTCGTCCCTTCTTTTTCCAAGAGCCTTATTATTGTAGTTCTCCAAGTTGTGCTAACAAAATTTGTGTGATGTGATTATTTGAACAATGTGCAGTCCTTTTTGGTAATGAACGTTTTGTGCTCTCGGGCTAAGGTAATGCATAGAAGTAATAATTAATTTTGCATGGAGACTGAGTGTCAAAGAGTTCTAATTTTATAATGATTAGTTTTTGCATGGAGGATTTGTATTGAAATGAATAACTGTGCCATACTCATGTGACATGTGAATGGTTTTAATAGTACGGACAATTAATGCTTAATTTGATTCCATGTAGTGTGCCAAAATGTCTAAAAGTGTGTCGAGAGGTTGAATATGTGCAAGTAAGAGAATTTTGCATTTTATAAACACTGTAAAGGTAGCAAGTTGTGTAATGGTTCTTGGAAATGAATTTTATGGATTATCTGACAGGTGGTTATGTCCATATTACAAAGGAAACTCTGGCGAAATTATTCTAAAAGAAACTTGAAAGTTAATAAAAGGTGTAGAAACTTGCATATCATGTTTTCAAACTCATTTGGTTCCCAAGTCCTCATTCGAAGACGAAGGATCTTAAGCGGATGAGGATGTAAGGCCCCGTGAAAATGAGTGCTCAGATGTTAGCAGCTCATAGAGTCGAGTCTACCCATGTGGATCGAATCCTTTTTACCGTTTTAAACTTAAAAATGTGAAATCGAAATTTTTCCAGAAAATGGTCAAATGCGGTCAAGAATGTGGTCGCAGATCAGCTATGCGGACCGCATTCCTACCGCAGAGTGAATCAGAGAGCAACCAATTTTTTATGTTGAAAATGCGGTCAAATCTGCGACCGCATACAATATGCGGACCGCAGAGTGATCGCATATTGTCCCTTAGGAAATATGAAGGTCAGTTCTGTGGTGCATTCTACGACCGTAGAACTCAAATTCAGACCTCATATTCACATCATTCCCAACCCGTGAAGTTTGAAATTTGGGCTAATTCTGTGGACTGCATGTCTGTTCTGCGATAGCAGATCGTGTCGCAAATTGAGTTCGCCTGGTATTTTTCTAAAATTTTAGACCCCGACCCACCTTTTATTAAAAGACCTCCTCCCTCATTTTAACACACTTCTGAACAAAAATAAGAGAGAGCGAGAGAGGGTCTGGAGAGAGAAAGTGGATTCTTCATCATGTAGTCTTTCAAAATCATTGGAGGCTGGAAAATTCTTGGTGCATTGTCTTCTCTATTGATTTCTCAGGTAAAATCCCTAACCCATTTCCCCCAAATTTCGAAATTTAGCTTGGGAAGGGAACCCCATACATTTGCTTTGAAATTTCTTCATAAAATCTTCATGCATATCTTCAAAACCCTAAGATCTTGTAAAAAGGGAATTGGGTAGCAACTATGAGTTTAAATTTCTAAAACCTAAGTGTTGTTTATGAACTAGATTGACTTCCTAATTGCTCGGCAAATTGGACTAAAGGTTTAAAGGGGAAAACTCAACTCCAGGTATGTATGGCTAACTGTGACCCTTGTGAAATCGCCCTATGTTAGTTGCTAAATTATTGATAATCGATAATCATGTGAGAATCATTGTGAAGCTTTCGTGTTGTATAATTGTGTGTTAATACTTTGTGGTGATTGTTGTGAAACCTGAAATTGGAACAACGGAAACGGAAATAATGTGGAATAGTGGAAATGGAAACAATGTGGAACAATGAAAATAAAAATATTGTGGAACAGTGGATATGGAAATATTTGTGGAACAACAGGTGTGATTCGTTGTAAATAACTATTGTGATGATCTAAATTGTGTATCAATTTGTTGAACATGAGGAAATTGTTGTTGCTAGTTGTTGGATTTTAATATCCTTGTGGATTTATTTTAGCAATGTGCCATGGTAGATCCTTGTATTTGATGTTGTGATGTTTGTTGTTGTGAAATAAAAACTTTCAGGCGGGGTCGGGTTGCGCGCCGCAACACGGTGAAATAAGGAGTGGGTTGGGGTAATAAGGGTGGCCGAGGTAATAAGGGTGGACGAGGCAATAAGGGTGGAAAATGTGATCCAATATCACTATTGATATGAATATGAATCATGAAATGATAAATGTGAAAAGGTGAAAGGAGGCAGCAGGAGAGTTTGTAACCTGTAGGGCACTGATTGCCCCTTTGTATGACTATTTGAATCAATTGTTATGAGATGTTTGGTTGTTGCTTTATGGTTGTAAATGTACTATTGTTGTTCAATTCTATACTTGTGTGTGCATTTTGGCTTGAGTTTACTTGGGACAGAGTTTGTTCATACATGCCAGTACAATTCAAATGTACTGATGTCCCTTTTGCTGGGGGCGCTACATTCGTGTTATGATTGTAGGTGGATCCGTGGCAGGCACTCCAGTGCACCGTTTGTAGCTCCTCCTCGTCTCTATCGGCAGTATTCGTGAATGGTGAGCCCATTTCCTTTCGGGGCCATGTGTGGCCTAGCCACCCCTATTGTTCTATTTTGGAGTTTGTATTTTGGTAAAGGTATATCCGGGGCCTTGTCGCCGGCAAATATTGTACTTTCTTTCTCTTAGAGGCTCCGTAGACAGTGGTATGTGGGTTAGAACTTATGTATAAAGGTGTATGTTTTGGGCGCTGTTAAACTTGTATACCACGTTCCTTGTTAATCATAATATATATTTTGTAAAAGACGTTCCCTGTTAATAATAATGTGTGGTTATAAAAGGGAAAGCATATGTTCTTTCGATTGCAAATTTAGTGTCTTTTGGCTAACTATCATTGAATAATGTGGGGTAACGCGTGGGGAATAGGAAAGGCACCCAGGTCCACTCGACTGGGGATACCCGGTTGAGTGTCGGCCATGCCCACGGATTTGGGGCGTGACATTTGCCCTATATTTTGTGATTGATACTTGATTTTCTTTCCAAAAATAAATTAATTTTATATACCTCAAAGACGGTTCCTTAATTAAAGAAAACCTTCTCCTTAATTGTTTGTGATTGATACTGATTGATATTTTCTTGCCTTATTGTTGCATCTTTTCAAACTATAAAAAGGCCCTCACCTTTTCTCACTCAAACATACACTGATACACGACTACTCTCTAGTTTCACTCACTGAAAACTCTCTTCTCTTCTATATTCTTCTCTGTTACTTGTTTTCTTGCTAAGAGTTAGTCGGCTGAAAGCCAAGGCTAACAATAAGGATCTATACTTGCTTTGTTATTCAAGTTTGCAATTGCTAGGCTCCAAACTATTTTTTTACTTAAGTCGTTCCCTTTGCCTGTTTATGATCACTTGAGTTATTACATGCTTAATCCTTTTCCCTTTCCCGTGGTCTGTTTATGTTAAGTATTTTAATATGTTTAACCCTTTTTCCCTTTCCCCTCTGGTCTGTTTATGTTAAGCATTTCAATTTAAGTTCAACATGTTTAATCCCTTTCCCTTTTTCCCTTGTCTGTGTATTGTTCATCACCATGCTTTAATTTCCTGTACACCCCTTTCCCCTGAATCCCTTTAATTTAATCTTGTTCTTTCAAGTATTCTTATGTGATTCCCCTTTCCCTTGATCCCTGTTTGCATATGAGTATGTTTTGGATTAGGTTGGCACCTCATTGCCACTCCTAGTTCAGAACAAAGGTTGTTATCAGCCTATACTCAAAGTAATCCCATTCCCCATCTCCTGTATTATGTGTTTGAGCCTTGACAAAGGCCTGTTGGTGTCCTAATCACCATACAGGCCTTAGTCTGACTTGTTTGCAAGTCTGCTCTTGCTTTTTGAACCATCCAAGTGGTTAGGGGTGTGCCAGTCTCATTTCATGGCTAGGTATGACCACCTCTCGTACTAGTTTTCCTCTAATTCCTAACATTTACACCTATCCTTAATTCTTTAAGTCCTACCCCCCTTTGATAAGCCATGCTTAGGGACCCTGGAGTCTCCTATGAACTTGGATGCTTTAGGGCTGGTAATTCTACACTTTGCACAACTCTAATTTCTTGGGATGTAAGCATTGCCTGGGTTTCCTTGAAAGCCTTTGGAACTTTGAAACACTCTAAAGAGAAAGCCTCGTATTTGGGAGCCGGATTTGGTAAAAGGCATATGTTGGACATTAAAGTTGCTTTGCGCTTCTTCGGGTCTGTTGTAGTATTGATGTATTTACTTATTTCTATAAATATTGTTTATGTCCAGATTTTTGTGAGTAATTTGTATAAAAGAACTTGGGGATATAGTAAAAGGGGATATGGGAGGGGCTTTACTTCAGTGCATCAATTTAATGGTAGAAAGCATGCATATAGGTTTACTTTATTATATGGATACCATGTCTATAGGTTTTTCCATGCTACATTTCACTTAGAGATTCTGCCTATAAGGTTTCAATACTGCATCTCATATATATACCATGTCTATAGGTGTACTCTATCGCAATCTCATATAGATACAAGTCTATAGGGCTTACACTATCGCATCTCATATAGAAACAATGCCTATAGGTTTCAATGTCATATCTCATATAGAAACCATGCCTATAAGCTTTCAACATTGCATCTCTTATAGAAAGCATGCCTATAGGATCCCAATGTTGCATCTCGCCTGGAAAACATGCCTATAGGAATTGTATAAAACACTAGGCAAATAGTAGGTCATCTAAAATGTATAAAAAGCAATAACACAAAATCAGTATCACGCCTGTAAGGTCCAAACTCACTTAATGGGCTCACAGCTTTTCAATATTTTTCGTCCTAAATCTGTCCATTTTTAAAATTGGGCCCAGGTCTGCCCTTTTACACTACTCTGCTAAGTCTGTAGTTTTGAATTACTTTGCCTGCCTAAGTTTATACGTTAAGGTTCCTTTGAAAATTTTCTTCTTGAATCCGTTATTCAAGTAGTTCGGCTAAATTGTAAGCCATTTCTGAACATTTTATGCAAAACTTTAATTTTCTCTTTAACAGACATATGTCTGAAACCAATGCTTTCTCTAAAGACTACTGGTTTTAAATCCTGCCAACTCCTAACAACGGGCCAGGAGGGCGCAAAGCAGATTTTCTATCCAACTTCTATGTGTTAAACTAATCTGTCCGCTCTTCTAACCTCTTTTAAAAGATCAAATCGGTATTTCAAGTCATGCTAAACTAGTTGTTGTTATTTTATGGGGTTTTGTCTGAGCCTTAGACTGTCTTATTTGCATACCTCTTATGTACTATTTGATTTGTTTGTCGTTCTAGTATTTTACCTTTGAAAACTCCATATATATCCACTCTCTCTTTTTCCCCTCTTAGGATTAGAAGTCCTAATACTCTGGGACTAACAGGTTAGGATGGGTATTAACATGAAATAAGTAAACGATACCAACGCGTTTCAATACCTTAAAGGGGAGAGAAGGGTAGAATATGGAAATAATGACCGGTGCGCTAATGCCATACGCGACCCGTCTTTGAGGAGTGTGAGCGAGGTATTGTACCGATGTGATCCATGTTATAGTCAAACCTAGGACCCCTTTTCCTTTACTTGCTTTATTTAAACGTTTTTCTTAAGTAATGCTTTCTTTTCAAATCCATTCTCTCTTCTATTTTACTTAACTTATGCCTTTCCCTTTTCAAAATTCCTAAGTTGTCCAAATGTTTATATAAATGGATTTTATCTGTATATTTGCTTCATCTCTTCATAAAGTCACATTAGCACGGCCGGGAACCACTCTATTGGATATTGAGGGGTGCCTAACACCTTCCCCTCGAGATAATCTCAAGCCCTTACCCGAACTCTGGTTTTCTTTCAAAATACTTCTATTATCTTTAAAAGTGTCCTAATGCACTATTATCATTATTAGCGACTCTTCAAAATCCATAACTAAAATCCCAAACGGGAATGAGAGTTGTTTTAACCATAGTATCGTAAAACCCGATTTCGCTTTTGAAAAAAGGGGCGTCGACAGCATGGCGACTTTGCTGGGGAATTTTCTTCAAGGCTTTTACCATTATGTTTTTGCTTTCTTTACTACCTCTACTTATTGCTTTAATCATTTATTCATAATTACTAACTTGTTTCTTCATGTCTTCTTTTTTCAACTATTTACTTCTTTACTGCCTTATTTTATTTCAATTCCGTTTTAAATTCCGAGCAGCCATTGTAATCATTATCTTATGAACGTGAAAATACATTTACTTATTTCATTGTTGTAATTGCATCCTTCAACATCATTTTCCACTCGTGCTAAACAAATGCTATAGCAACTCTTATAATGAGTGGTTGTGCTCTTCCAATATATATAAACACCTTAAATTTGGCAAAGGCATATTTGCGGTAAAACCAGTCGATCAACAGTGTAGTCGACGGTTCTGTGCCTTTCCCTCTTGAGTTGTCCACTCAAGGGTACCTTGTCTAGCACTTCAAAAGTAGAAACCTTACTATGTTTAACTGTTCATGCATCATGGTCAAACTTAGTCGAATCAGTTATGTTTTCCGCACAATGACTCATTAGGATAGCCTACGCCAAAAGTCCATCGGGTTTCCTCGAAACCCAAACGGACATTCATGTTATATGCATTGATTTTGAGAACTAAATACTTTTTGCTAATTATTGATTTAGATAGTCGAGTCCGGTGGGGTTAATTTCCTAACACTATATTTTGCAGGAAATGAGGCACGAGGTCCCCAGATTCGGTATGGTATCAAACATTCACCCAAAGTTACTAAGCTGGTGGGAGGATCTACATGGTAGTGATCGGGTTCTTGTCCGCAAGCACTTAGGAAATCTTCCTTCACTCCTGGAAGTTAGGCTAGATTACAAGATTATGGAAGCTGCTACTATGTTTTGGGATATTCAACGGTCTGTCTTCCGCTTTGGGGGTATTGAAATAATGCCGCTGTTGGAAGAAATTGAGGGTCTAGCCGGAATTCCTTGGGATAGCCCGGGGCTGTTTATGCCAGAAAACCGCAAAGGTAGAGGGTTCCTGAAAATAATGGGGCTCAAGAAGAATCTTAATTTGACCAGTCTAAAGGACTCCTACATATCCTTCGACTTCATGTATGAAAGGTTCGGACATAGCAAATCCTACCGCACTCACATGGACGAGTTCTCCCTCACCTATTTGGGGCACATATATAGGAGAGACTTTGTATTCATGTTCTGTTTCCTGGGCATGAAAGTCTTTCCAATGAAGAAGAATAGAATCCATAAGAGACTACCCTTGGTAACCAAAGCCATAATGGAGGGTATCGATGGCAGACATTCACATAACACCCATGATCCTCGCCGAACTGTACCGAGCCTAATGTCAACAAAGGGCACCACACTTTGAAGGGTGCAATTTGCTACTACAACTCTGGCTCTTTGAACATCTTCAGAAGGGAGATTATAGACAGGATATCATATGCCGAGACTGGGATGACCATATCGCTTTCCATCAACCAAAGAGAATGCACTTCATGCTGGATATGTTCGCTCGCCCGGAAGACGCCAGTGGATGGGTAGAACTATTGGAAAATCTGAAAGAAGAGCAGGTGCAATGGATGTAATAGTGGTTTCCAACTAGGGAGTTTATCATTCGGTCTAGGGATGTGCCATTTCTTATACTCATCAGCTTAAGAGGAACTTACCCTTATGTCCCTCTCCAAGTCATGAGGCAAGCGGGAAGAAAGCAGATTTTACCAAGGGTAGAAAAGATGAGTCATTACAGGGCTGACTTCCAAGATGACGATAGCCCACATAGGTGTTGGTTCAGCATATGTGGCATTCCAAACTCATTTTAGAAAAGGAATCTATGGAACCAGACAGGTATCAGGCGGCGCATGCGCCGCTTTATCCGAGATGGCTAGAAGACGATCATATTGGCTTGGGAAAAACAGCTTTCGTCCATGGTCACAGGGTTATTGATGAGAAGACTGCAGCAAAGGTCAAGTACAATCAGCTACGCAAACGGATGAGAGAGTGTGAAAGTGAACATCGGGAAATACTAGAGGCCCAAAAGAAGATAATCAAAGATGGAAGGACATGGATTTCCACGCAAGCAACCGTTTAGGGTACTTGGGACGGGGTCTAGTGGAGTTGGAAGGCAAGTTTTTGAAAAGGATCAATGACTGTCAGGAATCCGAAGGTAACGAGGGTGGGCACTTGGCTCGGTCTTACTTGTTGCTGGAACTGCGCGAGCTGATAAAATTGTACGAGGGAGGCAAAGATATCGAATCTGGGGAAGGTCCTTCTGGGACCAAGTAGTTAGGATTTTTACCGCTTTCTTGATGTAATAAGGCCACTGGCCATTAGTGACAATTTCTTTTTATTTCAGTTTGTTTTGACTTGTTCTATTTTCTATCGATAAAATGAGGCACTTGGTGTTATAAATTCTCCAAATCATATCTGCCGCTAGGCCTACCTCAGGCACAACGAGGCACCCAAATAGGAAACGACTTATATTCTTGCAACAATGTGTTTAAATACCACAATATTTTCTTTCTCATAATCTGCGCTAACTTTTTACCTTTTTGTTTTCTTTTATTTTTATTCCCCTTCCCAAAGGTTAGTTCGTGCATTCTGGCACCATCAGCACACTCCACAAGATCTAAGGGTCCTCCTCCTACTACTACTCCGAGTCCCCCCAGAAACAGGAACAAAGGAAAGATGGGAGATATTGAAGCAAGAAAGGAAATTGAAGGAACTTCCCAAGGTACCCCGATCACCAAAGATACTGTTGTTCATTTGGAGCAAACTTTGCTAAGATTTCGAGAGGAGCTAGACCAGGTCCGGAGTTTGGCAAGTTTGTCCATCTCCCTTGCTGCTGCAGATGTCAACAATCAGGTCCCTGCACCTCCTCAGAAAACCCTGACCCAAGCTCGTAACAATTCTCCACCGCTCATCCCTGAGCCCAAAATGCTCCAAACCACCAAGATACCCCTATCTTTGTAGATACTGTGCAGTACTATACTTATCCCGTATCAGATATGTCAGAATCAGACTCACTCATTCAGAACTTGGCAGCTGAACTCAAGAAACTCACTAGCAGAATTCAAGGCGTGGAAGATAATAATGGTGTAGAGGGTCTAAGTTATGAAGACCTTTGTTATCAGCCTGATGTCGAACTCCCAGATGGGGTACAAACCTCCTAAGTTTGAAATGTTCGACGATACGGGGGATCCCAGGGTTCACCTCAGGATGTATTGTGAAAAGTTAGTAGGAGTTGGTAGAGATGAAAAGATCCGCATGAAACTGTTCATGAGGAGCTTGAAAGGTGATGCTTTATCTTGGTATATCACCCAAGATGCGAAGAAGTAAACGAGTTAGGTAAACACAGCGTCCGATTTCATGGACTGTTTCAGGTTCAATACTGAGAACGCGCCAGACGTGTTCTATATCCAGAATTTGAAGAAGAAGCCCACAAAAACCTTTCTGCGAGTATGCTACTCGTTGGAGGTCGGAAGCTGCCAAGGTTAGACCGGCTTTGGAAGAATAACAAATGAACAGGTTTTTCGTCCGTGCTCAGGATCTGCTATACTACAAGAGATTGATGCTAATAGAAGGGCAGAAGTTCTCTGATATCATCAAACTGGAGAAACGATCGAAGAGGGGATCAAAAATGGTATGGTTACTAACCTTGAGGCACTGCAGGCCACCAACAAAGCCTTACAATCTGGTGGTACGTCGAAGAAAAAGGACGTAAACTCCGTAACGGCTGCACAGAGAAACCACTTTCCCATAAAATATCAACCCTACCCTCCAACTCCACTCACATACCAACCCTCTCTAAATTACCAGGCAACCTCACCTACCTATCAAAATCAACCACCCATCTACCAAACATCTCCATCACCAACATATCAGCCCACCTCACCAGGATATTCCCAACTCGCACTCGTATACCAAGTTTACAACTCCCAACCTCCTCACTATCCATCACCACCTACCCGCTAAAACTTCCCACGACCAAGTCCAATCTTTGACTGCAAACCTCCCAGATAATACACCGGTATTGCCGAACCCATTGACCAACTATATGAGAAGCTCAGAGCCACTGGATATGTTACAACCATCCCAGCCATAACCCCAGAATACCCTTCCCATTGGATCAACCCAAATAAAACATGCGCATATCATTCAGGGATGAAGGGCCATACCATCGACGAGTGCCGCTCGTTGAGAGACAAAATTCAGACCTTAATTGACAACAAGGTCAATGTAGCTAAGGATCCTACTCCCAATGTTCGCAACAACCCGCTACCCGACCATATGGGTGGAGGCACCCACATGATAGAGATTGAGGACGATTGGGATCCCAAAGGGTCAATTGGTTTAATAGCTGAAGGAGATGAGCCCAAGAAGCCGGCGATCACTCTTAATCCTATTGTTGTACAAATTCGACCATCTGAGGGTGACAGGGTGAAAGTATCTGTACCATTTGAGTTTGAGGAATCTCCTACAAAAATGCCAATTGAGGTGGAGTTTGGGACTCCAAAGGCGCCTGCACCGATTGAAGTTACTATGTTGCCTCCAAGGATGCCCATTCCGGTCACCATGTCAGACATAACCCCACTTCAGTCAAATGCCATACCTTGGGACTACACAGCCGAGGCAAGAAGTAAGGGAAAAGCACGCATAGGCGAAGCAATTGCCGCCCAAGGTATGACTAGAACAGGCAGGGTGTACACACCAGAGCACCTAGCTGAGTGCAGCAAGCAGGCATCGAGACGTCCCATTGTAACTGAACCTGATGATCTATGGAGGAAGATACATGCTAAAGAATATTCAATTGTTGAACAGCTAAACAAGACCCCAGCACAGATTTCCATCTTGGCATTGCTGCAGAGTTCCGAGGTGCATAAAAACGCCTTGATGAAGATATTGAGCGAGGCTTATGTCCCGAGCAACATTACAGGAAGAGAGATCGCGAACATGATAGGGCAAGGATTGGAAAGTCACAAAATCACTTTCCATGAGGATGAACTGCCACCAGAAGGGCTTGGCCATAACAAAGCACTACACATCACTATGCAATGTGAAGATCATTTTATCACCAGGATCTTAATCAATGGAGGTTCTAGCCTCAACATTTGTCCATTGATCACCCTCAAGAAGTTGGGTGATCGAGTCGAACTCAATCCGAAGAAAGAGCGGGCGCGATACTAATAACCCAATAGTATATTGGGTTCAAATTCCTGTGGGAGCTTCAAGTTGGAGATGAGTAATTGTATGGCTTAGAGATGCTTCTTAGCTTCAAATTGGTCTTCTTTCATTTTTGGGTTTTTAATATAGTTATCAACTACAATTATCAACTACTAATATAATCTAAAATTAAACTAAGATGATTGATGCTAGAGTTAAGCAATAGAAGAAAAGCACTAGGGTCGTGACACTCACCTAGGCGGATAATCAATGAGTATAGAATTCTAACACAATGGTGCTAATTATGGGGAATATGGATAACCGTTGCACTCTTAGCACTCGCTCTCACACCTCTCGGTAGAGAGAACGATTTTCCCAATCGACTCTCTCGAGACCAATTGGGTAGGCCAATTTGCCCAAGCAACACAAGGTTCACATAGGGTACTTACGCTCTCGAGGTTTAACCCGTTACTTGGGACTACCATTCTCATGGGTCCATCCCAAATCCATGTTGGGTTGAATGTGAGGTCATAAACTCTCTTTCTCATGAAGAGTCAAGACCCACTAAGCTTGACTTAGTGTTTGCAACCACCAAATCTAAGTGAAAACATACACACAACCCAAATACCAAATACCCGACAACATCCAAGCATTAGGCAAAAACACCCATTAATTACCCAAACTAGGGTTGAGACACAACCCTAGCTAATGAGTTTAGCTAGACATGGAAGTAGTAGAAAAAGCAAAGATAATAGAAAAATGAACATAATAATTAACTATATGTTAAATCTACTCAAATCCACTTTAGTTACAATAGGAAGTTGCCTAAAATAGGCTAATATAAAACCTCACAAGCGCAGCTACTGTTCAGATGATAAAAACTTATCCTAAAACAATAAAGTGTTCTATTTATACTAATCAGGAAAACTGGACAAAAATGTCCCTGAGGGTCTGATGCGGACCGCACAGAAATGGTGTGTGGCCGCATAGGGTATATTCTCTTCACTTCAGCTGCTTCTGGATCAGAGGTGTGAACAGCACAGAAATGTATTGCGGCCGCGTGGGTTTTGTCAAGCGGACCGCACAGAAATGCCTCGGGGCCGCACAGGGTAAGTCAAGAGAATCGCAAAAAAGTGACGTGCAGCCGCACAAGGAGAATATCAAATTGCTGCCTCTCTGAACTTGTTCCCACGCGGGCCGCCTGCTTTTGCTATGCGGCCGCGTGGGTCTTGTAACTGAAAGTCCTGGCCTCTGAACTATGACGTGCGGCCGCGTGGGTCTTCCTCCAAAATTCCCAACTCTCTGAACTATTTCCATACGGTCGGGCACCATAGTCAGGCGGGTTGCACAGGTCTTATGTAGTTTTGTCAAGTCTCTGAACCACTCCTGTGTGGCCGCACACCATAATCAGGCGGACCGCACAGGTTCATCAGGTTCCACATTTTGTCAACTTCTTGTTACTTGGCAGGCTTCACTCCTTCTTGAGCCGATTTGTGATTTTCAACATCTTGTCGCTCAAACCTGCAATCAAGCACACTTGTAAGTAACTCAGGACTAATCAGAGGCAAATTATGCACAAAGCTAAGGTAAGAAGGGGCATAAATCATCTATAATTCACAATTATCATTGGGCCAAGGATTAGCATGAGATAAAAGATGGGGCTATTAACGTTAAGGCTTTTGATGGTTCTCAGAGGTCCACCCTTGGGGAGATTAGCATGTGTTTGAAAATAGGGCCCACTTGGTTTGATGTTGATTTCCAAGTCATTGACATACCGTCATCTTACAACTTATTACTTGGATGACCCTAGATCTACGCTGCTGGGGCTGTGGAATCAACTTTGCATCATGCCGTGAAGTTCGAATGGAACCATCAGGAAGTGATCATCCATGGCGACAGTAGCAATCCTATATACAGTCGCCAGACCATTCCAATTATCGGAGGCAGAAGAAGGATAGGCGGAGAAACATATCATCATATTGAGCGAGTAAACTCAATGGACAAGGACAAATGGTGGAGTAACAAGGTCTAGAGCATTCTGAATTGGAGTGGGTATGAACCAGGGAAAGGACTTGGTAAGAATCTTCAGAACATCACCATACCTATTCAGTTGAAGAAGCACGGTACTACCTTCAGACTAGGGTACGAGTACACTTGGCAGGAATTCAAAAACTGGTCACCACCATGGCGCGGCCCATATTACCCATTGGAATACTCCATACATCAGTTGGAGCAGATATTTCAACCAGTCGACACTCTCTACGGGTCAGAAGAAGACGAGGCTCTTGCGGCAATGAAGAACCTGTTTCTGGAGGAGGACATGGACTGTTGTGTGACTTTTGAGAGGAAGGGGAGGAATGGCCTTCTATTCAGGCTGTGAACCGTGGGGAGCACCTCACCAATTGGTCAATCAAGACCACCATCGCCCGGAAATCTTCGGGGTAGCAAGGCTGAACAAGCATCGTGCATCTTTGTTTTAGTTGTTTTCTTTACTTCCCGCATTGTCTTTACTTTCCAAAAGAGCTCGAATATTTTGAATATTTATGAATTTAATCAAAAGCATTTTTCAGTTTATCAAATATCTCGCTATTCATTACTTTTCTCTGCTATTTACTTTATTTCCACACAACAATTATGTATCTTGATGATGAACCAACAACTGTAATTCGCAACGAGGCTATGCAACAAACGAACATAGACTCAGAGGAGGATGATATACCAGAAGAGGTTGTCAGAGAGGTCGAGAATTTTGAGAATAGACCTAAGTCCAACTTGGATGAAACCGAGGTCATCAATTTGGGAGATATATAGGATGTCAAAGAAACGCGGAACAGTGTGCACTTATCACAGATGGAAAAAGAGGAATATATAGAGTTCTTAGGGAATATGAGGATATCTTCGTATGGTCTTACGACGATATGACTTGTCACAACACATCCATCGTCACTCACAAGTTGCCGACAGGCCCTGCATGTCCGCTGGTAAAACAGAAGCTCAGAAAATTCAAGCCAGACATGAGTATAAAAATCAAAGAAGAGGGCACCAAGCAGGTCAAAGCCAGAGTTCTTCAAGTGGTAGAGTACCCAACCTGGTTAGCTAAGACCGTGCTAGTACCAAAGAAAGATGGCAAAAGTCAGAGAATGTGTCGACTACCGGGATCTCAACTGGGCTAGTCCAAAGATGATTTCCCCTTGCCAAACATACATATCATGATCGACAACTGCACCAAGCACGAGTTGCAGTCATTCATCGATTGCTTTGCGGGGTACCATCAGATATGGATGGATAAAGAAGATGCAGAGAAAACGGCGTTTATCACTCCATGGGGAATGTATTGCTACAGAATGATGCCATTTGGGTTGAAAAATGATGGGGCTACTTACATGAGGGCCATGACTACCCTCTTTCACGATATGATACATAAGGAAATTGAGGTATATGTGGACGACGTCATCATCAAGTCCAGGAAGGCTGCAGATCACATGGAGGACCTCCGAAAGTTTTTCAACAGACTAAGGAAGTATAATTTGAAACTGAATCCCGCCAAGTGTGCACTTGGGGTCCCTGCGGGAAAGTTATTGGGTTTCATCGTGAGTCGCCGAAGAATAGAGCTGGATCCGTCAAAATTCAAATCTATTTAAAAGTTTCCACTGCCGAAGAACAAGAAAGAGGTAATGAGTTTCCTGGGGAGACTCAACTATATCAGCCGGTTCATAACTCAGTCTACCATCATCTGCAAACCTATCTTCAAGATGCTGAAGAAGGATGCCGCCACCAAATGGACCGATGAATTTCAAAAGGATTTTAACAAGATCAAGGAATACTTGTCTACGCCTCCAGTCCTGGTTTCGCCTGAGCCTGGGAGAACTTATTGCTCTATCTAACAGTATTAGATGGAGCATTTGGTTGTGTCTTGGGACAACATGATGAGACAGGGAGAAAGGAGCAAGCTATTTGGTACCTCAGCAAGAAATTTATCCCGTACGTGGCTCGGTATTCCTTACAAGAACGCACCTAATGTGCTTTGACCTGGGTAGCTCCGAAATTGAGGTATTATTTTTGTGCCTACACTACCTACCTTATATCAAGAATGGATCCACTAAAGTATATTCTTCAGAAGTCCATGCCCACTGGCAAGCTCGCCAAGTGGCAAATCTTGTTGAGTGAATTCGACATTGTCTATGTCACCCAAAAGGCAGTAAAAGGTCAGGCTTTGGCAGATCATCTCGTAGAAAATCTTGTAGGAGGGTAGTATGAACCATTGAAGACGTATTTTCCCGATGAGAAAGTAGCTTTCATAAGAGAAGACATTGCAGAATCCTATGACGGTTGGAGGATGTTTTTCGACGGAGCCGCAAATTTCAAAGGAGTTGGTATCGGAGCAGTCCTGGTATCAGAAACCAGTCAACATTACCCGGTATCCGCCAAGCTCAGGTTCCCGTGCACCAATAATATGGCCGAGTACGAAGCTTGCATCTTGGGCTTAAACTGGCCATTGACATGAACATTCAGGAGCTGATAGTGAATGGAGATTCAGACCTACTCATACATCAGGTTCGAGAAGAATGGGCAACCAAGAATTCCAAGATACTCCCTTATCTGCACCACATACAGGAGTTGAGAAAGAGGTTCAGAAAAATGGAATTCCAGCACGTTCCAAGTATACACAATGAGTTCGCAGATGCACTTGCCACTTTATCATCCATGATTCAGTATCCAGATACAAACTTCATCGACCCTATCCAGGTCAAGATTCATGATCATCCGGCATATTGCACACATGTTGAGGAAGAAGCCGACGGAAAACCCTGGTTCCACGACATCAAAAAGTATATGACAACAGGAAAATATCCAAAGCTTGCTAATGCTACTCAGAAGCGCATACTTCGAAGGTTGTCCAAGAATTTCTTTCATAGTAGAGGAATCCTATATAGGAGGACCCCCGATTTGGGACTATTGAGGTATGTCGACGTGACAGAAGCAACCAAGCTATTGGAAGAAGTACACTCAGGGACTTGTGGGCCGCACATGAACAATTTTGTTCTATCAAAGAAAATACTCCGAGCAGGATATTTCTGGATGACTATAGAGACGGACTGCATTCAGTACATCCGAAAGTGTCACCGTTGTCAGATACATGCGGATATGATAAAGGTACCCGAACGAGCTCACTGCAACGAGCTCACCGTGGCCATTCGACGCCTGGGGAATGGATATTATTGGACCAATCGAGCCTGATGTATCAAAAGGACACAGGTTCATCTTAGTGGCAATCGATTACTTCACTAAATGGGTTGAAGTAGCCTCATACAAAGCAGTAACCATGAAAGTCATAGCAGACTTTGTCCGAGATCGTATTATCTGTCGGTTCGGGATTCCAGAATCAATCATCACTTATAATGGTTCCAATCTCAACAGCGACTTGAAAAGAGCAATGTGCGAAACTTTCAGGATCATGCACAAAAATTCAACAGCTTATAGACCTCAGATGAATGGAGCCTTAGAAGCGGCCAACAAGAACATCAAGAAAATATTAAGGAAAATGATCAAAAGGCACAAGCAGTGGCATGAGAAGTTGTCATTCGCTTAATTGGGTTATCATACTACAGTTCGCACATCAACTGGGGCGACTCCCTACATGCTAATTTACGTACAGAGGCGGTAATTCCCGCCGAGGTAGAAATTCCATCCTTGAGAATCATACAAGAAGTTGAGCTAGATGACGCAGAATGAGTCAAGGATCACTACGAGCAGCTAGCCCTTATATACGGAAAGAGAATGAACGTTGTCTGTCACTGTCAATTATATCATAACAGAATGTCCAGAGCCTTCAATAAGAGAGTTCGACCAAGGAAGTTTACACCAGGGCAGTTGGTGTTAAAGAAGATATTTCCACATCAAGATGAAGCCAAAGGGAAGTTCTCTCCCAACTGGCAGGGTCCATACATGGTTCACCGGGTTCTAACTGGAGGAGCCCTTATTCTTGCAGAAATGGACGGAGAAGTTTGGCCAAAACCAATCAGCTCAAATGCAGTGAAAAGATACTACATTTAATCAGTATGATTAAAATTGTATTATATTGCAATTTTAGTTTATTTTTTGATTTAATAAGTATTTCAAGTATAAAATCATTCCTAATATTTTTAATTAATACCTAGATATATTTTATTAACTCAGTAATTTTTATTGGATTTTTATAAGGTTATTTACTATTTTTATAAAATTAAAATGGGAAAAATGGCTATTTAAATTGTAGCCCTTTTATTCTTTCAATTTTACCCAATTGAAGCCCAAATACACCCCCAAATTAACCCCCCAATTGCCTGACCCAATTCAAATTTACCCAACCCAAACCCGCCTAAAACCAACCCGCGCAATTCCTCTGTTAATCCTGGCCGTTGATCACACAGATCAACGGCCCACATTTCACTTACCAAAATTAAATCCCAAATAACACCTAACCCTAATCAGTTTACCAAACCATCCGCCTTTGAATCCCAAATGCTCTCTAGCCCCCCACCCCGAACCCTAATCGTCTCCGACTTTATTTTACTGGCATTCATGGCCGTTCAAGCCCTCAAACGCCTATATCCGTCACCCCTCACCTCTCCTGGTCCCTGGGTTCAAAGATCGGAACCCCACCTCAAAGTTGATCGGACTAGAGGTCCTCTGATGTGATTACTGCAGTCGTGTCCAGCATTTCCGGCAAGCATTGAGGCTGTGGGTTCTTTGCCGACTCCGACGAGTCCATTCCAGGCTTTTCTCGATCCTTAGAGACCTTTCTCTAGAAACCCTAATTTTCGAGGTTCTTTTCCATTTTCTCTATGTTTATCCTACGATTCTCTCTGAATCCTAGTCATTCTCTAAAGATTTTAAAGTACTTTTTCACTTTTTCTTCGCCTTTTTGTTTTCAAACTGCCGTCTTCTTAAAAACCTAGGGTTTCTATGATCTCCCTGATTTCCTTGATTTCTTTACTCTATTTGTTTTACTATGTGCTCTTTTAGTACTTACTTTGATTCTGAGTATTTTCTACCATGGCTTTAAGGCATTTTGTTTTACTGATTATTTTCTAGGGTTTCGAGTTAATGTGTTCTATGCATTCCCTTTATGCTATTCTGCTTTTGTTCATCTTCATATATGATATTCCTTATGCTTTGTGTGCAATGTAAATCCTAGTATCAAGGGGATTTTCCACTTTCTCTCTGTGAAACCCTAGCCGCCTCTAATTCTCGCTTGTGTGTTTCTGCTACATGTTGTTCTACTACTTCCAGTTTTTGTATGTTCAAAACCATGCATCTTTTTAATTGTCAAATTTCCCCTTTTCTGAGCAACCCTAATTTGGGAAAATTGATTTTGTACAGTTTAATTGATTCTCTAATTGAGACCTATTTTCTGACTAAGTTCAAACAAGCTAGTATCTAATCCCTTGATTTTCTAGGTAATGGACCTGCCTTATGTGTTTACCCGTGTGTTTTTCAAAACTTCTTACACGTATTTGCCCTATATTCTGTGATTGGTACTTGATTTTCTTTCCAAAAATAAATTAAGTTTATTTACCTCAAGCCGGTTCCTTAATTAAAGGAAACCTTCTCCTTAATTGTTTGTAATTGATACTGATTGATATTTTCTTGCCTTATTGCTGCATCTTTTCAAACTTTAAAAGGCCCTCACCTTTTCTCACTCAAACATACACTGATACACGACTACTCTCTAGTTTCACTCACTGAAAACTCTCATCTCTTCTATATTCTTCTCTGTTACTTGTTTTCTTGCTAAGAGTTAGCCGGCTAAAAGCCAAGGCTAACTATAAGGATCCATACTTTGTTTTTCAAGTTTGCAACTGGTAGCTCCTAATTTCTCATTATCAACCTCCAAACTATTTGTTTACTTAAGCCGTTCCATTTGCCAGTTTATAATCAGTTGAGTTATTACATGCTTAATCCTTTTCCCTTTCCCCTGGTTTCTTTATGTTAAGTATTTTAATATGTGTAACCCCTTTTCCCTTTCTCCCATGGTCTGTTTATGTTAAGCATTTCAATATAAGTTCAGCATGTTTAGTCCCTTTCCATGTTTCCCTTGTCTGTGTATTGTTCATTACCATGCTTTATTTTCTTGTACACCCCTTTCCCCTGAATTCCTTTAATTTAATCTTGTTCTTTCAAGTATTCTTATGTGATTCTCCCTTCCCTTGATCCCCGTTTGCATATAAGTATGTTTTGGATTAGGTTGACACCTCATTGCCACTCCTAGTTTAGAACTAAGGTTGTTATCAGCCTATACTCAAAGTAATCCCATTCCCCATCCCCTATATTATATGTTTGAGCCTTGACAAAGTCATGTTGGTGTCCTAATCACCATACATGCCTTAGTCTGACTTGTTTGCAAGTCTGCTCTTGCTTGTTGAACCATGAAAGAGGTTAGGGGTGTGCCAGTCTCACTTCATGGCTAGGTATGACCACTTCTCGCACTGGTTTTCCTCTAATTCCTCACCTTTACACCTATCCTTAGTTCTTTAAGTCCGACCCCCCTTTGGTAACTGGACATGGATGCTTTAGGGCTGGTAATTCCACACTTCGCACTACTCTAATTGCTTGGGGTGTAAGAATTGCCTGGGTTTCCTTGAAAGCCTTTGGAACTTTGAAACACTCTAAAGAGAAAGCCTCAGATTTGGGAGCCCGGATTTGGTAAGAGGCATATGTTGGACATTAAAGTTTCTTTGTGCTTCTTCAGGCATGTTGTAGTATTGATGTATTTACTTATTTCCTTTAATATTCTTTCTGTCCAGATTTTTGTGAGTGCGGTTACGTCGACGCGCACGGCAAAAACGCTTTCAGTCAAGTGTCAGTTCCTTGTCTGATTCTTGGCATCTAGATCGATTACCAACAGTGGAAAGCTAGTAGCCTTTGACAGAAGATCTTGATTTCTTTCTCACCCCCGTCCTATGTTCTTGTCGTCTACTCAGGAAGAACCCAACCAATACAGTTCGCTGGGCCTTCCCAACATGACTAGTGAGCACTGCTCGACTAATAAGAGCTTCAATGCTATCTATGCGTATACACATAGATAGATCTGGGTAAGGGACCATCAGCGGTATGGGTAGCAGCTACTATCAGTACGCCAGTCTAAGGCTGTTCGTAGAGGTAGGTCGTAGAGATCTATGAAGGGCTATCTCCCTTGTAGCCGTTACCCGAATTCGCGCAAGTGTGTCCACACCCCCCAAACTTACTTGACGAGGAATCCTTTCTCGCGAACAAACACAACCCCTACACACACCTAGGAGCACCCCTTCCTGCATATCCATACAAGACCCGAGTAGGGCCAGAGCTCCTTTTGATTCTGTTTTATCTCAGTCAAACTCTATTTGCTAAATAGAAGCACATTTAACGCTTCAGCGGCGAGCTCCGTGCGTGAGCAGCGACTAGCATGGCTGTCGTCAGCTCGTGTCGTGAGATGTTTGGTCAAGTCCTATAACGAGCGAAACCCTCGTTTTGTGTTGCTGAGACATGCGCCTAAGGAGAAAGTCTTTGCAACCGAAGTGAGCCGAGGAGCCGAGTGACGTGCCAGCGCTACTAATTGAGTGCCAGCACCTAGCTGTGCTGTTAGTAAGAAGGTAGCCGGCGCCTTTATTTGCATAAAAGAACTTGGGGGTATAGTAAAAGGGGATATGGGAGGGGCTTTACTTTAGTGCATCAATTTAATGGTAGAAAGCATGCCTATAGGTTTACTTTATTATATGGATACCATGTCTATAGGTTTTTCCATGCTGCATTTCACTTAGAGATTCTTCCTATAAGGTTTCAATACTGCATCTCATATCGATACCATGTCTATAGGTGTACTTTATCGCAATCTCGTATAGATACCATGTCTATAGGGCTTACTCTATCGCATCTCATGTAGAAACAATGCCTATAGGTTTCAATGTCATATCTCATATAGAAACCATGCCTATAAGCTTTCAACATTGCATCTCATATAGAAGCATGTCTGTAGGATCCCAATATTGCATCTCGCCTGGAAAACATGCCTATAGGAATTGTATAAAACGCTAGGCAAACAGTAGGTCGTCTAAAACGTATAAAAAGCAATAACACAAAATCTGTATCACGCCTGCAAGGTCCAAACTCGCTTAATGGGCTCACAACGTTTCAGTATATTTCGTCCTAAGTCTGCCCATTTTTAAAATCGGGCCCAGATCTTCCCTTTTACACTACTCAGCTAAGTCTGCAGTTTTGAATTACTTTGCTTCCCTAAGTTTATACATTAAGGTTCTTTTGAAAATTTTCTTCTTGCATTCTTTACTCAAGAAGTTCGGCTAAATTTTTTGAACTTTTTCTACAAAACTTTAATTTTCTCTTTAATGGACCTATGTCTGAAACCAATGCTTTCTCTAAAGACTACTGGTTTTAAATCCTGTCAACTCCTAACAACAGGCCCGGAGGGTGCAAAGCAGATTTTCTATCCAACTTCTATGTGTTAAACTAATCTTTCCGCTCTTCTAACCTCTTTTAAAAGACCAAATCGGTATTTTAAGTCATGCTAAACTACTTGTTATTATGTTATAGGATTTTGTCTGAGCCTTAGGCTGTCTTATTTGCATATCTCCTATGTGCTATTTGTTTTGTTTGTCGTTCTAGTATTTTTACCTTTGAAAACTATATTCTCTCTCTCTTTCTCCCCTCTTAGGATTAGAAGTCCTAATACCCCAGGACTAACAGGTAGGGACGGGTATTATCATGCAATAAGTAAATGATACCAATGCGTTTCAATACCTTAACAGCGAGGGAAGGCTAGAATATGGAGATGATGACCGGTGCGCTAATGCCATACGCGACCCCTCTTTGAGGAGTGTGACCGGGTTATTGTACCGATGTGATCCGTATAATAATCAAACCTAGGACCCCTTTTTCCTTTGCTTGCTTTATTTAAACGTTTTTCTAAAGTAATGCTTTCTTTTCAAATCCATTCTCTCTTCTATTTTACTTAACTTATGCCTTTCCCTTTTCAAAATTCCTAAGTTGTCCAAATGTTTATATAAATGGATCTTATCTGTCTATTTGCTTTATCTCTTCATAAAGTCACATTAGCATAGCCGGGAACCACACTAGTGGATCTTGAGGGGTGCCTAACACCTTCCCCTCGCGATAGTCTCAAGCCCTTACCCGAACTCTGGTTTTCTTTCAAAATACTCCTCTTTTATTTAAAAGTGTCCTAATGCACTATAATCATTAGGTGGTGGCTCTTCAAAATCCGTAACCCAAATCCCAAACTGGAATGAGAGTTGTTTTGCCCATAATGTAGTAAAACCCAATTTTTCTTTTGATAAAGGGGGCGTCGACAACAGAGAGATTTGGCCAAAATCTATCAATTCATACGCAATCAAAAGATACTCTGTTTAAGATTATTTGCATTTTTTCTAATTGATGTAACTAAACTATGCTGGACTTGATTCCCATTTAAAAAGGGATACATAGGTAGCCATGTGGGTTCGGTCACATCTTATTAAAATCTTCATTTCCCCATGGTCAGAAACTAGGGAAAGAGCGCAAGTTCAACCGACTTCGTCATGTATAGAACAACCAAGGAACGTGTTGTCAAAAGTATGCACTTAAAGTAGGGCACAATTTTTAGGAGGACCCTCAAAATTCTAAGGCAGGGAGGTTGTAAAGTCTCTAAAATACGTCACAGTCACCGGTTCATCAAAATTATTTGATCTCATGCAATATCATATATTTCAAAAAAAAATAACTATATTTCTACAAATAATTTGTCAAATACATACATGTTTTTTGAAAATTTTATTTCTATGACAGCCAGATGTTAGCTAGGGTGACTCAAGCAGGATCACAAAACAGGAGTAAAGGTAAGGCAGGGAGTCAAGAGCACGTACCAACCTTCCCCCTGCAAAAATTATGACTTTTCTATGAATACAGGCACAACGAACACAACATGAATATTCACAAAATATATACGTAGCAGAATCACTATCTTCATATGACAAGTTCCCAAACACAACACATCAAGCTAAGATACTCTCTCACAACTATTCTTTGTTTTTATCAAAAGGCTAAACATTGACTCCGTAATTGCATGAGTCTACGCAATGCCTTTTCTTGTATGAGACTAAGCATTGTCTCCATCCCTTGCACGAGGCTACACATTGCCTACGTAATTGCATAAGGCTAAGCATTGCCTTTTCTTGCATGAGGCTAAGCATAGCTCCGTAATTGCATAAGGCTAAGAATTGCCTTCTTTTGCATGAGACTAAGCATTGTCTCCATCCCTTGCATGATGCTAAGCATCGCCACCGTAATTTCATAAGGCAAAGCACTGTCTTTTCTTGTATGAGATTAAGCATTGTCTCCATCCCTTGCATGAGGCTAAGCATTGCCTATGTAATTGCATAAGGCTAAGCATTACCTTTTCCTACATGAGGTTGCATTTTCCTACATGAGTCTAAGCATTGCCTCCGTAATAGCATAATGCTAACCTTTTCTTGCATGAGACTAAGCATTGTCTCCATCCTTTGCGTGAGGCTAAGCATTGCCTCCATAAATGGAAAAGGCTAAGCACTGCTTTTTGTTGCATGAGACCCCATGCATGAGGCTAAGCATTGCCTCCGTAATTGCATGCATAAGTCTAAGCATCGCCTTTTCCTGCATGATGCTAAGCATTGCCTCTGTAATTACATAAGGCTAAGCACTGCATTTCCTGCATGAGGTGAGCATTGCTTCCATAATTGCATACAGATAAGAATGGTCTTTTTCTGCATGAGGCTAAGTATTGCCTCTGTAATTGCATAAAGCTAAGCACTGCCTTTTCCTGCATGAGGCTAAGCATTGCCTCGGTGATAGTATAAGGCTAAGCACTACCTTTCCTTGTATGAGACTAAGTATTGTTTTCATTTCTTGCCTGAGGCTAAGCATTGCCTCCATAATTACATAAGGCTAAGCACCGCCTTTCCTTGTATGAGGCTAAGCACTAACGTTTCTTTGCATGAGGCTAGGCACTCTCTCCCCTTCTTTTCATAAGACTAAAACACTTTCACCACCACATTATATAAGGCCGAGCACTATCCCCTTTATTCGCATAGGCTAAGCACTGCACGCATCACATACAAGACTAAGCCTTTCCTTGTCTCGTCCTCGCATATGATTAAGCATCATATCTTTACATTTCATAGGAAAAAATAATGCCATATTATCTAAAGGCACCATAATCTGAAGACACCATCCTCGTAGTCGGGAGACACCATTCCATGGCCTAAGGATCTCTCAAAACTGCACATCATTATTCAAAGGTGTCAATGTTCAAAGGCATCATCCTCATGGCCTGAAGATACCATTTCATGGCTTGCGAATCCCTTATCATACTCTTCATGTCCCAGGACGTCATGGTCTAAGGATATCATCCTCTGCGTCTAGAAACAACCTTCATGGTCCTAAGGGAATATGCATCATGTTTAATTTATCGCAATAACCCATATATATTTTCATGCATTATGTTTTAAGTTTTGCGGGTAATTCAGGAGGTAATCATTCGACAAATGAGAGCAATATTTGCTTCGATTTCCGTTTACAACATTCACATCCTTTGATTATCTCATATGTAACCGCCTATCAGTAATTGATTACATTTTACCATTCGAATATCTGCCTCATATACCCGTAACGTCCAAAGTTTGAATTCATAACTCCATATAAATTCATCTGTTACTTACGATAAAATCCTACCTTTTGAAACATACGACCACTCTTATAACAATTCCATTGGTTTCGTTCACCTTTGGATCCAAAACTACACATGACCTCATTCCCGTAACACCGGGATATGTAGGTAACTCAAGAACCAGTGTTCATCTCCCACTTTTAAAATCACATCATTCCCCACCCAATTCCGCCAAAATTTGTCATCATTTCTTTATCCGGCAACTCTTTCATCACTCCCAGATAAAGAGAGGCGGTTGTTGATACCCAACTTTGCCCTCATATTTTTTTCAAATAAGTATATATACTTTAGAAATTTTATTTTTCCTCATTACTTAATTCAAACAATTTATACTAATATTTTATAATTTTTAGATCTTTAAAATTATTTTTTTGGCATTTAAATTACTTAGATACCTATTAATTATCCCTTTAAATTATTTGCGATGACTTAATCATCCAAATTTGTTATTTTACACCCACATACATGTTTTGAAATATTTTTACATCATTTCATACAATTTTATTTTTATTTTTAGCTATCTACGTAATTTTGCAATAATAGTCTATATTCATGCATAATTGTGTTTTATTTACACTATTTGTGCCAAAATAGTATTTTTATATTGTTATAATGTTAAGTTATTATGTTTCAATTATTTTAGTGCATAAGAGATATTTTATTATTTATTATTAGTTAAATTTATTTAAACAAGTTTGTATATAAAGTATAGCCCAAATTATACCAATTTTGGACCATTTTAGTGGCCCAAAACTATCCAGACCTTAGCTCAGTCTGCGCCAACCCAAACAGACGACCCATTCTCTTAACCCGCTCCATCTCCCTTTGATCATGGCCGTTGATCTCAGATGATCAGTGGCCTATAATAAAACCCTACTTCCTCTTATATCCCACAACCCAAACCCTAGAGACCCATTTCTGCTGCGCAGCTGCCTCTTTATTCTCTTATCTCTCCACTTGCCTGTGATAAACCCTAGCCACCATATCTCCAATCTTTTGCGACTCCAACCCGAACATGGAATCAATTTATGATTTATTTACCTATTTTGTGATACTTAGATATTATATGTGTGTCTATGGTGTTATTTAGTTATTGACCGATTTTTGCAAGAACTACCTCTCAAGAACGGGACCAATTTACCTTGATTTTGTCGATCTTTCGTCTGTATACACTCTACAACGAATGATTCTTGCATTATTGGTTTGATTCAAAGCCGTTGGACCAAACTAGGGTTAGAGTTTTTCCTTTTTCCTTACTAATTTTTTCGATTGCATGTGATATTTTTTCCTTTCTTGTGTTTTATTGATGATTTTCCTTGTTTGTTCATTTAAATATGCTACTATATAAACCCCTCCCCAATTTTCCCTCTAAAACGAAACTTTCACTACTATTGCACTTACTATAATCTTCTCTCACTCGTTCACTTCTTCTAAGACACTTGAATATTTTTTGAAACACTTGGGTCTTTGGTAAGTTGAAAGCCAAGACCATAATATTATTAACCTCCTCCGGTGAAAATGCTGCTCGGAGCCTTCATATGGAATTACATATCTTTCTAGCAATAACTGCTTTGAATAAGACTCACTTGTCTAAAATATATCTCAGACCCATTTTGGTTAATTGCCTAATTGCCTAATTGCTGGGGAATTAATATGTGTATATTTGTCTTGTTAACTCAATGAATCTGCCTTTCTCAACCTTCTTAATGTGTAACTGCGTTCGGCATACCACACCCTCTCATTAGTTGAATAATTACTCAATCATGAACCTATGTTATTTTTATATGTCAAATTCACCATGTTAAAGAGCTCTACTAATTCTCCTGGGTTTTCATGTTCAAAGCCCATTTGTTTCTAAAATGCAAGTTCTAATATTCATTCTGTGAGTCCTGTCAATATGCTTCTGTATCTATGTCCTAGTACCGTTGTTAGTAGGCTTCAAAGCTATTTAATTAGTTGTCATACGTAGTTTGTTGATTTGTGTGGTTAAGTTGTTCATCTGCAATTGCTGGGTAAGAAGGTCTTCCCTTTGGGTCCAGTATGGATCCTCGTGTGAGTTTGAGTTGAATAGTCTATATACTATAAGGTTTGGGGTGTATTTGGATTTGGGTTTGTTGTACGTATGAGGATCGAGCCTGCTGAAGGCCCAGACACTACTAAGCTATAGTCGTTTTGAGCTTGTTATGTGTACTATGCATGTAATCTTTTAATATATTAAATTCGCACTTGTATTCATTTACCTTGGGTCTGTAATAATTTGTAAAACTGAACAAATGGAGGAAATTAGTAAAAAGGGGTATGGTATTCTAATTCTCACACAAATGGGTAGAAAGCATGCCTTAGGACCTATGCGTTATATTTGTTGTTTAGCATGCTTTTGTACACTAATAGACATCATGCCTATAGGAAATCACACACCCCACTCAACTTATCTAATACATGTATACTATCCAAAGTATGCTAGTTTAAGTAAATGTTATACATGTTTCCATGTCTACTATCGTGCGTTATTAGACAACATATCTATAGGAATCGACATCTATAATTACTTGTATAATTATTAGACATCGTGCCTAGAGGATAATAATACATGTCTTTGGTGATGCTCATCTAGTACCATGACTATAGTATTTTAACTATTTAATTAGTTGTTTTTGTTGCTTTCATTATACTATCCTACCTAGATGACATTCCTATTAGGGATAAAGTTTACAAAATCAAGTTATAATGACGATTGGAAAAAACCCTGACTATAGGATACTCTCACTCGCCTAGAATGCATGTCTATAAAATCAACGTTGTTAATTTTGTTTTTAAATATTTGTAATGTCTCATTGTGAAATAATTAGAGATCAAGCCTATAGGGTTGCGATACCTATAATCTGTGAGTTCCTTAGTCTAAAGTTATAACATTGCTTATATATAGTGATGGAAACCAAAATCACTTAGAAACCATGTTTATATGGCTTAACGACTCTACTACATCTTAATTCTGAAACTGTATGCTGCCTAATCTGCCCACGTGTATTTGTTGCTTATATGCGGAGGCTAACTTGAGCCATTTAAATGTTTTTACATAAAGTCCTATTTGTTTTGAATGCCACCTAGTTTTATCATTTTGAGCAACCTAAGTAAGTATAGAGCCACCTAAGTAGCGGTCCAAAGCCTCATGGACCATAGGCATTGGACGGGTAGTGTACGCATAGGGTACGATTTAAAATTGAATTAGAGTGCCTTTAAGTAAATAACATTAACATATTAATTGGGTAGCATGAGATAATAGTTTGTGCCCGCTGATTACTATGAGCAACCCCTATCTTAAGGGAGTTGTGGAGTATTATTTATGTTGCACGAGGTGATCCTTTAGGCTTAAAAACATAGGACCCCCCCCCCCCCCCCTTCCTTTACATACTTGTTATTCATTTACTATATACCAACTTATATTGTAGTCATTAAGATTTGTACCAATTACCATGTGTTATAATAAACTCTTCTATTTCTTTGTTATATGATCACTTAGCCTAAATGACATAATCCATGTGGTGTTAAGTTCGGTTGGGACCCAAAGTTGTGAACCTCGAAGAGTGCCTATCACCTTCTCTTTGAGGTAATTTGAGCCCTTACCTTATCTTTGGTGACGTTGACTAGTCAAATCGAGTTATCTGCATAATAGGTGCCCTAATGCACCTTAAAAATCATTAGGTGGCGACCCTTCTCTTTTAACACCCTTTGTTTAAGAGTTGTCACAGGTCCAAACCCCATTTCGCGAGAAAAAAGGGGTGCGACACATATCCCATTGAGCCATCCTTCTTCTTCACGAACAACATGGGCTCAGTTCATTGCTATTTCATCACCATTTGAATTCAGTAGATGCCATGCCTATAGGATCCTCGTTTGAACACTTTGGCAAGCTTAGAGTAAAAATTAGAACTGATTCTATTTTTGTTAATTATTACAACCAGCAGGCAGACCTGATTCTGACTTCTTATTTGAATTATGTAAATAATCAATCTACCTCGGTATTTAAACTCCTTCATCTTTAATTTTAATCAGACCTCAAACAGTACGTAAAAGTCATGCTAATTATATGATTTTCTATTCAAGGAGGTATATCTAAGCCTCTACTAGTTTATTTGCTTTCCTTAAATGTGCAACATATATTTTTGTATGTCGCCTTAAATTTTTACCTTTGAAACTCCAAATAAGCCCAATATCCCTCAATTTTTAGGATTAGTAGTCCTAAGTGCCTCCGGGATGATAGGATCTGGATAGGTAATCGCATGCAATAAGTAATTAAGACCAATTCACGCTTTAAATACTTTAACGGGGTGGGAAGGGTAGATATGGATATGATGACCACGCGATAATGTCTCGTGTAGCCCCTCATTGAGGAGTGATTTCGAAACATTATGTGGAGTGATCCACATTTTTAATAAACATAGGACCCCTCCCTTATTCTTTATTTTTTCTTTTAGCATTTTAACTCCTTTTAAAAAATTAGTTTTTCTCATTGCCCTTTCAAACCATTATGTGAAATCCCCTCTTATTTGAGCCTTATTTGTCTATATGTTATTTGCACGTCAATTTATAATTATTGTCTGGCCGGGAACCATATAAGTGGATTCTGAGGGGTTCCTGACACCTTTCCCTAAGAATAATTTTAAGCTCTTACCCAATTTATGTTTATTCAAATCAAACCCCTTTGGTGTCCCACTGCACCCTAATCGTTAGGTGGAGGCTTTTCAAATGCAAACTCAATTTCCAAAAGGGATGAGTTGTCCCATCAAATGTCATAAACCCGATTTCGCGAGAAAAATGGAGCGCGACACCATATTCCTTACATGTTTCCCTGTGTATCGGACCTATAATCAACATATTATCAATAACGTTTCCCATGCAAAATAGAGCTATCTTTCATCCACAACACAACATATCAATTTGATTCTGTTCCTCACCCATCCTGACACCACTATAACTTCCCCCTTTTGGAATCATAAAAAAAGAATAATAGAAGAGGCACAACCAAAAAGAAGTTCGGCAACATTAACTCAGGCCACTTAGGCAACACAGCATAAATAATAACAAGAACAAAAATTGAATAACAATGCACAAAATAGAGTAATTGCCTATGGTAGAGTAATTACAGTAAAAGCACAGTAGTTTCAATAGTATTTAATATGAAAATTTAAAAAACTAAAGTACTAATGTCATCAAATAAATGGATCAAAAGAGGATAAGAATTCAAGGGAATTTGGCAGATGGGAAAGACATGGATCACTGGGCAGAAGGAAAAGTAAGGGGCTAAGACCTTTATGAGCTTGCTATTCGTTCATTTACTCTTCTTTGATCAATGATCATATGCCCTCTCAGTTCCTCCACCTGTTTCCTCAATCTTTCATTCTCACCCTTCAACTTAGTATTCTATTCTGCCTAGGGTCTACGAGGACCTGGTGCTCAACCTATCTCAGTAGGCTGAACCATAAATCAGATAACCAAGAATCTTCCCAAGCTTCTTCTCATCAAGAATAAACTCAGTCTCATGCACAATACTAGGTCTAATGAATCCCCTATCAAGGAAATCCTACAACTGCTCTTTCAGTTCCTTCAATTCAGGTGGCGCTATACGATATGGTGGAAAAGAAATGGCCTGAGTTGCTGGAGCCAGGTCAATACAAAAATAATATCCCTATCGGGTGACATCCCCGACATATCTATGGGAAACACCTCTAGAAAATCACATACAACAGGTGTTGAATCCATTGTTGTAACTTTCACACTCGAATCATGAACATAGGCCAAATATGCTAAAAACCCCTTCTCGACCATATGCCGATCCTTCACATAAGAAGTAACCTTGAAGGTAAAATGGATAGGAGTCCCATTGCACTCTAATCGAGGTAATACGGGCATGGATAAGGTCACCGTATTTGTATGATATTCCAGTATAGCATGATAAGGTGACAACCAATCCAGACACAAGATAAAATCATTGTCCACCATATCAAGAACTACAATATATAGAAGCACTCAAAGAATCACGAGGCACAATAAAATATAAGCAAAATAGGATGACATGTAGGAATAAGTAGATCCTAGATCAAATTAGAACTGAAGCACCTCTACGGAAAGCCAGAATAATACATATGTTGATGGCGTCAGATAACTCTGCCTCGGGTCTAGTTGGGAATGCATAGAAATGGGGCTAGGCCTCACCACTCCGACCTTCGCCCCTCGGGTAACCCCTAGCTGGCTGGTCTCCACCTCTAATGGCCTGGTATCCACCTCTAACGATCTAACCCCCACCTCTAGCTGGTTGTGTATGAGATAGAGCAACTAGTGTCTGTATGATGGCACGAGAACCCTGATGAGATCTGTTGCTCGAAATTTAGGGAAATACCTCTTGATGCGAACTATGCCCCCACACTCAAAGCACTATCTCGACTACTAAGGTTTCTAAAGTGAAGACTGACCCTGACGGCCCGAATAGTCATTGTAGTAAGTCTGAAGCAGTGGTGCACTTATAAGAGCTGAATGTGCACTAAATGCTGGCTGCTTTGGAGAGACACATAATAATCACGACCGCCCGAAGCACTATGGGCTACCTAAGAGCTGACTGAATCAACCTAGGAGGATGGGCTCTACCAAAAGAACCTCTGCTTCAAGACGAGGCACCACTCCTCTTCTCAGATGTCACCCTTCTATCCTGACCACGGACCATCTCGATCTGTATAGCAATATATACGGCCCTCTAGAAGTAAATATCATCCACAATATCTTTGGCCATCTGTTGCCTGATACTAAAGGTGAGTCAATCAATGAATCTCCTCACTCTCCCTCTTAGTATAGAGTAAAACAATGGCATGGAGAGCTAGGTCCACAAATGAAGACGCATAAACTGTCTGCGGTAATTCTCTATCAAAGTGAAAGGAATGAACTTCTCTAGAAATAATTGTGCAAATTGATGTAAGTGCAGGTTAACCAACTGGTCAACATATAATCTCTCCACTATCTCTTGCCAGAACTGGTCATCTGGAACACTAAAAAGGAAAGCACATTTATTTCAACTACACCTATGTTCTGCAACACCTAGTGGCAACAGTGTAGGTAATCACGTGGTTCCTTAAAAGGTGCACTGCTGAAATGAATATGAAATAGCTCGGTAAACTTATCCAGCCTACACGGGCTCAGAAGACATAGTGGGCCTATCCTCGGCATGTGCCACAACAACCGACTGAACTACCCCAACTGGCTGGGTTGCTGGAGTTTGATATAGAGGAGTCACCTACTCTAAGGTGTGAGTAGTGGGAGTCTATGCTCCTCCCGCAACCCGAGATACGGCTGGTGCCACTGAAAATGCGCCGGTCTAAGCCACACTCTCCATAATGCCCACAGAGAGGACTAGAATGACCTGAAGCATTTGAGTGGCTATGAATCCCTCTAGGACCTGAGTTGGTTCGACGAGTACGGTCTGAGCTGGGGCCTTCTCCTCATGATCAATAGGCTCCATCGCGGGTGCTGCTACTCGAGCTCTAGGTTAAGCTCTACTCCTGCCTCGGACTCTAGCTCGACCTAGGCCTCGACCTCTACCCCTGCTAGTAGCGACCACATGTGCCACGACCCACTTCCCAAACCTAGTCGTGATGGCACTTCTCGTGAAGAAAATGCTATCCAACCGAACAAAAAATGCCTTATTTAACAATTAATAACTATAAATGAATAGATAATACAACATATTAGCATTAATAACTAATATTTATCACTCCACACAACCCGACCTGGGTGTCACAAGTCACGAGCATCTAAAGAAAACTGAAAACCACTACAGGGCCAATATTATATACAAAATAAGATTTAGAAGCAAAAGATGAAGTCCGGTGTCATGAACGCTGGCGGCCACCTTACTCAGCTACAATAGTATACCTTCAGTCCGCTAATAACCCTCTACTGGTTGAAAAATACCTGCCACTACACGCGAGGTGCAGGGAGTAAAGTGAGCACTCCAACTTAGTGAGTAATAGAGAAAATAATAACTGAGCGGCAAGAAATCACGTAAGAGCACTCCATCATGCAATATAGGACAATATAACCCTTTTAGAAAACAGTAAGTCCGAAAAAAATCATTTAGAAAATATTTGGCTCAGTTTAAAACTCTTTTGAAAATATCTTTTTCTTTCCTTTTCAATAGTTAAGCATATGAATGCAATATCAGGTAGTGCAAGTATGCACATAAATCAGCCCCTCGGGAAAAGCACTCTATTAAATAATAACACCTGGGTATCTGGTACACAGTGCAAGATATAGTATAGAGGCCAATGATACGAGAGTGCTGAATGTCGTGCCACGTAGTACAAATAAGGACCAATGCGTGAATGCAATGCAATACACATAATCGCTGCGGCGAGCAACCCGATCCATTTGGGTAACCGCGCTCACTGTGGGGGTTCAGACTCCGGAGGGGCTCCTACAGCCCAAGCGCAATATCAATATCACACCGCTGCGGCGTGCAGCCCAATCCATGCACAGTTCAGAAATGCACATAGGCCACTTGGGCAATATCAACATAATAGTTCTCAGCTCAAAACGTCAGTAAAATATCATTCAGGTTTTCAAATCTTAGAAAAATGGCTAAGTTTGCAAACTATTTAAAACTTTAGACCGAGATCAAATAATATGCAGAGTAATGTAAAAACAGTGATATCTATCCCTGAAGGATTCAAATAATTGATATGAAGCCCAACAAATGGAAAACAACCCAAATCATAATAGTATCAAGTAGTTTTAGTCAAATATGTAGTAATTTCATCGATCGGGACGGACCGAGTCTCAATCCTCAACAGTGCTCTACCCCACACCCATATCTGGTGTGCAAGTCACCTCAATACGGCACTATAATATGCATATCTAGGGTTTCAAACCCTCATAATATCATTTACAAGTATTACTCGCCTCGAACTGGCAAATCTCTAGCCAGCGACTCCTTTGCCCCTCAAATCGGCCTCCACGCGCATCGAATCTAACCAAAAGTAGAGTGAATGCATCACACTATGCCAAAGGAACAATACCCAATCAAAAATAATCAAAATATAACAAAAATCTTGAAACTAGCAAAACCCGAGCCCCGGGACCACTTCTCGAAAAATTTAAAACTCACATTACCGGATTTTTCGTCTCTCCACGAGTCTGTACATATCAAATTTACCAAAATCAGAATTCAAATTCTCTTTCAAATCCCAAATTTCCATTCATAACCCAAGCCCTAGCTCTTCAATTTTCTCCCAATTTTCCAAGAATTAAAGGTTGATTATTTAATAAAATAGTGTTTCGAGGTCACGAGACTTACCTCCAATCAATTCCCGTCTAAGCCCTCTTCAATTTCTACCAAAAAGCTCTCAAGGTGGTTCAAAAATGGAGGAAATGATAAATGGGTCGCAGATGAAATATCATAATTAAACCCTTCTGACGCACAGCTTTCCTTCTATGGGAACGCAAGACACCACTCGCGTTCGCGATGCACAAGAATCACTACGACCATTTTAACCCTTCGCGAATGCATAACACCTAACGCGGATGTGGTCCTTTATCTGCCTAGACTATGCGAACGCCAGCTCGATACCGCGTTTGCGAAGAACAAATCACACGGGCCTCAACCTTCTTATACGCGAACGCGATACTCCAAACGCGAACGCGATGCTCATGGACCTCCTAATACGTGAATGCGACTCCCACATCTCAAACGCAATGAACAACTAGGCAGGGCCCCAGACCCTTCTACACGGATGCGAGGCCATTATCGCGAACGCGATGGCCCAGATATTACAACTACGCGAACGCGAAGACCCTTCCGCGAACGCGAAGGCCAAAAATGGCCTGCAACAGCTGTGCAATTTTCTGCAACAAATTCTAAGTCCAAACTTCCTGTTTAACCATCCGAAACCACACCGACGCCCCCAAGACCTCAACTAATAGCACCAATATATCCCAAAATATCATACAAACTCATTTCAATCATCAAAACACGTCCAACAACACTAAAATCATCAATTCACATCGGAATCAAGCCTAAGTTTTTTCAAAACTTTCGAAATGCACTATCGATTAAAAACCCAACCAAACGATGCCCGAATGACTTGAAAATTTGCACACATTTCCAAAATTACCTAACGAAGCTACTGCAACTCTTGAAACTCCATTCCGATCCTCGGATCAAAATTTCACCTATCAACCGGAATTTGCCAAAATACTAACTTCGCCAATTCAAGCCTAATTCTACACCGGACCTCCAAAATCAATTCTGATCATACTTCCAAGTCACAAATCATCCCCCGAAGCTAACCAAATCACCGAAAATCACATTCGATCCCTCTAACTCAATAGTCAACATTCGGTTGACTTTTCTAACTTAAGCCTTCCTTAAAGAGACTAAGTTTCTTATTTTCTACCAAAACAAATCCAAATCAGCTCTAACACACGAAGAAGGGTCGTCACATCCTCCCCAACTTAAATAAACGCTCGTCCTTGAGCGCACCCAGAGTTGTATTAGAAGACAACCAATAGCTGAATGACCTTACAAATCATATACCCGGGGTGATCCCACGTCACACTATCTCACATAAGTCCGATAATACAACACAACTTAAATTTCACAGTCCATTTAGACCATAAACCGTAGAACCACATTGCACTTTCTGAAATCATACCCAAAATAAACCCGAACCATCTGAGCCTCGCTTCCCGCATCTTGTCATCAATGGGAGCCACGTACACCTTTTCCCGAACGTAATAGTGATATTTGGGGCCATTTATAAAAAAATATAATGGTGATATTTTGGGCCAAGCTGGTTTTGGGATTTGATTTTTGGAAAATTGTCAAAATATAAATTAAATAAATAAAATATATGCCAAATCTATATTTGCTAAAACCCAAATATTGGCAAAATTTATAACCAAACGGGTCCATAAAATCTTCAAATCTTCTTTTCATTATTAAAAAGGATTTTTACATATCTATACCATATAGAAAATCTTATTACCAAAAATGTTCATAATATTGTATTTACCCGCCTAGTCCATAGTTTTGCTACAAAAACTGTACCAAACCAAAAATAGATAAATTCTACCCTAAAAAGGCGCCAAATTTGTAGGAATGAGATTTAATGGTGATTCTATCACCATTAATTTCGAAATTTAAAACGGGAGAAAATCCATTGCAGCGTAATTCTCTCATTCTCCATATATTTTCCACCATTGATAGCCATTAAAAAGTTTGAAAGCTTTGAATTCAAATTTGGATTTTCAAAAATCATTATTTGTTTGGATTGGATGTTGTTGTAAATAATTCAAAATATGTTTAGGAGTTTATATCTCAATTTTGAGGGGTTTTGGTGAAGATTAGACTTGGTTTTGGCTGAATTTCAGATTGAAGCTCGTCGAAGAAGAAGACATATTTTTCCAGAAATTGTAGTTAAATTGTAGTTTTGTAGAATTGTAGATAAAATGTAGATAAATTGTAGATAATTTGTAGATAAATTGTAGATTGGGAAGACTAAGACGTCTACAAGTCTTCTACAATTATGTCGAAAATGACAATTATGCTACAATTGAAATGAGAATTGCAATATTAAAATTCAATGTATTCAGTTTGTAGATACAATTTCTACAAATAAATTACAAATCAGTTTAAGTATTGTATAAAGTTGAATTGTTACATTTATACTTCAATTAAACTACAATTCGAAATATGTTTAGGAGTGTATATCTCAATTTTGAGGGGTTTTGTGAAGATTAGACTTGGTTTTGACTGAATTTCAGATTGAAACTCGTCGAAGAAGAAGAAGACATATTTTTCCAGAAATTGTAGTTAAATTGTAGAATTGTATAAATTGTAGATAAAATATAGATAAATTGTAGATAATTTGTAGATAAAATTTAGATTGAGAAGACTAAAATTTCTACAAGTCTTCTACAATTATGTCGAAAATGGCAATTATGCTGCAATTCTAGGCATGATTTTAGGAGCATATATTCACTTTAGGTATATATTTAACTTATACCTTCAAGACTTAATCTTTTGGATAGTTCAAAGTGGAACTCATTGTAGGATAATCTCCATTTCTAATCTGAATCTAATTCCTAATAACTTACTAAGGATTAATACAATAGGCGTTTGGACAATATTTGGTAAAAGCTGAAATTTGAAGTTGACAATAAAAAGAGTATTTGTTAATTTGAGCTTACATACAATACAAATATCACTTGAAAAACAGTGAGTAATTTTCAGTTCATTCGAAATAAAATATTGTAATTTGGTAACTTATACATCTAATGAATTTAATAGTGATTATCGTATATTAAGGTGAAAGAAACATAAGGAAATAGAAGACGAGAAAAAAAGGGAAAAAGAATATATACTCCTAAAATTATGCCTAGAATAAATAAAACAAAAATTATACTCTTAATTTAAATTATAATATATAATTAACGCTTGCTGGTATAGATCGGTAAAATTCCAATTATGAAATCGGGTTCGTCGTCTCTCCAATTACATACAAGATCCAGAAAGCAGCAGTAGCAGCTCTTCTCTTTCTAATTCTCCCCTCCCTCCCCCCTTCTCTCTCAAAGCTCTATCTATTTTTGCGCACACACTTTGCGCTTAACCTACGCACCCCACTCACCACCGCGTTTCTTCGATCTTAAAAAATGCACATTCCATCTCAGATCTGAATGAAAATCAATCTCACGATCCATTTAGGGTTTCAGATTTCAATCAAAGTTTATTTACTCACTCTCTGTAGTGTGTGTGCATAGATAAGATGTTGACAAAGTTTGAGACGAAGAGTAATAGAGTGAAAGGTTTGAGTTTTCACAGCAAAAGGCCATGGATCTTAGCTAGTCTACACAGCGGCGTGATCCAGCTATGGGATTACCGTATGGGAACTCTCATTGATCGATTTGATGAGCACGATGGCCCCGTTCGCGGCGTCCATTTTCATAAATCTCAGCCTCTCTTTGTCTCCGGAGGTTCGATCTTCTTCTCCTTTTTGGTATAAGAATTTGTTGTAATTGAGTGTGGATCTATTGATGTAGGGTGAGTTTATGTGTGTGATCCATGACTTTACATTTACTTTTGTTTCATTTAGGTGTGATTGGACTGTAGCTGCACATATGTTTTAAATTAACAGGAGGAACTAAACCAAAATAAAATGATAGTTCAGGGGGTAGAATTCTATTTGCATGACAATGTGATGGAACGTGGATCTATTGATGTATGTTGATGACTATATGTGTAATCCATGCTTCTGAATGGGAAAATCAGTTTTATGAGGTTAAATAAGCGAACTTTAATAATACATTGTTAGAAATCGAAGAAAACAGCAATATAGGGACTAGATTCTATTTATATCAATGTTACGGAGTGGAGATCTACTGATGTGTCCTGATGAGTATGTGCTGTGACCCATGATTTAGAAAGTTACAAGTACTTTTGCTAGTTTATCTTCTGAATGATAGTTCTAGCTTGTATTCAGTTGGACCACAACCGTACAACTGGTTCAATTGAAGGTTAAATTTGTTAATTTCAAAATAAAAGGATCAAAACCCAAATTAAAACGATAATTGAGGCACTAAAATGCTATTTGCATTAAAATGTGATGGAATATGGATATACTGGTCTATGTGGTTGAATATTGGAATTGGATCTACTGGTGTATATGGATGAGTATGTGTATGGTCAATTACGCGAGAAGGCTGCTTTTATTATCTTATCTTACCCTTTTATAGAATCCTATATAAAAAGAAAAAGATCTTTTGAATAATGATAGTTCCAGTTTGTATGCATGAGTGGGCCAGAATAAAATTTGACATATCTGGTAGATGCTGTAGAGCAAAGAACTTTAAAGAAATGGCAACCAAAAAGTTAAACTACTAAAATAAAAAAGAGATATAAAAAGCGTAAGAAACTATTTTTTACTATTGAGTTGTCCCACATCGGAGGGATTTGAAGTCCTTGGTCTCCTTATATGGCTTGGACAATCCTCACCTCATAAGCTAGCTTTTGGTGTTGAGTTAGACCCAAGATCCATTCTTATCATGGTATCAGAGCCAGGCCCATCCCAATTATTGTTACCGATATTGGGCCCCTATTTATGTTGTCCACGCTCCAGAGATCTGGGCGTGGGGGGGGGGTGTTGAGTTGTCCCACATCGGAGGGATTTGAGGTCCTTGGTCTCCTTATATGGCTTGGACAATCTTCGCCATATAAGCTAGCTTTTGGGGTTGAGTTAGGCCCAATATCCATTCTTATCATGGTATCAGAGCCAGACCCATCCCAATTATTGTAACCGATGTTGGGCCCCCATTTATGTTGTCCACGCTCCAGAGATCTGGGCGTGAAGGGGGTGTTGAGTTGTCCCACATCGGAGGGATTTGAAGTCCTTGGTCTCCTTATATGGCTTGGACAATCCTCACCTCATAAGCTAGCTTTTGGGGTTGAGTTAGGCCCAAGGTCCATTCTTATCACTTACCTGGATCAACAAATGACTAAGACTAGTGCCACCCTTCTTTTGTAAACAAATAGAGTGTGGACCCAAACTGTTGAACCCCACGCAATTTTTTATTACCTTTTCTACATCCTCCGATGCATATAAAAAACCTGCTATTACAACATCTTTTTAGGACACGAGGCATATTACAATGCATAATGTGTTGAAGTAGTACGCCCTAATAAATGAGTCTAAATCATCGCAAAGTTTAGGGACCATAGTGAATTTTTCATACAACCAGTCTAAACTAAAAAAAATATTCACTTAGGTATCATCACCATCCGAGTTACCGGCATTGGTACTCAGTGTAACAAATCTCGGTATTCCTGAACAATTTTTTCGATCTTGCAGACTACTAGTTTACCCTCAATAAATAGTTGTGTTGACTAGTCTAACATGACTACCTATTATGGGTAAACTAGTTGTCGGCAGAACCAACAAATTGTTAGAAATGCCGAGATTTATTACACCGAGTACCATTAAAAGGTTACTTAGATGGTGATGAAAATTTTGCGAGTACTTTTAAAGTTTAGACTTGTTGTATGAAAATATCTCTTTGGTCCCTGAACCTTGCGGTAATTTAAATTCATTTATTAAGGCGTACAACTTATACATCCTTATAATTTGCCCCGTGTCTTCAAAAGATTGATGTAATGACAATTTTTTGTATGCATTGGAGGATATAAAAAAATAAATAATTTTGCATAGGTCAGCAGTTTGAGCCCACTCTCTATTTGGATTGCAAAAGGAGGGAGACAATAATCTTAGTCATTTGCTGGTCTATGTAAGAAATTATTTTTTATGCTTTCTATGTCTTTTTTATTTCAATTAGTCTTACGATATGCGCGTTGCGCGTGTAACCTATCTAAATGAGTATAAAACTTTTAAAAATCATATATATTATTTAAAATTAATGTGTAAATTTATTTCAACAAAAAATATTGATTATGTATAGTTAATTCAATAAGGAATATTAATTTATACCTTTCGCTCTCTATATTTTCTTTAAGCTCTTTTAACTACTACCTTAAATTACTTTTGAATAAATGTATCTAATTTATTTTCATTAATTTCAATATATACTGGGTAGTTGTTGTTTAATTTCAATATATAGATTTATCTTATCTATGCTTTAATTTTTGAGCATTGTAATTGGATTTGTAATTTAATATGTGTATAAATTTACAATATGTATTCAACTTATTCAAATAAGTAACTTAAAGTACATTATAGTATTTATTACTTTCAACTGAAATACTACTATTATTTTCAAAATGTAAGCGTGCCGTATGAAACTTATTTATATATGTTTTCACACTCGACCTAGTATGTTGTAAGTTGGTCTATATATTATTAGTAATCTTTTATTTTTGAAGACTTAAAAATTAGATCTAAAGTTTATTAGTAGATTTTTAACACGTTTATATACATTTTGTTGAATACACATAAGAAAAAGTCATAATTAGTGACCAAAATTTAGTTGATTTTAAAATCCTAAATATTAGTAGAATAATTACATTATAATTATAACAAATATAAAATCTATTTTTAAAGGATAAAAAAGGCGAACGACATTTCGCTAAGGGACTTCGTCTTAGGATACGCGCGATACCTTCTATCGATGCGCGTAAAATTATAAAAATATAAGCCTTTAACAATAAGATTTTTAAATATATAAGCTCTAGAATATGACAAATATTTAGTCTACTTAGTCAAAAAAAAGGTGGATAGCCTATCTAAGCATGACAACATCCAAGATAATCTTGAAAAACTTCGTGTTATTATGTATCTCGTTATGTAACAAACTTTCCTAGAAATATTATTAGTTTCCTTTTTACCAAAAAATAAAATTCATTACCCATCTATTTATGTTAACATATGCATTGAGGTAATATAGGTATTTCTGCAAATTAAATTATGATAATTAATGCAACAATAATTACTATTTCAAAGCCTTATGCCATAGTAAAATTTAATGAATTTAACAACCAAGCTTCTATGAAAATACTTAAGATTTAAATTTCAAAAACAACAAATAAATCATATGAAAGGAAAATAAAGGCAAAAGTGGTCTCACTAAACAAGGACAAAGAAAAAAACCCACATAAAAACGTGAAGTTTCCTTGTTGGAAACCAACAAAAATCTTTCCTCCTACTTTATAGTATCTTAATATATTATATCCTTATTAGGAGAGTACTAGATTATATCAGAATTTTATTTATTTAGACCTCCTAAATATAAGGAAAGTTTTTTATTTTTATAATTTTATTCCATATAAAATATATTTTCAAATGGTAAAATAGGCGAACGATATTTCGTTAAGGTCCTTCGTGCTTTTGATATATTATAGATATTTTAACTTTTTTATTGGTTTTTCTTTAAAGCTCTTTGCTCTAGAGCATCTATCAAATGTGACAAAGGCTTATTTTGCGAAGGATGATCTAGCTTTGTCGAGTGAAGCCCTCTTCCCATAGGATTCATCTATCTAATATGGCTAAGGCTTATTTGAGAAGCGTGATCTAGCTTATCTTCTGAATGGTAGTTCCAGTTTGTATATTCAGTTGGACCACAAGTGCATATTTGGCTCTATTGAAGGTTAAATGTGTTAATTTGAATAATAGAAGGATTCAAAACTGTATTAAAATAATAATTCCCGGGACTAAAATGCTATTTGCATCAAAATGTTATGCATTATGGATATACTGGTCTATGTGGACGAGTATTGAAATTGGATGAGTATGTGTGTGGTCTATTACTTGAGAAGGCTGCTTTTATTATTTTATCTTTCTACTTCAATGGAAAAAAGAGTCTCCCCTATATAAATTAGAAAAAGATCTTTTGAATGATAGTTCCCGTTTGTATGTTCTGGTAGGTTCTCTTGAACAAAGACCGGTAAAGAAAAGTCAATAAAAAAGTTAAAATACTGAAACAAAAACGTGACATATAAAGCATAAAAAACAATTTCTTACCTTGACCGGCAAATGAGTAAGATTAGTTCCTCCCTCCTTTTGCAAACCAAATAGAGAGGGCCCAAACGGATGACCCCCCGCACAAAATTATTTACTTTTTCTATATCCTCTAATGCATATAAAAAATGTTATTACAACATCTTTTGACGACATGGGACATATTACAGTTCCTAGGATGTAGAGATAGTATGCCCTAATAAATGACAAGGTTGAGACAAATTTTCGTATACTCCCTCCGGTCCAAAATAAGAGATTTTTTGGTCTTTTTCTTGTGGTCCAAAATAAGTGATTTTTCCAGATTTCAAGAATGAATTAATTATTTTTTTCCTAGATTGTCCTTGGAGTAATTAGTGTTGGAATATGTGTTTGGAGTGTTTATGTGAGATAGTAAATGTTAATTTGGTCAATTCCATTGCTAATTAATGCTAAAAGGTAAATTTCTTAATATGTGTGAAAATTATCCAAAAAAATCACTTATTTTGGACCGGAGGGATAACTAATTTAAACTTAAAAAAATACTCACTAAGTTCACATCACCATCTGAGTTATTCGTTAGCTGAACTCGGTATAGCAAATTTTGGCATTTTTGAACAAGTTTGTTGGTTTCGCCGACCCTTAATAGGTAGTAACCGACAAATATTTTTCAGAAATGTCGAGATCTGTTACACCAAGTACAACTATCGGATAACTCAGATGGTGATGAGAACTTAGTGAGTACTTTTTAAAGTTTAGATATGAAAATTTCTCTTTGGTATTTGAACCTTGCGATAATTTAGGCCCATTTATTAAGGCGTACTACCTCTACATCCTAGCCACTGTAATCTGCCCCGTGTCCTCAAATAATGCTGTAATAGAAGATCTTTTATATGCATTGGAGGATATAGAAAAGTAAATGGTTTTGCATGGGAGTCAGCAGTTTGAGCCTACTTCCTATTTGGGTTGCAAAAGGAGGGAGGGACAAATCTGAGTCATTTGCTGATCCATGTAAGTAATTGTTTTTTATGCTTTGTACGTCTCTTTTATTTTAGTATTTTAATTTTTTTGTTGGTTTTTTTAAAGCTCTTTGCTCTAGAATCTACCAGATATGACAAAGGCTTACTTTGAGAAGGATGATCTAGCTTTGCCAAGTGAAGACCCCCTTGCTACCTGATATGACAAAGACTTATTTTGAGAAGGATGATCTACCTTATCTTCTGAATGATAGTTCCAGTTTGTATATTCAATTGGACCACAAATGCACATTTGGTTAAATTGAAGGTTAAATGTGTTAATTTGAATAATAGAAGGATCAAAACCAAATTAAAATGATAATTCCCGGGACTAAAATGCTATTTGCATCGGTATGTGATGGAATATGAATATACTGGTTTGTTGGGATGAGTATTGGAATTGGATCTACTGGTGTATGTGGAAGAGCATGTGGTCTATTACTTGAAAAGGCTGCTTTTATTGTTTTATCTTAGCCCTTTTATAGGAAAAAGGGTCTCTGAATCCTATATAAAAAAGGAAAAAATCTTCTCAATGATAGTTCTAGTTTGTATGTGTGATTGAACCATAATAATTATTGAACTTTAAATGTGCTAAGTTGAAAATGCAATGTTTATCCCTTTTCTGTTTTTGGTGTAAGCAAGAATACATGGAAGATCTAGAGTCTTTTGTTGATGTTTTATGATCCTTGTAAGTAGGTTAAGGATTGCCCTTATGTTCCACCTTTTGTAACTATGAATGATTGCACTAGCTTTGGTGCAGTTAATATATATACAACAAATGTTTTACCTTCTCAAAAACAATGTGCTAAGTCGAATAATACAGGAACCAAAAATGGAAGTTTGCAATAATTCAGGGACTAAGTTGCTATTTGTATAACTGTATGACGGAGCGTAGATCTAATAATAATATGGATGAGGCTTTGTGTGATCAGACAAGAGGGGTTGCTCTGATGGTAAGCAACCCCCACTTCCAACCGAGAGGTTGTGAGTTCGAGTCTCCCCAAGAGTAAGGTGGGAAGTTCTTGGAGGGAAGGATGCCGGGGGTCTATTTGGAAACAACCTCTCTACCCAAGGGTAGGGGTAGGTTTGTGTACACACTACCCTCCCCAGACCCCACTAAGTGGGATTATACTGGGTTGTTGTTGTTGTTGTTGTTGCTTTGTGTGATCTGTGAATTTAGGAAGTACTTTCGCTTTTATCTTCTGAATGATAGTATCACTTTGTATGGGTAATTCAAACATAAGAACATAGTTCTAACTGAAGGTGAAATACTTAAATGTGCTACGTTGAATATTGGAGGACCAAAACCTTAATAGAGGATTATTTAGGGACTGAAATTCTATTTGCATTGCAGTGTGATGTATTCTGAATCTGCTTAAGTATGTGGATGAGTATATGTGTGTGATCCATGAATTTGTGAAGTTACTTCTCTTATTCATCTTCTGAATGATAGTTCCAGTTAATATGTACAACAGCGCAAGTGGAACATAATTGAACGTTTGGTTTTATTGAAATTAAATGTGAAAAAATTGAATAACATAGGGACAAATGGAATAAAACAATAAATTAGGGACTAAAACCTCTTTTTCCCCTTTTAACTTTGTTGGTTCTCTATAATTGTTGATGCACTTTGTTAGCTGTGGTTCCCGTTCTTTCTCTTTGCCTCCGAAGATTTGAAGCATGAGTATGATTCTACTCCTCTTTTCCTTCTCTTTTTGATAGTTTATCAAAGATCTGTTGAGTGAGTTTTGATTCATAGATTAATGTAGTGTTGTTTTCTCTTTTTTGATAAACGCGAAATTCCGGAGGCCAGTGGCACATGGTTCAGAACTCCTTGGATAATGTGCCTGCATCTCTACCCTTCTTCACTTAAGATATTGCTCATCTGCAGCTGGATTCAAACCCGTGATATGTGCCTAGCCCACATATGCGCTGCACTCTTACCACTTGTCCTAGGGGGTTGGGGGTGGGGGGCATATGTCTTCTTTAATTTAGTTTGGTTTCTTCTTTAATTTTGTCCATTATTGAATTTATTATAGAAATCAGGGCATATTGCTAATATTGCATTATCAGAAGCCTCAATTTTGGTGTCTAAATAACGTACTTTTGGGGCCACATATTTGTTAACTTTGCATGATCATGGCATATAATGGGTAGTTTCTGTTATGTTATCTGTTTTTTAAACTTCTAAACTGTGAAGGCTGCTTTCCTGTTGTCCATTTTTGCGACACTTTATTGTCTTGGTTTACTGGTAACATTTCTTAGAGTATATGTTGCTTTACGCATGCATAATGCAAATCGATTGAGAACTATTTCCTTTTGTGTATTTAAATTCTTGTTACTGCAGGAGATGATTACAAGATTAAGGTTTGGAACTATAAGCTGCATCGCTGCCTGTTTACCCTACTAGGACATCTTGATTATATCCGAACTGTTCAATTTCACCATGAATATCCCTGGATTGTTAGTGCAAGTGACGACCAGACCATCCGGATATGGAACTGGCAGTCTCGTACTTGTATATCCGTCTTGACTGGCCACAATCATTATGTAATGTGCGCCTCATTTCATCACAAAGAGGACTTGGTTGTCTCTGCTTCTTTGGATCAGACTGTTCGTGTCTGGGATATTGGTGCTCTAAGAAAGAAAACCGTTTCTCCTGCTGATGATATCTTGCGGTTAAGTCAGATGAATACTGATTTCTTTGGTGGAGTGGATGCTGTGGTGAAGTATGTCTTGGAGGGTCATGATAGAGGGGTTAACTGGGCATCGTTTCATCCTACACTCCCCCTTATAGTTTCTGGTGCAGATGATCGCCAAGTGAAAATTTGGCGCATGAATGGTATGCTCCTGAAATTCTTGATGTACTTGATTGCCATCTTTACTTGCTTTATTCCACATTCACTTTTCGTGTCTCGTCACCTGTGGAACCTAGAACACCAAAATAAGTTCATTTGATGAAACGATACATTGCAAACTTCATGCTATTTGCATATTTTTCAGTTATACATCAGTCTAGCTGCAAGACAACTTTTGTGCTGTCCACTTGTCCCTTAGAAGTAGGAGTATGTTATATGTCTTCCTTTCAGCTTATATTCAGAAATCATCCATTAGGATTTCCCTAATCACTGGAAATTGGTTGTTAACTTGAAAATCTGAGATGGTGATATCGCTACTATAGTATATTAATGTTGTTACCTGCATCTTTCTGTACCGTGTACATCTGAAGATGTTACAATGAAAAGCTGCATTCTGTTCATCCCCCCTCTGTCCTTTTTTTTTGTGGTGTGCGTGTGTGTGTGTGTGTGTGGGGGGGGGGGGGGTTAAAACCTTTCTGAAGCTTGCTTGAAGCTGACTTGAGTTGTACTGCAGTTCAGTGTCTTACTATCTATAATGAGGCAAAAGTTTCCCCCTCCCCGGAAGAACCATATTTTTAACTTTAAATACTCCTTTAGAGCAAGAATGGTTTTTTTCCAACTTGAAGCAATAACTGGATTAAAGTTGCTGGTTCAGCTTGTAAAACTATTTATTCTTGGTAGCAGAATTGTTGAACGGAGTCTTGCTGGTTGAAAAACTGCTTATTTTGTTGAAGGAATCTTACATTTTAAGTATTTTCTGATTGCTAGTGTGCCTTGTTGTTCCTAGATACAAAGGCTTGGGAGGTGGACACATTGAGAGGCCACATGAACAATGTTTCATGTGTTTTGTTTCATCCAAGGCAAGATATTATTGTTTCAAATTCAGAGGATAAGAGCATTCGAGTATGGGATGCTACAAAAAGGACTGGTCTTCAGACTTTCCGCAGGGAGCATGATAGGTTTTGGATCCTTGCATGTCATCCTGAGATGAATCTTCTAGCGGCTGGTCATGATAGTGGGATGATAGTATTCAAGCTGGAGAGAGAACGTCCTGCTTTTTCTGTGAGTAGTGATTCTTTGTTTTATGTAAAGGATCGATTTCTCCGAGTGTATGAGTATTCAACTCAGAAGGACACACAGTTGATACCAATTAGAAGGCCCGGTTCAAACAGTGTGAACCAAGGTCCACGAACACTTTCATATAGTCCTACAGAAAATGCTATCTTGATATGTTCAGACACGGATGGCGGCTCCTATGAACTTTATGTTGTACCTAAAGATAGTTATGGTAGGGGTGATACTGTTCAAGATGCAAAAAGAGGAAGCGGAGGGTCAGCTGTATTTGTTGCCCGAAACAGGTTTGCGGTGCTTGAGAAGAGCACTAATCAAGTCCTGGTCAAGAATCTCAAAAATGAAATTGTCAAGAAAAGCCTTCTTCCTATTGCTAGTGATGCAATATTTTATGCTGGCACCGGAAACTTACTATGCAGGGCAGAGGATAGAGTTGTCATTTTTGATCTCCAGCAGAGAATTATTCTTGGGGAACTTCAGACTTCTTTTGTCAGGTATGTTGTTTGGTCACCTGATATGGAAAGTGTCGCTTTGATTAGCAAGCATTCCATAGTTATAGCTGATAAGAAGCTTGTGCACCGCTGCACCCTTCATGAGACTATTCGTGTCAAGAGCGGTGGCTGGGATGACAATGGTGTATTCATATATACAACACTTACCCACATTAAGTACTGTCTTCCCAACGGGGATTGTGGAATCATCAAAACCCTGGATGTCCCTGTCTATATTACAAAAATATATGGGAACACTATCTTTTGCTTGGATCGAGATGGAAAAAACCGTCCTATTATTATTGATTCAACTGAATATGTTTTCAAGCTGTGTCTGCTTAGAAAGAGATACGACCAAGTTATGAGTATGATAAGGAACTCGGAGCTCTGCGGTCAAGCCACGATTGCATATTTGCAGCAGAAGGGTTTTCCAGAAGTTGCTCTTCATTTTGTGAAGGATGAGCGCATTCGTTTCAACTTAGCACTTGAAAGTGGGAATATTGAGATAGCTCTTGAATCTGCCAAAAAGATTGATGAAAAAGATCATTGGTATAGGCTTGGTGTGGAAGCCCTTCGGCAGGGTAATGCAGGTATTGTTGAATATGCCTACCAGAAGACAAAGAATTTTGAGAGGTTGTCTTTCCTATATCTAATAACAGGAAACTTGGAGAAGTTGTCTAAAATGATGAAAATTGCTGAGGTAAAAAATGATGTAATGGGTCAGTTCCACGATGTATTGTACCTTGGTGATGTCCGTGAGCGTGTTAAAATTTTGGAAAATACTGGTCATCTGCCCCTTGCATACATCACAGCTACTGCCCACGGGCTCAACGATACTGCTGAGCATCTTGCAGAGCAACTGGGAGATAATGTTCCATCATTGCCAAAGGGGAAGAAAGCTTCACTATTGCTGCCCCCAACTCCCATCTTGGGTGGTGGTGACTGGCCGTTGTTGATGGTGACGAAAGGGATATTTGAAGGTGGTCTGGACATTGCAGGCAGGGGAGGACAAGAGGAATATGAAGAGGCGGCAGATGCAGACTGGGGTGAGTCATTGGACATTGGTGAGGTGGAAAATCTTCAGAATGGGGATATCAGTATGGTGCTTGGTGATGAGGAAGGGCAAGAAGGAAATGATGATGAGGAGGTGGGATGGGATCTTGAGGATCTGGATCTGCCACCTGATACCGACACACCAAAGACTACTTCCCATGCTCGCTCTTCTGTGTTTGTCACCCCAACACCTGGCATGCCTGTGAGCCAGATTTGGGTCCAAAAATCATCTCTAGCTGCTGAACATGCAGCTGCTGGCAATTTTGACACTGCTATGCGGTTGCTGAGCCGACAACTAGGTGTTAGGAATTTCTCACCTTTAAAAGCATCGTTTATTGATCTTCATGTGGGAAGCCACACTCATCTGCTTGCCTTCTCCTCAACGCCAGTCATCACTGTGGCGATTGAGAGAGGTTGGAGCGATTCAGCTAGTCCTAATGTTCGAGGTCCACCTGCTCTTATATTCAAATTTTCTCAGTTGGAGGAAAAACTTAAAGCTGCTTATAAGGCGACAACTGGTGGAAAATTTTCTGATGCTCTTAGACTATTCCTGAGCATCCTTCACACCATTCCTCTGATTGTGGTTGAGTCGAGGCGGGAAGTGGATGAGGTCAAGGAACTGATTGTCATAGTGAAGGAGTATGTTTTGGGTTTGCAAATGGAGCTTAAGAGAAAGGAGTTGAAAGATAATCCCATTCGTCAGCAGGAGCTGGCTGCCTATTTCACACACTGTAATCTGCAGATTCCTCACTTGAGACTCGCATTACAGAATGCTATGTCTATCTGCTACAAGGCAGGAAATCTTAGCTCAGCCTCCAACTTTGCTAGGAGACTCTTGGAGACCAATCCAACCAATGAAAGCCAAGCCAGAACAGCCCGCCAGGTTCTGCAGGCAGCTGAGAAGAATATGCGAGATATTGCGCAGTTAAATTATGATTTCAGAAATCCTTTTGTCGTCTGTGGCGCAACCTATGTCCCGATATACCGGGGCCAGAAGGATGTCACTTGTCCTTACTGTGGTACTCATTTTGTACCGTCCCAGCAAGGGCAGCTTTGTACTGTTTGTGATCTTGCAGTTGTTGGAGCAGATGCGTCTGGCTTGCTTTGTTCGCCAGCACAGGTAAGGTGATTTCAGCTTCTCATGCAGTTATATTCAGCCATGTCATTAGATGATTCTAAATCTACGTCTTAGATGTTTAGGCATGAGTGATCAAGGACACGCTTTCTATGCGATTGTATCTGTGGTTTATATTTGTTTCGATAGTTTTGCAATCAGTTTTTACAGACTTTTGCCCCCGTTATTTAGTCTTTTCGTGGCTAATTTTTTTTATTGTAATAAACATGCAAGATTTTGACTTCAACCAATTTTTGAAGTGTGGTGAACCGAGTATGCTAGGGTATATAAATTGCAAAACCCCTCCGGACCTGAAGGCTGACCAAGTCATTATATGTTCCCATAGCCCCGTGCTCCAGGTTTCCTTAGCAGGTAGAAGCTGGAATACTTTTTGATTGCCATTGTTATTTTGGCCTGAAATTTAAATGAAGATATCAGATAAATGTGAAGGTTCTTAAGAATTTGAATTTCCTTTTTCAGTTATCAATGTCCATTCATGTGCATTCTAGTTTTGTTTCTATACAAAATTTGGCAATTCTGCCTTGCGTTTCGCCATCTCTTGTGCAAAGGTGCTCCATCACCAAGGCCCCTTTGCTATATTGTTACTTGGGCTGTTTGGCCACATGACCCACTTTCAAACTAATTAACCTTCAAGTTCTAATTATTGTAAGATGGAGAATTTTTTGAAATGACAGTTGTTCGGAGGTTTATTGCAAGTCGTAGTTATAGTTTAGCTAATACATTATGTAGCTACTAATTGCTTGACATAGCTTCCTTGTGATCTCAAACATAGGCTCAAACAGTTCTCAACAATGATACAAATATGAGAAACATTATAGCTTAAAGCTTAACAGTCAACCCTAGGCATATCATAGCCTAACACTACCCCGAGCATGGATAATTACCTCGGTGCTCGCACATCTGCTCAAACCCCACACGTATGCGTACTAATAGCACATAGCTATCGCAAATAAGTCATGCAACTAGTGCCTCAATAAGTTTAAATAAAATACTTATCTCAAACAAGCCAAACAATATTCTGTAAGCTCCATCCCGCATAAATCAACCTCCGAACGGCTCAAAACTAGCCAAAAGCAACTTAAAAACATTAGATGAAATATGAGACAAACCCAAAAATTAAAGATCGAATTTTTAATCAATTACTCAAAGCCAACCAAAAAATTAAACCTAGGCCCGCATCTATGAACCTGAAAAAACTTACAAATTTAGACAACCCATTCAATTACGAGTTCAACCATACCAATTTCACTCAATTCCGACTCCGAATCGGTGTTCAAGACCCAAATATTCACTTTAGGAGAGTTTAGACAAAAAATCCCAATTACTCTTTGTAATCATCAATCAAATGCCAAAATCGAAGATGTAATCATGGAATAAAATAAAAAAATGAGTAGTAATCACTTATCCAAATTCATATGGTAAAAATCGCATAAAAAATCATCCAAATCCGAGCCCCATAGCTCAAAATATGATAAAATAACTCAAGGGCCCGAAATAGAGTACTTATAATCACTGCTCAGATATATGTATCGCGATCACGAAGAAGAAAAACTCACACTGATCTGAGACACTCTATGCGTTTGCGAGTCTACTCATGCGAACGCGATGCCCACAAATGCCATCGATCCACGAACGCGACCAACTCCACGCGAACGCGAAAGAGGATTCACCAGCTCCCAGCTGCTCAACAGAACACCACGCGACCGTGATTCCACTTAGCGAACACCAAGTCCCCACAACTTACGCGAACGTAGTCTCCAGGACGCAAACATGATGAACAAAATGCCTAGCTCCAGATTAGGCCCGATTGCGTCTATATCTTCGTACTCGCGAAGAATAACTGTGACACAGGCAGTAAACCAGCTATGCATGGAGCTTCGAAATGATCTGAAATTCATCCAAAACTCACCCAAGCTCCTCGGAATCCCGTCCAAACATCCCAGCAAGTTCCAAAACATAACACAGACCGACTCAAGGCCTCAAATCACACATAACAACATCAAAATCACGAATCGCACATCAATCAAACTTTATGAACTTTTGAACTTTCAACTTCCAAAACTCGTGCCGAATTATATAAACTCAAATCGGAATAAACTCAAATTTTGCACACAAGTTCCAAATGACATAGCGAAGTTATTCCAATTTCCGGAACCATAGTCCGAACTTATTCCAATCTCCGGAACCATAGTCCAAAACTCGTGCCGAACCATATCAACTCAAATCGGAATGACTTCAAATTTTTTTCGCATGCAATTTCCAAATGACATAACGAAGTTATTCCAATCTCCGTAACCATAGTGAGAACTTGATATCATCAAAGTCAACTCCCGGTCAAACCTATGAATTTTTCAAATATTCAAATTACCAACTTTCGCCAATTAACACCATAACCTTTAAGAAACATCCAAATGTAAATCCGGGCATACACACAAGTTCAAAATCACCATCCGAACCTAACGGAACCATCAAAACTTCGATCCGGTCTCAAAACATAAAAGTCAAACTTGGTCAACTTTTCCACCTTAAAGCTTATAACACGAGATTCATTCTTCCAAATCAATTCCGAATCATCTGAAAACCAAAACTCACGATTCACACAAGTAATAATACATCTTACGGAGCTACTCAAGTCTTCAAACAACTAAGCGGAATGCAAATTCTCAAACGACTGGTCAGGTCGTTACACCGTGAGTTCAAATAAACAAATCACTTTAGTGGTAACTATTTATTACTCAGAAAATTCTCAATTTACGAGTGAAGATACATGTGACTTATAGAATTATTTTTTGAAAGAATACAGACAATAGCTTAAAAGACATATCAACAATATAAAAATCATACAAAATACCGTCATATTTCACTTAATTACAACCTCTAACCAGGGAAAAAAAATCTTTCATCGAAAATCCAAGACTAGTTGTCACGACACCAATTTCCCACCTTAGGATGTCATGATAATACCTATTCTCTAAGACTAGGTAAGCCTAACATATATTGAGAAATAGTAGAAATAATAATAAAACCTCAATTTAAACCATAAAACTATCACAATAAAATTCAACAGTACATCTATCAACAATTCCCAAAAACCTGGTGGAACCGAGTCATAAGATCTATAAGGATGTACGAATAGTCTCATATACAATACTGTTCTGGAACATGAAATAAACATTAGAACATCCAAAATCAGAAGGTGAGTTTGAGGCCTGCAAACATCGAGGAGGTATACCTTGAAGTCTCCAAAAGTGGCTAATCAATCAATAGCGTCCGTCACGTGATGATGTATCTGGATCTACACAAAAATGTGAAGAAACATAGTATGAGTACACTATAATGGTACCCAGTAAGTATTAAACCTAACCTCGGTAGATTAGTACAAAGCTAGGTTAAGACACCTACTAGGATAAAAGACAATGAACAAGTAATACGATAAAATAATCGAAGTCGAGAAAATAAATGACAGTAAAGCTGTTCCAAAATGTAAGTTAGCAACATATCTAAAGAAAAAATTGTAACAAGGAATGAACACATGTCAAAAAATCAAGAAATCAATACAGACAATTACAAGTGAAACAAATAAATAACAAAACGGTGCAACCAACAAGCCTCTTAGGCTTCATGGAATCGAACATGGGGATCAAGATCAACCTTAAAAAAATTAAGGCCATCGAGGAAATCACGGTGATAAATAATGTAAAGGCCGTGCAATGGCTGACAGGGCGGATAACGGCTCTGGGCAGATTCATATCAAGGTCTTCAGACAAGAGTCATCATTTCTTCTCTTTACTCAAAAAGAAAAACAATTTCGAGTGGACTCCAGAATGCCAACGCGCCTTAGAGGAATTGAAACGATATCTTACTAGTTTACCTTTTCTCTACACGCCAAAAGAGGATGAAATGCTGTATATATAAACTTGGCCGTATCCGAGATAGTGGTAAGCGATATGCTGGTTCGAGAAGAGCAAGGTACACAATTCCCTATTTATTATGTAAGTCGGACCCTAGGTGATGCCGAAACCAGGTATCCGCATCTAAAAAAATTAACTCTTGAATTATAAGCACATCGCAAAAATTGAAACCTTATTTTCAATGCCATCGTATTTGCATTTCGACAATGTACCCTCTCTGAGGCATATTGCATAGGCTTGAACTATAGGGTCAATTGGACAAATGGGACATCAAACTCGGGGGGTATGATATCGAGTATCAACCACGAACGACCATCAAGTCCCAAATTTTGGCAGACTTCATGGCTGACTTCTCACCCTCTCTCATGCCCGAGGTAGAAAAAGGAACTCTTACTAAAATTAGGCATATCTTCCAGGGTATGAACCCTGTTCACTGACGACGCCACAAATGTGAGAGGATCTGGATTTAGTATAGTCCTGAAGCTGCCTACAGGTGGCATAATCAGGTAGTCTATAAAAACTACAAGATTGACTAACAATAAAGCCGAGTACGAGGCTATGATTGCAGGTTTAGAATTGGCCAAAATCCTGGGAGATGATATTGTCGTAGCAAAATGCGTTTTACTCCTAGTAGTAAACACGGTAAATGGGAGCTACGAGCTCCGAGAAGACAGGATGCAAAAGTATTTGGACAAAATCCAAGTCACATTATGCCGCTTCAAAGAATGAAAACTGGTACACATACCTCGGGAGAAGAGCAACAAGGCTATTTTCCTCACAAACATGGGATCATCTTTTGAAGAAGATGATCTACTCCCCAGAGCTATTATTAAGCTGTCCAAATCAAGGGTCAACGAAGGTCATGTTGAGATTAATTTTACCAGCCTAACATGGGATTGGACAATAAATACATTGACTATCTGAAAGATGGAAAATTGCCCATGGATTCAAACCCCTGAGGACTAAAGTAGTGCGATTCTTGCTTGATAAAAACAAGATTCTATACAAAAGAACTTTCGATGGCCCCCTAGCAGTATGTCTGGGTCCAGGAGATACAGATTATGTACTCCGAGAAATTCATGAGGGTACTTGCAGAAACCACTCCAGCACTGTCCTTAGTCCAAAAGGTGATCGGGGCAGGCTACTACTAGGACAACATGGAAAAAGACACTAAGGAATTTGTCCGAAAATGCGAAAAATGCCAGAGATTTGCCCCTATAATTCGCCACCCAATCGAAGTACCTGGTCCTCTACAATATTTTGCTAAGGGCACTTAGTAAAGCAATAAGTAAATGAGGCAGAGGATTTTTACGTGGAAAAATCCCACACAAGAGGATAAAAAAATCACGATCTACACCTGTAGGTTTTTAACTTCACTAACTTGTAATCTTACCTATTACAAGCCACTTTACAATATTGCCTACTGCAAAGGATTTACTCAACTTGAGGTACCTTTACCACAAGCCACTTTGTGAGTATCCTAGTTACAAAGGCTTTTTCTAACTTGTGATGATAAGCCACTTTGTAACTCTACGATTACAAAGACTTTTCCATATGACTAAGTCTAGTCTATGGATTTACAAGAGGATTCCTAAGTAGTATGCTTCTAAGTAAGTGATTTTGGAGATATACTAAGTACAATAACAAGGTTATAACTCAACTAGGACAATAAAAATCAATCTTTTAGGAACCGGTCCGTAGTGGCATTCAACCTTTTCTTCAAGCTTGAGAGGTTGTTTTTTCTATTTTTGCAAGAGGCTTAATGAGAAATAGAAACCTTCCGGTGATGTTTTTGTATAAATCTCATTTGGTACAACTTGATCACATCACTTGAAATGATGTGAGTACTTTGTTTGGTTAGAGAATGAGTGGGCTGACACTATGGTAAAGTGCGACAGAAATAGTGTCATTGGTCACTTCATTTCTACCTGTGTCCAAATGACTTTGTATTGCTATGAGGAAACCACAAGAGCATCAGGTCCTTGTTTGGTTCTGTTGGACAATACGCTTTACGCTAGAGGGGGGGGGGGGGTGAATAGCGTTTTAAAATTATTAAGCGTTTTAGTGCGGAATTTAAAAACTTTGCAGAAATTAAAACAAGTGCAGTAAAAAGAACTTACACAATGATGTATCCTGGTTGGCCACAAACGTGGTTAGTCCAGTCCCCGAGAGACTCTCTCGAGATTTCCACTAAACTTGTCAAGCTTACGGGTGCTTAACAAACCGTTACAGTTGAGGACACAAGCCTCACCTAGGTGCTCGGGGATCACAATCCCAAAGACTTCAATTGCTCGGGGATACCAATCCCAAAGACTTCAATTGCTCGGGGATACCAATCCCAAAGACTTCAATTGCTCGGGGATAACAATCCCAAAGACTTCAACTGCTCGGGGATAACAATCCCAAAGACTTCAATTGCTCGGGGATAACAATCCCAAAGACTTCAATTGCTCGGGGATAACAATCCCAAAGACTTCAACCGAGGAATCACAAGTTCCTCAACAAACGAGAATCGCAATTCTCTTACAAACACAAAACACACTCACTTTACAAAGCACTCCTTAATGAGTAGATATGAGTAGAAATAGTACGCTCAAGATCACAACAACTTAGCTCAATAGAATGGCTCTTCAAAAAGCTTTATGGATGAATGGAAAATGATGATCAATGTAAGAAAGCTTTTAGCAATGAAAAATACTCAAATTGTATATGTTGTTGTTGTGAAAACACTGAGTTGAAGCTGTATTTATAGGTGAAAAACTCAGTCTTACCGTTGTCTAATTGCCAATTAAGGATTGCTGAAATTACTCAGTGACAATCGATTGTCAAGACTAAACAATCGATTGTTTGCCTATCGGATCAAAAATTCAATCCCAGATTTTACGTCAACAATCGATTACTTCAAATCACTAATCGATTATTTATAACGTTAAGAAATCCTTTCCAATTTTTGGCATAAAACATCGATTGTCCGGAAATCAACAATCGATTATTTTAACAACGTTCAGAAAATCTTTTCCAGATTTTACGCAAAACATCGATTGTTAAATATCAACAATCGATTACCTGAAGGTAATTGAAAATATATGACAACGGTCAGCTTCAACAATCGATTATCAAATGGAATAATCGATTATTAATTAATTTCAAAACTCTCTGTCTCATATATAATCGATTATCAAATGGAATAATCGATTATTAATTAATTTCAAAACTCTCTGTCTCATATATAATCGATTATCAAAAGCCACAATCGATTATCATTTTATTTAAAATCACTGGGAGACATTTTTCTCATTCTAATCGATTACCATTAGTTCATAATCGATTTTTATGAGTTTTGAAAACTTTGCCTCAGTTAACAATCGATTATCATAAGTACACAATCGATTGTTATGCAGTTTGCATAAACCTGATGTTAACTGACTTACTCACAATCGATTATCATTAATTCACAATCGATTGTCATGCAGTCTTGGCTTAGAGATACTCGATTATCATAAGTACATAATCGATTATCTTAGCCCAGATTTTTGAGGCATGCTTGGAAAACATTTTAACAAATGTAAATATGCATAGTTTAAAATCATTTGACACTTAATTTAAATATGCATGATTTTGGAAAAATAATTTTAGTAGAGAAGCCATGTTATGAGCCAAGTTGAGGAATCAAGATCACAATTAATATTGACTCAATTATAACATTTCTAAACTTTGTCTTGAGCTTCTTGTAATGCATCCATTTTGTGCTTGTCCTTGAGCACTGCTATATATCGCTTTTTGCTTTGTTTGACATTCATCAAAACCTACAAAAGAACACACGTTTAGTATATTGCATTTGAAACGTGTTTCCAACAATTTCCCCCTTTTTGATAATGGCAAACATAAGCGGGATATATGCAATAATTATTTTGATAATCCAAGACAAGTGTAAAGTATGCAAGTGTAAAGTATGCAATTTGATGTTCCCCCTCAATTCATGTTCCCCCTCACTTTTAGCATGAATGAAGTTGAGAGTGATATAGCATACTTCTTGATATCCCGTTTCTTCCCCCTTTTGCCATTAGCAAAAAAAATATATACAAGGGAAGAAAAAAAAATATGAAATAAACACAGGTTTATTTATTGGAAAATAGAGAGAACAAGAGTAATCGATTATTGATACAGTAATCGATTGTTTGACGGCAATTTTCCTGTAGAATACTTGAGTATTTTGCGTCATGCTTTTATGCTTTTATGAAATATATACCTGCAAAAAAATGTTAGACGCCTCCGACGCTCAAGTTAGAAATTATGTAAGAAATAAGATGCAATGCATGACTTAGATCAACTGGAGTCAAGGATCCCGAGTTCACTACGAATTCGGAAGAAGGACTCTTTATCTAAGGGCTTTGTAAAGATGTCTGCCAATTGGCTTTTTGTTTCAACAAATTCAATTTCGACATCGCCTTTTAGAACGTGATCTCTAATAAAATGATGTCTAATTTCAATGTGTTTTGTTCGCGAGTGAAGAATGGGGTTCTTCGACAAGCATATGGCACTAGTGTTGTCACATCTAAGAGGAATGTGGTCAAGACGTAGGCCATAGTCCAAGAGTTGTTGTTTCATCCATAGGATTTGAGCGCAACAACTCCCCGCGGCTACATATTCAGCCTCGGTTGTGGACAACGCAACACTAACTTGCTTCTTACTAAACCAAGAAACTAAAGCGCTACCGAGCAAGTGGCAAGTGCCGCTAGTGCTCTTGCGGTCCAATTTGCATCCAGCAAAATCGGAGTCGGAATAGCCAATAAGTTGGCATGAAGAACCTTTGGGGTACCATAGACCCACATTGGTAGTACCAACAAGATACCTTAGAATCCGCTTTACCGCAGTAAGGTGAGACTCTTTCGGACATGATTGATAACGGGCACAGACGCACACGCTAAACATGATGTCCGGACGACTAGCAGTAAGATAAAGAAGAGAGCCAATCATACCTCGGTACTTTTTGATGTCGACTTCCTTACCCTTTTCATCTTTGTCGAGATGATCGGATGTGCTCATGGGAGCTGCCATTTCCTTTGCACTGTTCATATCAAAGCGTTTAAGCAGTTCTTTGCAATACTTGCTTTGACAAATGAATGTACCTTCCTTCATTTGTTTTACTTGTAATCCCAAAAAGAATTGTAACTCACCCATCATGGACATCTCAAATTCGCTAGTCATTAAGTTTGAAAATTCCTTGCATAGAGCATTGTTAGTAGCACCAAAAATGATATCATCTACATATATTTGAACTAGCAAGATATCATTATTTTCATGCTTGACAAATAAAGTTGTGTCAACTTTTCCACGAATAAAATTATTTTCTAAAAGAAATTTACTCAACCTTTCATACCAAGCTCGAGGAGCTTGTTTTAAACCATAAAGGGCCTTTTTGAGTTTGAAAACATGATTGGGAAAATTAAAGTCTTCAAAACCGGGGGGTTGCTTTACATAAACTTCTTCTTGGATAAAACCATTTAAAAAGGCACTTTTCACATCCATTTGATATAAAATGAAGTTCATAGAAGATGCAAACGCAAGCAACAAACGGATGGCCTCTAATCTAGCTACCGGAGCATATGTCTCATCATAATCAATCCCTTCTTCTTGATTATAACCTTGAGCCACAAGCCTAGCTTTGTTTCTAGTGATTATGCCATTTTCATCTAATTTATTTCGAAAAACCCATTTCGTACCAATTATGGTATGACCTTCGGGTCTTGGCACCAAATCCCAAACGTTGTTACGTTTGAATTGGTTAAGCTCCTCTTGCATTGCCAAGGTCCAAAATTCATCCCCAATTGCTTCAGAGATGGTTTTGGGTTCAATTTGAGAAACAAAAGCAGTAAGATCTAAGGTATTTCTAAGGGAGCTCCGGGTACTTACCTTCCCTCCAACGTCGCCTATTACCTGATCGAGAGGATGGTCTTTGACTGTCCTCCATTCTATTTGCTCTTTTGGTTCATTTTCCGGTTGAGGAGCTTCTTCAATTTGTTGTTCCACCGTTTTGTCAATTTCTTTCCTTGGTGGTTCTTCTTGAATTTTGTCCTTTAGGCTTTCCAGAATACCTGAAAGATCAAGACCACAATCCTTTCTCGCCAAGCGAGTATTATCTTCGGAAAATACAATATGAGGAGATTCCTCTACAACTTGGGTTCTTTTATTAAAAACCCTATAAGCTTTACTACGAGAAGAATAGCCAATGAAGATACCTTCATCCGACTTTGCATCAAATTTTCCTAGTTGGTCCTTTCCATTGTTGTGCACAAAACATTTACAACCAAAAACACGTAAATGTGAAATGTTAGGTTTTCTACCTTTGTAGAGTTCATATGGGGTTTTTAAGAGTATCGGCCGAATTGCTACTCTATTCAAAACATAGCATGCGGTACTCACGGCGTCTGCCCAAAAGTGTTTGGGAATCTTAGCTTCGTCGAGCATGGTTCTAGCCATCTCTTCGAGACTCCTATTTTTCCTTTCCACCACCCCGTTTTGTTGTGGTGTACGTGGAGCGGAAAAGGTATGCTCGATTCCGAGTTCATCACAAAAATCCGCAAAGAGATTGTGATCAAACTCTCCCCCATGATCACTTCTAATGGAAGTGACAGTTGATTCCTTTTCATTTTGAACTCTTTTAAGAAAAAGCTTGAAGCTAAGAAATGCATCACTTTTATGTGCAAGAAATAATGTCCATGTAAATCTAGAGAAATCATCAACAATTACAAAAGCATATCTATTTCTTCCTAGACTTTCGATACGGGATGGTCCGAATAAATCCATATGCAATAGTTGTAAAGGTCTAGAGGTTGAAACAACATTTTTGGATTTAAAAGATGCTCTTGTTTGCTTCCCCTTTTGACATGAATCACAAATAGTATCACTTTCAAATTTTAAGTTGGGAAGACCAATCACTAGATTTTGAGAAATCAATTTATTTAAAAAATGCATGTTCATATGAGCTACTCTACGATGCCACAACCACACATTATCATCTTTGCTCAACAAACAATCAACATACTCGGATGAGGAGTTTTCAAGATCAACCATGTAAATATTGTCAACTCTAAAACCACGTAGAATAATCTTGAAGTCACTACGTCTAAACACTAAACACTCATCCGAATCAAACAACGCAAGATTTCCCTTGTCACATAATTGACTTATGCTCAAGAGATTATGCTTTAAACCTTTGACAAGTAATATATGCTTTATAGAGGATTTTTCATTCTTACCGACCGATCCGATGCCAATAATTTGTCCTTTATTGTTGTCACCGAATACAATGCTTCCTCCTTCTTTGTGCTCTAGTTGAAGGAATTTGGATTCGTCTCCTGTCATGTGTCTGGAGCATCCACTGTCAAGGTACCATAGTACACTTGATCCCTTCAAGCACACCTACAAAGCAAATTAATATTCTTTAGGTACCCATACCATTTTGGGTCCTTGGGGGTTAGGCAAATAACGACCATAATAATATGAAGAATCTCTATGCTTTGTAAAACACATAGGTGCAATATGACCTATACGATTGCAGTAATGACATACTACGTTCGGGTTGTGTTGATGCCTAGGTTGAGCCAACAAAGTTCTAGGCGAATGAAAAAGATTAACACTAGACATATTGTTCCCATTTCTAGTATAATATCTAGATGGTCTAAAGTTATTAGTGCTAGACTTGTTGAAGGACCTAGTGTCATGTCTAGGTGGTCTAAGCTCGTTCCTAGAGTTATTTCTTGGTTGCCGAAAATTACTATTTGTAGGCTTGTTTGCAAGAATCCTAGATTCGGATCTAGGTTGTCTAAAGATATTAGTTCTACCCTTATTTTCATACATTCTAGCATAATGTCTAGGTGGTCTAAAAGAATTTGTTCTAGGCTTGTTTAATACCTTAGAGTTATTTCTAGGTGGAGTAGTGAAGTTTTTGTTTTTATGCCGTTGATATTTCTTAGGCGTTTCTTTTTCAACAACTTTAGGAACTTCTTTACTACGTGTTTCTAATGTTTTCCTAAGTTCTGTGTTTTCTAGTTTTAAGGACTCACAAGCAGTACAAGTAGAGCATTTATCAACACAAGAGGCTTCATGCATAGTCTTGATGACTTGTCTAAGTTCTATACTATCATTTAACAAAAATTGATTTTCATTTGCAAGATTCTCGTTATCACGAGACAGATTTTCAACACCTTTTTGAGCTAAAGAAAGACATTCTTCAAAGTTCTTGTCTTTTAAAAAGAGTTGTTTTTGAAAATCCTCTTCTTGTAAAGAAAGAGTTCTTTGTAAATCTTTAATAGTCTTAGAAGCAGTTACCAACTCATCATGCAGTTTGTTATAAGCAATTTGCATATCGTTAGATGTACTTACCTCGTCTTTTTCGTCTGCCATGAGGCACTGACCAGTTGATTCATCGTTTGTGCTGACCGCTTTTTGAGGCGTGTTTTCGTGCAATTCCTCAAGTTTGTCCCACATTTCCTTAGCAGTTTTATAGTGGGAGATTTTTCGCCAAAGTTCCTGGTTCAAGGCGTTATGTAATATATTCATAGCTTTAGTGTTGTATTCACTTACCTTATCTTTCCCGACTTTTGTCGTCAGTTGATCACTGTGTTTAATAGCTTGCCATAGATATAAATCGTTTGCCATTGTAAAAACTTGCATCCGATATTTCCAGACTGAGTAGTCGTTTTCGTCTAATATTGGAGGTGACATGCTGCATTCTCCTTCACCTATTCCTGCAAAGAAATTTAGAGTAGAAGCCATGGATGGTTCTCTCAAACGGTTAAGCTTTTCAGAGAGTATGGCTCTGATACCAATTGTTGGACAATACGCTTTACGCTAGAGGGGGGGGTGAATAGCATTTTAAAATTATTAAGCGTTTTAGTGCGGAATTTAAAAACTTTGCAGAAATTAAAACAAGTGCAGTAAAAAGAACTTACACAATGATGTATCCTGGTTGGCCACAAACGTGGTTAGTCCAGTCCCCGAGAGACTCTCTCGAGATTTCCACTAAACTTGTCAAGCTTACGGGTGCTTAACAAACCGTTACAGTTGAGGACACAAGCCTCACCTAGGTGCTCGGGGATCACAATCCCAAAGACTTCAATTGCTCGGGGATACCAATCCCAAAGACTTCAATTGCTCGGGGATACCAATCCCAAAGACTTCAATTGCTCGGGGATAACAATCCCAAAGACTTCAACTGCTCGGGGATAACAATCCCAAAGACTTCAATTGCTCGGGGATAACAATCCCAAAGACTTCAATTGCTCGGGGATAACAATCCCAAAGACTTCAACCGAGGAATCACAAGTTCCTCAACAAACGAGAATCGCAATTCTCTTACAAACACAAAACACACTCACTTTACAAAGCACTCCTTAATGAGTAGATATGAGTAGAAATAGTACGCTCAAGATCACAACAACTTAGCTCAATAGAATGGCTCTTCAAAAAGCTTTATGGATGAATGGAAAATGATGATCAATGTAAGAAAGCTTTTAGCAATGAAAAATACTCAAATTGTATATGTTGTTGTTGTGAAAACACTGAGTTGAAGCTGTATTTATAGGTGAAAAACTCAGTCTTACCGTTGTCTAATTGCCAATTAAGGATTGCTGAAATTACTCAGTGACAATCGATTGTCAAGACTAAACAATCGATTGTTTGCCTATCGGATCAAAAATTCAATCCCAGATTTTACGTCAACAATCGATTACTTCAAATCACTAATCGATTATTTATAACGTTAAGAAATCCTTTCCAATTTTTGGCATAAAACATCGATTGTCCGGAAATCAACAATCGATTATTTTAACAACGTTCAGAAAATCTTTTCCAGATTTTACGCAAAACATCGATTGTTAAATATCAACAATCGATTACCTGAAGGTAATTGAAAATATATGACAACGGTCAGCTTCAACAATCGATTATCAAATGGAATAATCGATTATTAATTAATTTCAAAACTCTCTGTCTCATATATAATCGATTATCAAATGGAATAATCGATTATTAATTAATTTCAAAACTCTCTGTCTCATATATAATCGATTATCAAAAGCCACAATCGATTATCATTTTATTTAAAATCACTGGGAGACATTTTTCTCATTCTAATCGATTACCATTAGTTCATAATCGATTTTTATGAGTTTTGAAAACTTTGCCTCAGTTAACAATCGATTATCATAAGTACACAATCGATTGTTATGCAGTTTGCATAAACCTGATGTTAACTGACTTACTCACAATCGATTATCATTAATTCACAATCGATTGTCATGCAGTCTTGGCTTAGAGATACTCGATTATCATAAGTACATAATCGATTATCTTAGCCCAGATTTTTGAGGCATGCTTGGAAAACATTTTAACAAATGTAAATATGCATAGTTTAAAATCATTTGACACTTAATTTAAATATGCATGATTTTGGAAAAATAATTTTAGTAGAGAAGCCATGTTATGAGCCAAGTTGAGGAATCAAGATCACAATTAATATTGACTCAATTATAACATTTCTAAACTTTGTCTTGAGCTTCTTGTAATGCATCCATTTTGTGCTTGTCCTTGAGCACTGCTATATATCGCTTTTTGCTTTGTTTGACATTCATCAAAACCTACAAAAGAACACACGTTTAGTATATTGCATTTGAAACGTGTTTCCAACAGGTTCCTAGCTCCTGAATCAATAGCAATTCATCTTTAGCTGAAATCTGTTAACGCTTGCAGTAATACAAATAGGTCAGGTTCCCTATCTGGTTCTTAGCATTAAGTTTGTTAGATCATCAAAACACCAGACAAGAGCATTTAAGATCTATCAATTCCTCCTTTTTGATGATGACAAACTTCAACAATTATAATTCGGAATTGAGGCAGTAGAAACCAAACCAGTTTCAGAGAGTTCCCCCCTGAAACTATGCCTTATCTTAAAGAGTAATAGAGCATAAGAACCAGTTCCCCAAATGTGTTTCCCCCTTTTGTCATCATTAAAAAAAACAACACAAAGAAGTCCAGCTAAGCTAACTCATACTACACATGTTCACAATCATGAGAAAGAATAGAACATAGAGAGACAGTACAATACATAATAAAAAGGATTCATATTAATAGTTTTTAATATGCCTCTTCCTTTTTCAAAGGAAGAGGCTACATTGGACTTATTCACAAGAGCAGTACTAGTAGTAGTACATCCCAACCATAAAAAAACCAAGAAAAAAAACATCCACCAACCATAAAAATGAAACAAGAAAAAAGGAAACATATCCAGAAAACTGGTCACTGAAGGGGTTCTTAGAGGCACTAGGTGGAAAAGCTTGGGAGCTACAACAAGTGTCTGGAGAACAAGGTCTATTTGGGCGTTTCCCGACTTTTTCTCGTTGAGCAGTTCAGCCTTAAGGTTCTTGACTTGCACCCTAAAATCAATATTTTTTTGGGTGGAACGGATGACCTCATCATTTGTCATGGGAACCGGTCGGGCTTGCTGACCTTCCAGGATAACATTCCTGGCCTTCAAATGGCATATTTCCTCAGCTACACTGTTCTGGGCATTGAAGAGCCGAGACAAATTGAAGTACTTCCTACACCCCCATACTTCTCAGTACACTCACACTCTTCCAAGGTTGTCTGTGGGAATGTCTACTTAGGGGTCCCCACTTTACCTGTGCCCAATGGAACCTTACACATGAGTGAGTAAGAATCCATAGGGAAGCTCGTGATTAACATCCTTGAAATTGGCCACCTTCTACATGTGTTCACTCATTATGGCAGGCAGACTCACAGGGTGGAAACCGTCCAGTTGCTCCATTAGGTATAGATCAGATTTTGAAGTTACAGACCTCCTTTCTGCTCGAGGCAATAGTAATTTGTTAACCAGCTCAAACAATAGCTAGTACACAACAAGTAGTGCTTTGTTATGGACCTGGTCCCCTTTCTGATTAGAATTATCTTTCCCCACTGCATTTTTGAAGTTGTACTGACAAACATCTCGTACACTCGACAGCCCAACTATAGGAACTTGCAAAATTCCTCCAAGAAATTTCACATTAAAGATAGTGTCCAACCCATTGACCAAAGAACAAACATGGTCAATATCGATTGGAAAAAGACCGGCAAAGAAACTCTGTACCTCCTCCTCACACACTTTAAGGGCATCAATGTAGAATAGATGCATCCATTATTGAAACTCCGCCATTTATAGAATTTGGTGCATTCCAGCCATTTTCGAGATTGTTGGGTCAAACGTACGACCCAACAGAACTTTTTGATTTCTTAGGCACTTAGAGACAAGGTAAACCTCACTTCTTGCTTTCTTTTCCAGAACTAGGTTCTTCAACTGTTTCAGATTTGTGTTTCCTATTCTTTTCTCCACCAACTTTACCTTTCCCCTTGGATTAACAAGAGTATCCTCATCATTCACTACCTTCTTAATCTTGGATTTAGAAGTAGACACTTTCTCCATGGAAACAGACCGACTTTTTCGAGGACTGCCTTAGAAGGGAACCAGGTTCCTCAGGAGTTCCTTCTTCCACCTCCACTACTGGGATAACTTCATCACTTAAAGGTACACCAACCTTTATCAATTTTCTTCTTTTCTTCTTACTACTTTTCTTTCTCTTTTGGAGTGCAGAATCGTAGGCCACTTAATTTTAAAATAAAGGGTGGAGACAACCCTTCTCTTACTTATGATTGCATCAAGGGCCACGTTGTCCAGGTCTTCTTCATCACTAGATCGCATTTCTGGTGCTTGAATTTCCAGAGGCACAATATTGATTGTACGAACAACAATGTCTGTCCCGGGGATGAGAATCCTGATCTGGGTCCTTCGGAGAGGGATTAGGTTCCTCATGTGATGCCCAGTAGTGTATACTACTGCATCCCCATCAACATCCATAATGGCCCCTTCTACCCACACGCTCATGTTTATGAGAAATAACTTCATGCAATACCCCATAAGCAGAAACCACAAACACAGTCTTTTCTTCTTCAACCGATGCTTCCACAACCATGAAATTGACGGCAGCGATGGCAAAACCTTTTTGCACTCAGTATTTTCATCTTGTTCTCCACTTAGGGTTTGACTTGTGGGAACAACAGATGACAGGGAAAGAGGAACAACAATGTCAAGGGTTTCTGAGATGGGAAGAGATATGGAGACTGGTAAAGGTGTGGCTGCAGTAGTAGGAGTGATAGAGGATGGTGAAGGCTTAGTAAAAGCGAGAGGTTCCATGATGGGTCAGAGGTAGTAGCCACCGAGGCAGAGAAATCAGAAGTTTTCTCAGCAATTCGGAGAAGAGGTGTGACGATCCTTCCTATTTTGGGTGAATATAGAGTAGGGATTATGGTCAAGAAGAGCAGAAGTGAGGGTTTTTAAAAGAAGAGAATAATTATGAAGGGAGAGGAATAGACACCGGTTCTGAAACGGCGGTTGGACGTGGAGAATTGCAATGTTTCAGAGGGAGATGGAATGTTTGAGTTGAAGGGACGTGACAACATGATATGAAAAGTTGATGATATGGCAGCTGTATTTTATACCTTTTGAAGACATGTATTAAAATGGATGCACAGAACTACTAACCTTTCGTACAAGAACCTGGTTCTTTAAAAAACATTTTCTTCATCCCCTTTTTGAAGAGAATTAATCCTCTTTTATCAGTCATGTACTGCATCTACTGCTTCTATGCCTATCATGGCTGTCTACCTACAACGGTATTGAAGTGAGTTAGACAGGGACAGAAAACACTTTGAACTAATTATTTCTTAAGAATACGAGCCAGCTAAAGAGGAATCAGGTTCTTAATTTGGCTTCAACAGACCCATCTTTACTTTGTTTCTTTCGAACTGTTCCCTACTTATTGCCTTATTAAAAATGTCTGCAATTTGATCTTATGTGCTATAGAACTTCATGCATATCAACCATCTCTCCACATTATCTCTTAGAAAATGATGCCTCACATCACTATGTTTGATCCTTTTATGTTGAACTGGATTCTTTTCCATATTGAATGCACTGGTGTTATCACATGGGAGAGGCACAATCTCAGTGAGAACTCCAAAATCCTCCAGCTACTACTTGATCCACAGAAGCTGAGCACAGCAGGATGCTGCAGGTACATATTCAGTTTCAGTTGTTGAAAGAGCCATTGAATTTTGTTTCCTTGTCCCCAAGAGATAAGATATGATCCTAAGAAGTGAGCCATCCTAGAAGTGCTTTTGTGTCCACAAGATAACCTGCATAAGCATACACAATTAAATTAAAACTGTCACCTAATGGATAATGTACCACCAGGTCCTGCATGCCTTAGAGATATCTCAGTATTGTTTTGGCAGCCTTCAAGTGAGATTCCTTGGGATTTGATTGAAACCTCGCACACATCCTCACGCTGATAACAATATCAGGTCAACTAGCAGTGAGATAAATAAAAGAGAGACCCAATGATGCATCTATACATTCTTTGATTCACATGAGATCTGGTTTTATCCATGTACAGTCGAGTGGCAGTTGCAATGGAATGTCTATCACTTTTGATGCTTCCATGTCAAACCTCTTCAAGAGTTCCCTGATGTATTTTTTCTGATAGATGGAAGTATCCTTTGGGGACTATTTTACTTGAAGACCCAGAAAGAAATTTTATTCCCCCCATCATGCTCATTTCAAATTTGCATCCCATAAGTTTTGCGAATTCTTCACACTGAGAGTCAGCTGTTGCTCCAAAAATGATATCATCAGCATAAACCTGAACAATGAGCATGCTCCTTCTTTGTTTCTGTAAGAAAAGAGTGTTGTCAATTTTCCCTCTCTTAAAGCCATTTTCTAAGAGAAATTTTGACAATATTTCATACCACGCTCAAGAAGCCTGCTTTAGCACATACAGAGCTTTGTCTAATTTAAAAACATATTCAGGGTGCTCATGACATTCAAACCCAGTGGGTTGCTTCACATAGACTTCTTCCTTAAGCAGTCAATTCAAAAATGCACTTTTGACATTCATTTTGGATAAAGTGAATTCCATGTGAGAAGCAAAGGCGACCAAAATTTTTATGGCTTCCATGCGAGCCATTGGAGCAGATGTTTCATCATAGTCAATCCCTTTCTCCTAATTGTAGCCTTGGACTACTAGACTAACCTTGTTCCTTGTGGTAATTCCATGTTTATCGAGCTTGTTTCTGAATACCCACCTGGTTCCTATAATGGTTCTATCTAGAGGTCTAGGTAACAGGTGCCAAACACTATTTCTCTCAAACTAATGCAACTCGTCTTGCATGGTTGTATTCCAATCTGCATCTTTTATGGCTTCCCCGATGTTATTGGGTTCAATCTAGGAGAGAAAGGATGAGAAGACAAGTGAATTTCTAGCTCTTGACCAGGTTTGAACTCTTGAATCTAGAGGAGTGATTATGTTGTCTATAGGGTGAGAACTTGAGTTCTCTAGTTGGATGTCTGGGGTTCATTCTGAGAGGAAAAAGGTATGTCTGGCTGATTCTCCTTTATCCTTCTGTTATATGCCAGTGGAGTTACATGAACTACATCAACCACTCTTTCTTCAACTTCATTGATTGTAATTGAAGTGCTTGGTTCTGTTGATGATGAGGTAGCATTAGCTTCATTTGGATCCTTTACTTGACTCATCATGTTTGCCTTTCCGTTTGTCATGTTAAGGACTTCCCAGGAACAAGTAAGGGTTCTCCATCTTGATCTTCCTCAGCACTCTTCTCAAATGATGGATGAGATTCATCAAAAATAACATGGACGCTTTCTTCAACACATTGAGTTTGCTTATTATATATCTTTTAAGCCTTGCTTTGAGAAGAGTAGCCAAGAAATATCCCTTCGTCACTTTTGGCATCGAACTTATCAAGTTCATCCTTTCCATTGTTGATAACATAACATTTGCATCCAAATGTTCTTAGGTAAGTCAGCTTGGGTTTTCTTCCATTCAGCAATTCATATGAGGTCTTGTTCAGAATTGATCTGATCATGCACCTGTCCACTAAGTAGCAGGCAGTGTTGACAGCTTCAGCCCAGAAGTTCTTTGCAAGTCCACTGTCAATCAACATTGTTCTTGCCTTTTCTTCCTGAGTTCTATTTTTTTTTCTACTACTTCATTTTGCTATGGATTCTGGGAGTTGAGAATGTGAAAGATGCCATTTTCATTGCAGAATTCATCAAATTTGACTGTCAAAATTTGTCCCATGATATGATCTAATGCATACAACTCTAGTCTCCATCTTCACATGGATTTTCTTCACAAAGGCCACAAATACTTTAATAGTTTAATATTCTGTTACGAGAAACAGAGTCCATGTGAATCTAGAATAGTCATCCATGATTACAAAAGTGTATCTCTTTCCTCTTCTGCTTTGCACCCTCATAGGTCCACACAGATCCATATGTAGGAGATCAAGTGGCTTTGAGGTTCTCACATCTCTTTTTGGCTAAAAGTAGGACTTTACATGTTTTCCTCTAGCACATGCATCACAAAATTTTTGAGTTTTGAATTGTAACATAGGCAGACCATGGACCAGGTCCCTATGAATTAGTTTGTTCAGAAGGGAAAAACTTGCATGGCCCAGTCTTCTGTGCCATAGTTCAGCATCATCATCAACCGCCTTCAGAAAACTCAGATCATGACTTTGTAAAGATTCAAAATTAGCAATGTAGATGTTCTTGTATCTTTTGGCCACCAGAACTATTTCACCGATCACAAGGTTAGTGTATGTAAATATTTGGACAACAATTCTACCTTGTTTCCTTTATCGCAAATTTGAGAGACATTTAGGAGAACTTAAGTCCATTGACAAAGTACACATTTTCAATAGAGCGAGTGAGTGACTTCCCAACTTTTCCAACTCCAAGAATGTACCTTTTTTTGCCGTTGCCAAAGGATACACTCCCTTATTGCAGGGCTTTTAGTGAAAGAAAGTCTGTGGTGTTCCCAATCATGTGTTTCAAACATCCACTATCCATGAACCATTGTTGACCTCTTCCCTTCACTGTTCCTGCACAAGAGATAGGAGTTATTTTTAGGAACCCAAACAAGTTTGGGTCCTTTGTAGTAACCAAAAGGATGAATAAGAGCTCTCTTAGTCCATGCAGGTAATGAGTATTTTTTTGAGTGGAACATGGTCCATCTTTTGTGGTCACAGTTTCAGCAGCCACTTTGTATTTCGGTTTTGATTGATTCTTAGCATGGTCACCTTCCTTCAAATGGCAAATGTTCCCACATTGGGTATGGGGGTGATGTGCCGGAGAATTTTGGCACACTTTAATACTAATTGCTTATATTCTAGCTTGTTTTAATGCAGTTATAACTGATACTCATGTAGATATGTTATTCTTATAGCATAAGAGGAATGGAAGACCAATGATATGAAAATGGAAGCAAAAACAAAATAAAAGAGCATGATATTGCACAAGTGCAAAATCTACGGACTATTCTACAGTCGCATATCACACATGCGGACCGCAGAATCGTACTTCAAATCGCAGAACATTACAAAGTCTGGAGCTAAAAACCATGTCAAGAATGCGGTGCAATCTGCGACCACAGAATCAACATGTAGACCGCAGAAGTGTCGCATATCGAACAAGAAGAAAACACAGGAACGAAGATGCAATGCAAATCTAAGGTCACATAACTCAAATGCGGACCGCAGAATGGAAGTACGATAAAGGCCTGACAACTAGGGTTTGGATCTGTGGAGAGGTTGCTCAAAATGCGGACTGCAGACTTGCTATGCGACAAGTCTACGGTCGTAGACGTGACCTGGAAAGGCAAACTTGTCCATTTTCTGTCCCGAAATTAGTCTACCTATAAATAGTTTTAAGAGACCTTTGTGGGCTCATCTTGTCTTACTTTTGAGCTACATTCCAAGGCATGAAAATTCACTCTTTTTAGAAGCTTTTGTGTGAAGAATCTCTTCTTTGTGAGAATTCATGACATTTAAAATTAGTTGGTTTTTGTATTTTAGCATGTGTAGCTAGTTTTAAATACTAAGGCTGTGGACCCTAAATGGGTGTTATGTTAATAAGTGTTTAACATTGAATATATATCTATATATATATATATATATATATATATATATATATATATATATATATATATATATATATATATATATATATATATATATATATATATATATATATAATGGTTTGTTGATATTTAGTTACTTCTCATTCTTCATTATTGTTGGTGGTTGCAAACATTAACAAAATCCATTAAATTCTTGCTTTGCTTGGGAAAGTGGGTTAGGATTTGGTAGAAGTAAATATCAATGACTCAAAGCTTTAATCCTAGTTTCATAAAATCGCTTAGGAATAAGTGGGTTTTAATTGGCATTTATTACTGGTTCGTAAGTGCAACTCTTTTATATCTGGGAATATCATAAAGAGGAAATACTGCTCATTCAATGGAAAATAGTGGGTACTACTTTAGACATCATTTGCATATCTACAGAACTTTCCATTAGAAATATATCATATTATCACCTGTTGACATTACACTTTATTGAAGGGGACACAACCTTGGTTGCTTTTATTCCACTTGTTTACTCATTAATTGTTGAAGTTATTTGCTACTTAAAGTCAAACAATCATACATAATCTAATCACCACATACCATTCTCTTTTGTTACAATTAACTAAATAGAGATCTAACTCGAGTCGAGCAACAAATTGAACAAGTAACCTTTTCACACCTATTCCCTGTGGGATTCGACTCCAAACTTGTTGGGTTATTATATTTGACATCGACCGCCTTTCACTATTTATTAAAATGTAATTTGAGCGTATCAAATTTTGGCGCCGTTGCCGGGGAGTACGGTTCTTGAAATTACTATTTAGTGTGTACTTTACTTAAGTTTATTTCTATTCCATCACACTTTTCTTGCTTTGCTTTGTGTTGATAGGAAAACATGGCAGAATATGAAGATGATGTGGATGGAGAATTGGGGGAGAATCCTTTTGCGGACATCGAAGAATACATTGATGATACAATTGCTATTGTGCCTTCGGCCGTTGGAGCGGCCATATTCAAAGTGGAACACGGTTTGATCCTGATGCTTAAGGCAGAAGGGTTCTTAAGAAATTCTACTGTTGATGATCCAACACAACACCTTAGGAACTTCGTGGGTGTCTGCGCAATGCATAAGCAAAACAATGTATCCGATGATTCCCTAAGGTTGAGATGCTTCAAGTACTCTCTAGCCTAGGATGCAAGGAAATGGCTTTAGAATCTTCCTCCCAACTCCGGGGCATTTTTGTCCAAGTGGTTCCCGCAAAGTATAAAGTGTGAATTGCGGGACATGATATTTTTCTTCAAGCAAATGCAGGGGGAGCAGTTGCATGAGGCATGGGATCGCTTCAAATTATACTTGGTGAGGTCTCCAAACTATGGTTTCCCGGATTCCATGTTGTTGGAAAAATTCTACATGGGTTTGGACCCTATGAACCAAGCCATAGCCAAGAATGCAGCTGATAGATCTTTCTTGGACAAATCATTTGCTCGAGTAAAGCAAATCTTGGACAAAGTGGCAAAGCACAACCAAGCATGGCACTCCGAAGATAACACCAGAGGAATTTTATATGGCTCTCCTTCTTTGAGCAATTTGATCAAGGAAAATTAGGAGAGGTATCAAGTGATTGCCGGACTTGCTACAAACGTAAGTGTGCTTACCAAGATGTTGACAGATAATCAGACAAAAAAAGTTAATGCAGTGGAGGATGTTCCTCCCAACTTTGAGGAAACTTTTGAGGAAGCAAACTACATCAACAACCCTCATGGAGGGTATCAGAGGAAACCATACCATGGTCCTGGGCAACAAAATCAATGAAGGCCAAACCCGCAAGGGCAAGAAAACCAACAATGTAGAAATGACCAAGGTAATTCTTAGCAAGGAAATTGGAACAGCAACAACAACTTTGCAAACAAGAGCTCAAACCCATATGTTCCCTCGAAAGGTCATTATGCAAATCAAGGGTTGTCAAGTGATTCGAAGTTAGAAAGCATGCTTGAGAGAGTTTTGCAAAATCAAAAAAACTCGGACGCATCCATGAGAAACATAGCCGAGGTGGTTGGCTCTCATACGGCATCTATCCAAAAATTAGAGATGCAAATGAGAGACCTTTCACAAGAGCAAAACCCAAAGTAAAAAGGGCAACTTCCTAGTGATACCATTGCGAACCCAAAGAGTGGCGGAGGTAGCTCAACCTCCCAGGTCATGGCGATAACAACTAGAACTGGGAAGGTTCTACAAGGTGACATTGAGCAAGATATTGGGGGGGGGGGGGGGAAGAAGCTGAACAAGAAGTTGAAGCCGAAGAGCAAAAGGTTGTAGAAGTTGAGAGGGTACAGGAAAAAGAATAAGTTCAAGAAGTAGTCCAAGAAGTAGTGAAGGAATAGGAAAAAGAGAAGGAGCCATCAAAAACTCCAACTCCTGTTCCTAGACCTCCTCCACCGTTTCCTCATAGACTTAAGAAGGATTGAATATAGTAAGCTTGAAATGTTTTATGATATCCTAAAGCAATTGTCGGTGAACATTCCATTCTTGGAGGCCTTCAAGGAAATGCCGGGCTTTGCCAAATATTTGAAGGAGTTGATCACCAAGAAGAGGACCACAAAGAATGAGGTGGTGAACATGACTCACCGGGTTAGCTCTATCATTTCCAAGAGCCCTATCCAAAAGAAAGAGGACCCGAGAGCATTTACCATTCCATGCACTATCGGAGAGCGAGACTTTGCTAGAGCCCTTTGTGACAATGGGGCTAGTATCAACTTGATGCCACTTACCATCTACAAGCAAGACCAAGGCCAACAAGCATGAGGTTACAAATGGCTGATCGATCCATTAAGCGACCGATAGGAATTGTTGATGATGTGATTGTGAAAGTCGATGAATTCCATTTACCCGCCAAATTTGTGATTCTAGATTGTGATATGGATAAAGATATCCCCATCATCTTGGGGAGACCATTCTTGGAAACCGGAAGAGCACTTATGGATTCAGAATGAAATGAGATCAAATTCTGGGTGAATGATGAAGAAGTCACCTTCCAAGCTAGCAAGGGTATGAAGTTGCCCCATGAATATGAGAGCATCTCCGTGATTGAGGTGGTTGATGATATTGAACATGCCGTCGTAAAAATGTAAGAACAATGCCTTGGTGAGGCATTGGTGGCAATCTTAGTGAATTTTGATGGTGAGGATATGCAGGGATACATGGAGTCGGTGAATGCGTTGGAGGGTCTTGGATCCTACACTTATGCTCTGGCCAAGCTCTCTCTTGACTTGGAAAATAGAGCCACACCTCCCTCCATACCATCTATCATTGAACCACCGCAATTAGAGCTCAAGCCTCTCCCGGCGCATTTAAGGTATAAATTCTTAGGCTCTAATGACACCTTACCCGTAACCGTTTCATCTTCATTGAATGATTTGTAGGTAGACAGGTCGTTGGAGGTCTTGAGAGATCACATGAAGGCCATTGGATGGACGATTGCAGACATCCGTGGGATTCCCACGGGGATTTGTAAACACAAAATCCAACTGGAGAGCAACACAAAGCCAAGCATTGAGCATCAAAGATGGTTGAACCCATCAATGTAGGAGGTGGTGAAAAGTTGATCATAAATTGGTTAGATGCCGTAGTAGTGTATCCCATTGCGAATAGTTCATGGGTGAGCCCAATTCAGTGTGTGCCCAAAAATGGGGGCATGACCGTGATAGAAAATGAGAAAAATGAGCTCATCCCAACATGAACGGTGACCGGATGGCGAGTGTGCATGGACTATCAAAATCTAAACAGTGCAACATGCAAAGACCATTTCCCTATGACTTTTATTGATCAAATGCTTGATCAGCTAGCGGGAAGGTCATTCTATTGCTTTCTCGATGGTTATTCTGGATATAATCAAATCAACATCGCGTTGGAGGATCAAGAAAAGACCACATTCACTTGTCCATATGGAACATTTACTTTTAGCCGAATGCCATTTGGCTTGTGCAATGCGCCGGCTACTTTCCAGCGATGTATGATGTCCATTTTCTCGGAAATGGTTGAAGATTTTATTGAGGTATTCATGAATGACTTCTTGATAGTTGGGGACTCATTTGAGAATTGTCTTGGCAACCTCAAGCAAGTGCTTAATATATGCAAAGAGACAAATCTCGTGCTAAATTGGAAGAAATGTCACATTATGATCGATGAAGGCATTGTGCTTGGGCACAAAATTTCAAAGAAGGGTATTAAAGTTGATTGGGCGAAGATTGTTATCATCTCTAAGCTTCCTCCACCAACTACCATGAAGGGTGTTATAAGTTTCCTAGGGCACGCCGGGTTCTACCGGCGCTTCATCAAAGACTTCTCAAAGATATCTAACCCCTTGTGCAAGCTCCTCGAGAAGGATGCTAAATTTGTATTTGATGAAAAGTGTCTTAGGTCTTTTTAGGAGTTGAAACTCAAGCTCACCACGACACCTATTATTGTCACGCCCGATTGGTCTATTCCTTTAAAGCTCACGTGTGACGCCAGTGGTGTGGCTATTGGAGCAATTCTAGGTCAACGCCACAATAAGATTCTTCATTCGGTGTACTATGCCAGCAAAACTCTCAATGGAGCACAGGTAAACTACACAGTGACTGAGCAAGAGCTTCTTGCTATTGTATATGTTTTTGTGAAGTTCCGGGCGTATTTGTTGGGATCCAAGGTGATAGTGTATACGGATCATGTGGATCTTCATTATCTTATGGCAAAGAAAGATGCAAAGCCTCTATTGGTAAGATGGGTCTTGTTGTTGTAAGAATTTGACTTTGAAGTCAAGGATTGCAAGGGAACGCAAAATCAAGTGGCAGATCATTTGTCAAGGCTTGAGGAAGCAGGGAGACGAGAGGGTGATCTTGAGATCAATGATGATTTTCCGGATGAGAAAATATTTGCATTATCTAGCACCTTTGCTCCTTGGTATGCCTAAATTTGCTAACTATTTGGTGAATGACCTTATCCCTGACGGTTTGGAATCATATGAAAAGAAAAAGTTCTTGAGAGATTGCGGCAGTACTATTGGGAGGAGCCATACTTATTCTGTGTTTGTGCCGAAAATATTATCAGAAGATGTGTTCCCGAAGAAGAGATGATGCAAATTCTCAAGGCATGCCATGACTCTCCGGTTGGGGGTCATCATGGAGGAAACCGAACGACATCAAAAATTCTTGAATGTGGATATTATTAGCCGTCCATCTACCATGATGCCAATCAAATGGTCAAGGCTTGTGATCAATGTCAACGGCAAGGTTATATTTCCAAGAGGCATGAAATGCCGATGCACTTCGTGATGGAGATAGAGATCTTTGATGTGTGGGGGATCGACTTCATGGGTCCCTTTGTGAGTTCTAATGGGATGAAATATATCTTGGTGGCTGTGGACTACGTGTCCAAATGGGTTGAAGCCATTGCCTTACCAAACAATGAGGCGAGGAGTGTTATCGCATTTTTGAAAAAGAACATATTTACTTGGTTTGGCACCTCTAGAGCCATTCTTAGTGACGGTGGATCGCACTTCTGCAACAAAGCTTTTGTGGGGTTACTTGAAAAGTATGGTGTCAAGCACAAGGTGGACACTCCTTATCATCCGCAGTCAAGTGGTCAATTTGAGGTTTCCAACCGGGAGATAAAAAATATTCTAGCAAAAACTGTGAACACATATAAGACCGACTGGTCAAGAAAGCTAGATGATGCATTGTGAGCATACCGTACGGCTTACAAAACTCCTATTGGTACTTCTACTTACTGGCTCATCATTGGTAAAGCATGTCATCTACCCGTGGAGTTAGAACACAAAGACATGTGGGCATTGAAGAGGTTGAATCTGGAATGGGCCGAGGCTGCAAATTTGAGGTTGACACAACTCAATGAACTGGAGGAATTTTTGGTTCAATGCTTATGAAAGTGCGGCTGTGTACAAAGAGCGGATGAAGTTTGTCGACGACTAAAAGATCTTGAAGAGAGAGTTCAAGGCGGGTGATTTGGTTTTGCTCTTTAACTCGATTCTCAAATTGTTTTCGGGCAAGCTTAAATCAAAGTGGTCTGGTCCCTTCAAAGTGGTAAATGTCTCCCTGTATGGAGCGGTGGAACTAGAATCAACAGACGGGTCCCGAAAATTCAAAGTAAATGGCCAACACATCAAGCATTTTTTGGGCATTGATGGTGAAAAGCATTTGGTGGAGCAGCTGACTCTCAAAGATGGTCCTTGCCCGACCACTGAGTGAAATCTAAGGAAGATCAATCTCGTCGTGCCGTGATGCTAAATCAAGCGCTTCATGGGAGGCAACCCATGGGTGGTAACACCCTTTTCTCTTTGTGCATTTTTCACGTTTTTTGTTTACAATATCTGTTGGAGTGCAGGGAATCCAAAAGATCTCAACACTTGGTGAAAATGCATGGAAAATTGAAGGAAAAACATGGTATGAAAAATGCGGCGGGAATGCGGTCACAAAATTGATTTGCGGTCCGCAGATCCACCACAGACGTAGTCAGAGAAGAGCCAAAATTGGCAGTTGGAAATGCGGGGGAAATGTTCATTCTGCGGCCCGCATGTTGAATTTGTGACCGCACATTTGACCGCATATTAGGACTTCTAAAATCCTTCATATCCCACATCGTAGAGCACATATGCAATCGCATAGTGTGCTACGCGATGCTTTGTCCATCGTAGATCTCACCGCAGATTTGCCAGGTACGTCTCTTATACACTTCGTTTCAACACAAAAAAAAACTATAAACGCAGAAAATGAAAGAAAACAACGCAAAACAAAAAAAAATATAGAAAAATGGTGCATCTCCAAGTCTGATCGAACCACGCAAGGAACAAGCACCAAATTCGCCAACAACTCTTTAATTGACATTTGTGCTGTGATCCTGGTATGTGAATCTCTTCCACTCTCTTTCATTCAAAACTCGTGTGCAAAATTTTGATTTGAGTTAGTTTGTGTGGTTGATTTTTATTCAATATGGTCGATTTTGGGCTAAGCATGATGTGGGGAATGGGATTTAGCAAAAATAGGGTAGCCATGGTAGGAGACTAGGGTATTCTGCTGAAGAACGACGAGTTATGCGGTCCGCATGTCTTATATGCGGACCACATTGTGGTCGCAGACCTGACCCTAGGTCACCTGGAGAAGATGAAGTTCTGCGGTCACTCTGCAATCGCAAAATTGTTATGTGGTCCGCAGAATGACCGTAAAATCGACTCCTTTATTGGCTGAGCAAAATGATGAAAATGCGATGGAGAATGCGGTCGTAGAATTGATCAGCGGTCCGCATATCTACCGCAAATTGAAACAGAGAACTGAAAATTTTGAAGTTTCAAATGTTCATTCTGCGATGATTCTACTATCCGCATAGTTGTTATGCGACCACATTATGCATCGAAGATTGACCAACTTGTGGGACATGTATGTCTGCGGTGATTCTGCGGTCTGCAGAGTTGTTCTGCGGCCCCAGAATGGATCGTATTTTTGACCTTTCTTTGTGAATTTTCTGGTTCTTCTCCCCAAGTATTGACGTTTTAATTCCACCTTGTGAAGATATGTCTCCTAGATAAAAAAGAATAGCAACCAAGCCTCCCCAGGCGAAGAAACAAAAAGTTGAACATGCACAGCAACAACCCTCCCAGTCTAAGGAGGAGGAGCTTCGCGCTGAGGTTGACATAAATGCTGAAGCCCGGAGAAAGCAATGGGCTGAAGGATAGAATACCATCTCCGCTGGGGTGTTGAGGGGTCTAGGGATAGGTTTAAAGCTAGGCTCCTCCGGAGGTCGCTTTTACCTGAAAAGCAGTTGAGTCTAATGGTCTGAAGGAGAAATACCCTCACATCCTCGCTATCATAAATCGGAGGAAATGGTTCACTTTCACTAAACTTCCTGCTGAGTACAATGAATCAATGGTGCGTGAGTTGTACGCATCCTACGGAGCATCTAGAACCAAGCACCATAAGCGTCAGAGGATGTATCTGGAGAAGGTAGAAGTTCGGGGCTTCACCATCAAGTGAAGTACCAAAACAATAAACAAATTACTCGTCCCAGAGTGGGAAGACGGCACATCAACAGTAGAGTATGATGCCAAGTTCGCAAACAAAGAGGGTGAACGTGCTGGATTGCCTCCGTCATTGCAGGTGGGACACCTGCATGGATATAACCAGGAAACAAGATCTACAAGGAAAGTTTCTCACAGGAGGGATGATAATGGCTTGCGTTTCTCGCATCCAGATTTATCCCTACGCAGAACAAAATTGAAATTGCCATTGAGAAGGCTCTCCTGGTAGCTTGCATGATGCAGGGCATCAAGATTGATGTGGGGTCCATCATATTTCAATTAATGGGTAAGCGGGCCATGCAAGGTGCTACATCTCTCCCATTCTCAGCATTGATCACCGCTCTATGCCAAGCTGCTAATGTCCTGGTGGATGTCCGAAAAGACAAAATGGGTAAGGAGGCAGGGATTATTGACATCAACCGTCTTGGTGACGCTGTGGTGCCTCCCGTGGATGTAGTTCAGGAGGACCTTCCTTCATCCCCACCTTCTGTCACTCCTCAGGCCGATGCTGCAGAGTCCTCCACTCCTCAGAATGCCCCTACGTCTACCACTGCTCAGACCCCACCTGCTCCTCCGGAAGTCTCGAAGCTTGGTATATTGGCCCAACATGCAAATGCAAAAGTTGACTAGCTTTTGAAGACTCTGCCTAATTTGATCAATCAAGCCCTCACTCCCATGCAAGCGGCCGTGACAGATATTCAGCAAAAGCAATCAGTGAAAAAATTGGAAAGAAGTGAGGTGAGGTGAGGTGAGTGGCCTACCCGACCTCAAGAAGGAGGTTGCCTCTATAAAGGTCGAATTCCAAAAGATGCAAAACTTGGAATTCGATCTTTCATCCCTTCTTCCCTCGGAAGATGATCAAGGTACGGGCACAACTCCAGACTTGGGGCTTGATTTCACGAATTTGATGACGGATCCTATGGTTCCTACTCCCAGAGGCTTTCTTACCGCAGCTCCCGCTGGTCCTATTGATATTGCTTCTAATGAGGAGATCGTTAGTTCGGGTAAGTTGGAGGGTGACGGAGAGGATGAGGAAGAAGATAGTTTGGGGTTCTCCAGTGACAAAGCCCCTCAGCTTGTTGATAAGGGGAAGACGGCTGCTGAGGTTTCTACTCAGGATGATGAGATTGAGGATGCTTCTACTGGCGAGATAGAGAGGTCACAAATGAAGATTGCCCTGCAAATATCTTTGATTGACAGAGGGGTTCCTATAGCTCCTGTAGCATCCCCATCTACAACGGGTACATCTAGTAGCTCTCAGGTGCCAGCCGATGATATTGTCCCTCCAGCATCAGCTCCAGCTGCATAGCCAGTTCCTTCCCCTACCTTAGAGCAGCCACCAACGGAGGAGATCGCACTCTCGACTGAGCCAGTGCCAGTTCTCACAACCACATCAGAGGGTGGTCCCTCTGGCACCCAGCCAACTCCCGACTCCCATAGCACTTAGTGTGCCTCAGGGAGCTTCCCCTCAAACTTTACTCTTTACTTCTATGCATTGGGGACAATGCATCGTTTTCAATTAAGGGTGGGCAGGTAGAAAATTATCACTTTTGTTGTGTATATAGCTGGAAGCTCATGTACATTGGTATAACTTTGGTAAATGAGTGATGTTATGATTTTTGTTTTTGATGTCTGTTGTTGAGTTCGTGTTTGTTAATTATCAGTTTGTGAATTAATTCCCTTTGGGTTTTTTTCTCTGGTTCTTTTCCAAGGGTGTAATAGTAGAATCAGGATCTAAGGTGTAAATCACTGTGACCGGTTTGGTGTAATTGCCTAGTATCGAGCATGTGTATCTGTACATAGCACATACCTTGCTATAGTCATTCTAGTCGACTTTTCCCAATGATAGATAGATTGACAACTATCTTAAGGGAATTTGTCTCTATGATCAAATCTATGAATCTAAGGCTCGCTCTGTGAACCTATGGAAACCCAGAATTATACTTGTGTTTATGATGAAAGCTTTGAGTTGCAGAATGGTTACTCGGAAGTGTCAAATAATGTGAATGAAGCAGTTCATGTACCGTGTGTGTGAGTTCTCTGTTTCTATATAATTCTCGTGTTTACTTCTGTCATCTAGAACTTGCCCGATTAGTATTTCAATGCTAATGATAGTATGTTTGGTTGGAGTAATGATCTTAGGCATTCGTTGTGATTATGTGCAAAACCTCTTTAGCCTTTCAAGCCTACCCGTGCATAAAGGATACCACTAGCACCCACTTTGAGCCTTTTTAACCTTTCTTTGGCCAACTCACTACAAACCTTTCACGTTTCGAGAAAAAATTTCCCGTCCCTCTTTGAACATTAAGAATGAGGCTAAAAGCCTTAGTTGGGGGTAAGGTCAAAGTGGAAGATCGTTAAGGTTGTATGTGAGGTTAGGGCATCATGCCTCAAAAGAGTTTGTGAAATTGTTCAAGCTCCAAATAAATGATAACCAAAAGCAAGAGAAGAAAAATAAAAAGAAAAGAAAAATCTAATAATGCTTATGTTTACAAAATTGGGAGTCTTGAACAACAATGAAAAGGTATGTAAGGTAGCTCTATACTGGAGGATAGACGAAAACAAAGATATGGGGGTTTGAAAAGGAGTGCAAAAGAATGGTAAAATGTGATTAGTGTTCAAAGAGGGTGAAGTCACTTGTACCCAAATGTTTATCCAACCATCCATGAACCGCATTACAAGCCAAAAAGCCCTTATGAGACCATCAACCGAACATTCTTCAATAAGCGGTGAATAAAAATAAGGGCAAGCCTATGGTATGACATGTTGCAGCACTTGAAGTTCTTTCTGAGAGTGAGTGTGTTTGTAAATGATCCCTCTTTGCCGTCCTTGTAAATATTGTGATTCTGGGACTTTCTTTCTGGTAAGGGTATATGAACTGTGGAATTGAATTGAAGTTGAGCTTTTTGAGTCAAATGAAAGTGCACTCAGCTGTGGGTAACATCTAGTCACAATGTTGAGGCTCAGAGTTCATTGGATTGATTAGTTTTCTCTGTACATACTTCTAGTCTAGGAAGGTTGAAGAAATTGTAAATGCATTCTTGAAGAACTAGAAATCAACACTATCCTGAGTCACTATCATTTTGTATTTGTAAATAGAGTTTAGAATAGGCTAAGAATGTTTTACTTGCTTGAGGACAAGCAAGATTTTAAGCTGGGGGTGTTGATGTGCCGGAGAATTTCGGCACATTTCATTACTAATTTCTTAGATTCTAGCTTGTTTTAATGCAATTATAACTAATACTCACGTAGATTTGTTTTTCTTACAGTACAAGAGCATGATATTACACAAGTGCAAATCCGTGGACTATTCTGCGGTCGCAGATCACACATGCGGACCGCAAAATCGTACCTCAAATTGCAGAACATTACAGATCTGGAGCTAAAAACCATGTCAAGAATGTGGTGCAATCTGCGATCGCAGAATCAACATGCGGACCGCAGATGTGCCGCAGAACGAACAAGAAGAAAACTGAGGAATGAAGATGCGATGTAAATCTCCGGTCTCATAACTCAAATGTGGACTGCAGAATGGAACTGCGATGAAGGCCTGACAACTAGGGTTTTGATCTGCGGAGAGGCTGCTCAAAATGCGGACCGTAGCCCTGCTATGCGACAAGTCTAAGATCGCAGACATGACCTGGAAGGGCAAACTTGTCCATTTTCTGTATCGAAATTGGTCCATCTATAAATAGTTTTAAGAGACCTTTGTGGGCTCATCTTGTCTTACTTTTAAGCTACATTCCAAGGCATTAATATTCCCTCTCTATGGAAGCTTTTGTGTGAAGAATCTATTCTTTGTAAGCATTTATGACATTTAATATTCGTTGTTTTTTTATTTTAGCATGTGTAGCTAGTTCTAAATACTAAGGTTGTGAACGCTAAATGGGTGTTATATTAATGGGTGTTTAACATTTTATATATATATATATATATATATATATATATATATATATATAATGGTTGGTTGATATTTATTTACTTCTCATTCTTCATTTATTGTTAGTGGTTGCAAACATTAACAAAAGCCATTAAATTCTTGCTTTGCTTGGGAAGTGGGTTAGGATTTGGTAGAAGTAAATATCAATCATTCAAGGCTTTAACCCTTGTTTGATAAAATCGCTTAGGAATAAGTGGGTTTTAATTGGCATTTATTGATGGTTCGTAAGTGCAACTCTTTTATATTTGGGAAAATCATAAAGAGGAAATACTACTCATTCATTGGGAAATAGTGGGTAGTAGTTTAGATATCATTTGCATATCTACAGAATTTTCCATTAGAAATATATCATATTAGCACCTGTTAACATTACAGTACATTGAAGGGGACACAACCTTGGTTGCTTTTATTCCACTTGTTTACTCATTAATTGTTGAAGTTATTTGCTACTTAAATTCAAACAGTCATACATACTCTAATCACCACATACCATTCTCTCTTGTTACAATTAACTGAATAGAGATCTAACTCGAGTGGAGCAACACACTGAACAAGTAACCTTTTCACACCTACTCCCTGTGGGATTCGACCCCATCCTTGTTGGGTTATTATATTTGACATCGACCAACTTACACTATTTATTAAAGTGTAATTTTAGCGTATCAGGAGGCAGTTATCAGATGAAGTGGCGCACTTACTATGAGGGTTGTGAAGAGTTTTCTCCCTTGGGAACCCTGCTCCCCGCCTTTTTTTTTACTGTCATTAATGAGCAAGGCAGTGGTAGCTTCTAAGTACCAGGTCCACTTTAGAGACCTTTCAAGATCATTCATTACTTTTTCTAGATTGGCTTGGAGGAACTCGTTTTTTCTCAATTTCAGCACACATCCTACGTATCAAGGCCTTGATCTCTTGTTCAAGCCTAAATTATTTCTCTCTAACTATCTCTTTTCCTATTTCAAAACTTTTAGGTTTTTGATTTGGTCAATGGCTTTACTATTAGTTTCCTTTGGTCTGCAGTTTCTGCCAATAGATCACTCTTTTCTTTTCTAAGAATTTCAATGGTTTTGTTTTTATCAGTAACTGCATCCACTAAGTCTTCTCTAGTATGTTCAGATTCTTCTACTTCTAAGAACAAGGACCCCTATCCTCTGCAAGACTAGAAAAGGCAGTAATTAAAGCATAAACTAAACACATGAGTTTTTTTTGGAGAATATGATTTTATTTTTTTCTGAACATCCCTAAAATTTACCTCTTCATTGCCATTTTCTTCCTTATTATCTGATTGAGCCATCAAACCAAGCGTTCAGTCATATCCAATCTCCTCGCCTTCAATTGCCATCATAAAACTATCAGCAATATTAGATTTATCTTGTTTTACTTGTGTAGTTACCTTATATGCTATTTGCAAAGCCTCCCATATTTCCTTGGCAGTGCCATATGTAGAGATTCTATTTTACTCTTTATGTCCCAAACCATATACCAGAATTTTTCGTGGCACAAAAATTCTTCTCCACCACTTTCTTATCTGCTTCAGTGTATTCTTTGCTTGTTTTTTTTATTAAAAAAGGAAATTCACTTAGTATTTTGATTGGAACAGACGGACCATTGCAAATGACATCCAAAAGCTCACAATCCTCAGCTGTGGGGAAATCATGCATTCTAGCTTTCCACCACCAATAACATTTTTCATCAAACTTGGGTGGATGGTATATGGAATGTCCTTCTTCAAAATTTAGTGGAGCCGCCATGAGGATGCTTCCTAGATGTTAGCCTAATAAGAGGAACCTACTATGATACCAATTGTTAATTTGTGTGGATCCACCAAATCGTAATGTACCTGGTCCTCTATAAGATTCTGCTGAGAGCACTTACTAATGCAGTAAGTAAATAAGGCAGAGGATTTTTACGTGGAAAAATCCCGCACAAGGGGATAAAAAAATCACGACCTACACCTGTAGGCTTTTAACTTCACTTACTTGTAATCTTACCTATTACAAGCCACTTTACAATACTTCCTATTGCAAAGGATTTAATCAACTTACTTGTGGTACCTTTACCACAAGCCACCTTGTAACTATCCTAGCAACAAAGGATTTTTCTAACATGTGATGCTATCACCACAAGCCACTTTGTAACTCTACGATTACAAAGACTTCATCATATGACTAAATCTAGTAACAACATAAACTCAATGAGTTTACGGATTTACAAGAGGATCCTAATCAGTATGCTTCTAAGTAAGCAATTAGGAGATATAGTAAGTACAATAACAAGGCTACAACTCAACTTGGACAACAACAATCAATTTTTTAGGAATTGGTTCGTAGTGGCGTTGAACCTTGTTTTTCAATCTTGAGAGGATGAGGTTTCTATTTTTTCAAGAGGCTTGAATGAGAAACAAAAACCTTCCAGTGATGTTTTTGTATAAAGCGCATTTGGTACGACTTGATCACATCACTTGAAATGATGTGAGTACTTTGTTTGGTTAGAGAATAAGTAGGCTGACAGTGTGGTGAAGTGCAGCTGAAATAGTGGTGTCGGTCGCTTCATTTCCAACTGTGTCCAAAAATGACTTTGTACTACTACGAGGAAACCATAAGAGCACCGACATTTTCGAACCTCTACCAACAGCACTAGGTAAATCTAAATTCATTTTATTTATGATTGACTATTGCTCAAAATGGGTGGAAGCGCATGCGTTCGAAAAGAAAAGAGAAAAAGAAGTCATTGACTTCATCGGGGATAACATTATGTGCTTATTAAGGATTCCTTTCGAGATAACATGTGATAACGGGAGGCAGTTCATTGGAAGCAAAGTAACACAATTCCTCAAAGATTACAAAATCAAGAGAATCCTGTCAACACCCTACCACCCGTGAGAAAACAGCCAAGACGAGTCCACAAATAAAACCATCATCCAAAACTTAAAAAGGAAGTTGGAGAGCGTTAAGGGAAAATGGAGAGAAATATTGCCCGAAGTTCTATGGGCGTACCGAACAACTTCAAAATCTAGTACAAGGGAAACACCCCTCTCTCTAGTGTATGATGTCGAGTCTTTGATACAAGTGGAGGGCGGGGAGCCACGCACCAGATTCTGACATACCATTGAGAGATCGAACAACAAATCCATGACTATGGCCCTCGAACTATTGGATGAAAAATAAGAAGCCTCTCTGGTCTAAATGTCTGCCCAAAAGCAAAGGATTGAAAGGTATTATAACAGGTGAACAAACCTCTGACATCACGGAGTCGAGGACTTGGTCCTAAGGAAAGTCACCCTCAACACCCAAAACCCTAATGAAGGAAAGCTAGGTCAAAATTGGGAAGGACCGTACCGCGTCCTCGTAGTAATCGACAAAGGATCCTACAAGCTCGGTATCATGGAAGGCGAGCAACATCCAATAAATTGGAACATATCAATGCTAAAATAATAGTACTGCTAAGGTGTCTGATGAAAGATTTTGAAACTCCCTCGAGCTTGAGGACCTCGGGCTCTTAAAAGCATGCGTTGCACTCTTTTCCTTCAACCGAATTTTGTCCCTAGATGGGTTTTACCAGTAAGGTTTTTAATAAGGCAACATCTATATGCTACCTAAGAAAGATCCAACAAGTATTCAAGGCTTCTTTTGCAATAAACCTCAAATACTTGGGGTCACCCCCGGAAGTTCACATACTCAAAGAAGCTACGATGCGCCAAGTGGGGTCTCGATAGGAAAATAATGTACTGGGCCAAATGGTCGAACGAACCATGTCCGTATAGAACAACCGAGCCTGTAAAAACAAATACATGCATTCTTGTACCAAATAATCAAATAACACTTCCCAAAAGCATTTTGCATTTCAAAGAAACTCGGTATATTTTTCAAAAAATGGCTCCAAAGACAAAAGAACCCCGAGCACTCGAGGAATGGCGTCAACAATTCAAAAAATGACCTTTGGGTCAGAGCTCCAAGCTCCTAAGCTCTCAATGAGGCAACATCAAAATCACAAAATGACTCTAAATACAAAAGTATCCCGAACACTCGGGGACTAGCATCAAAATCTGAAAAACCGCATGGCCTCCAGGTCGGAAACTCCAAAATCGTAAGCCCTTAATGAGGCAATACCAAGTTTACAAGTAATGGATCTTGAGCCGAGAAATCTTATATGACTTGGGGACTGGCGTCAATATCTATCCCCACCGGCTTATCAAAAACCGAGACCATAAGACCCCAAGAACTCGATCTCGTAAGACATATATAAGGTAACAACAATAATTGTAAGACTTCAAGCAAGGCATGTATTATACTTGTACCAAATATCCAAAACTGTAAGACCTCAAAGGAATGTAAAACTTGTAAGACCATATCAAAGGCATAAACCCGATCTCAAAGTTAAGGCTATATATCGAGCTTGTAAGACCCCAAAAAAGGTATACCCTCGATATAGACGCCAAAGCTACTTCACTCGGGACAAAACGCTTTGGCCAAACACAAATGACTATGGTCATATGGTTTTATCAGCCAAACTAACGTGACTCGGGGATGCCCGACCGTTGCTACAAAATCACAGGCCTTTAATTACTTTGAAAAGAACCGGTTAAACAGGCTACCCTCGACATAGGCAAAAGAGCTTTGACCATGTCAACTACAAATTATAGGCTTCGAGATACTCATCCTCTGAGCCAAATCTCCCGAGGTGCTCGACCATCTCCATATAACGACTCATAATCGAGGTTTTATCAAACCTTCAAAAGGTTAGGCAAACATAATCTTAAAAAATCCTTAACAAGGGAAAAATAAAGCCTATTCTAAAGGTCTCATCAACCCAAAGAGTAAGATCCATTGTCCCCATCTCACACAAAATGTCATCTTGACCCAAAGGTAAGAGCCATTGTTTCCAGCTCACACAAAATATCGTACCGACCCAAAGCGTAAGAGCCTAAGGGTCAACTTTAATTTAAACTTGAGGGTCTAAAGAGCTTGAGTCAAAAACCAATTTGGAGATTGAGCCCAAAACAATTAACTAAATATGCCTAAAAGCAAAAGCGTAAGAGCCATTGTCGCCAGCCTATACAAAAGTTTGTACCAACCCAACGCGTAAGAGCCTAAGGGCTAACTTTAAATTCATAAGCTTGAGGGTCGAATGAACTCGAGTCGAAACCCAATTCAGAGACTAAACCCGAAATAGCTAAGTAAATATGCCTATGAACAAAAGCGTGGAGCCACTATCACTAGCCTATACTAAGAGGTCGTAACGACCCAATGCGTAAGAGCCACTGCCGCCATCACTAAAACCAAAGGCCGTGCTGACCCAATGCACAAGAGCTAGGTCTAATCGGGAAATGCTCAGGGCTGATCTTAGACCATCACAAGTTACTCAACTATAGCAAATACATGAGGGTCTAACCCAAGGTCTGAAATATCAGTTTGATTATTAAAAAACATCACACAGTATTCTCGAAAAACAAAAGGGGAAAAGAAGTGATAAAAAATGAAAACCTTTTATACATATTGCTCTAAAAAGTATATTTACAAGGCCTGTAAAAACCCTTACAAAAAAGGAACCAAATAGAACCCTGATCTATCATCGAGCCTACATCTTCGATGTCTCTCCTAGAGGTTGCACCCCAATGGTTCTGGCTACAACTTCGGGTCCTTCAATGGCCTTATCCGCTCTAGGGGCTTCACCTTTGTTATCATCATCTCCTACGCCCCTACCCTATGCACACCCGGAAGCAAACAGGGTATCACCCTTCTTTTCTAGGGTCGTTACCCTCTCAAACTCGGCAGATAAATTGATACTCCCCGCGTGTATATCCCCGAGAGTATGCCTCTGATATTCTAACCGAACACGCTCCACAACTCGAGTCAATTTCGATTCGACCTCCTCAGGCACTCTTCTTACTTGAGCATTTATCGCAACAACATTCTCTTTATGCAATGATATAAGCACCTCAGCCTCAGTTTTGATCACGGATAATGTAACTACTAAATCGGAATGGAGGCCTTTATACTTGTCATTATCCGCCCTTGCATCATAAAGCTGATCCATGACTAAGGCTATCTTTTCTTGAAGGGTATCCCTCTCAGACATTATTTCTCTCACATGCTGTTTGAGTTCAAGAACTTCAGAATCTTTGGCTAAAAGCTCATCCCTCAATAGGGAACCTTCCTTCTTGATCTGCACAAATCAGATCAAAGATGTCAAAATGCCGGGATCTAGAAATCAGTCAGGCAATAGCAAATGGAAACTAGGTAACCTGTTCAACAAGATGAGTCTTCTTATTCTCGTGATGGGCCACCTCAGCCTAAAGTCGGGTGAAATTCTGATTATAAAGCGCCCTGGCCTGAAGCATGAAAAAGACAAGTTAGAAAGATAAAGATGAGGACAACAGACAGGATTTACAAGAACTACCTTCTCAAAAGCCTATTCATCTCATTGAAGACGAGTGAAGCCTCGAGCTCGGAAATTCCCTAGGGAGCGGCTAAAGGCCTTTTAAGTGCATCTCTGCCTCCAATGAGCACCCCAATATGGAAAGGTTCTTCATTTTGGGCATCTTGTGCTCCCCTAAGAAGAAAGATCATTCCTTAAAGAGATTCACTCACCACGATAACACCAATAGGTTTAATTAGAGTTGCCTTTGTCCCTTCAGGGCTCCAGAACCGGTTTCCTCCGAACCACCTACCAAATGAGTCTCAACTCGAGGAGTATTTTGGCCGTCGGACGGATCGGGAGCATTACTTGGTATTCCCTAGTAGCCTCTCCAAACCAAAATTGGATCACGATGACATCAAGCTCCAGCTCGGGAACTACCTTCTCTACAGCATTATGGTCGATAAAGCTTTTCCCTCCCTAGAATGCTACAGAGAAATCATTTTCCCCATTGCCTTTAGCTTAGGGATTTCCCGGTCATTCGGGAGTTAGGGTTGCCGGGTCGACCCTAATTTCTTCCACCTTGGTCTTCTTGGAATCCGAAGGTTCACTCGACGGTTCCTTTTGTCTTTTCTTCCCTTCACCGGGTCCCGATGTACCCTCTTCACCAAGGGATGTTCCCTTCATCAAGGGGATCCCCCATGCCTAAACAAATGCAAAAGGTAAGCAGATGAAGTGAGAGCGCTATCAGTAGTGATTCAGATCGAAAGGTACAACTACAACATCGGTGAAGGTTCACCATGATCGTTAGCTTCCCATAGAGCTTGGTACAGATCACGCCACACTCGCTTAGCATATGGGCAAAATCAGTCCAGTCTACTGACCTATCTTGAGAGTTCTGTGACCACGCCAGGGTGAATCACTATGGCTGTAGCAGAAGAAATTAAGAGCATGGAAATATGTACCTTAAAAAGAAAAAAGGAAATTCTAGATATCATATCTACTTACGTTCAATGTTCCACCTTTCGGGGAATGACATCCTTTCAACTGGGATCAGGTCTGAAGTCCTAAGTCGAATAAAGCGGGTTAGCCACCCTCCGTTCCCAACTTCTTTGATGCAAGCAAAGAGGGCCCTTGAAGCTTGGCAATGGATAATTAGACCTCCAGGGAAGTGACAGGGGCTGAACATCCTGATCAGGTGATCGAGGATGAAGGACATATCCTCAATTATGTTCATATAGTACATGATCAGGTAAACAATGCGCCAGAACAAAGGGTAAATTTGGCCGAGTGCCACTTGATACCGTTGGCAGAAGTCGAGAATCACGGGGTCTATCAAAGGCAAGGATTGCCCCACTAGCCCAAGGGTAAATGGGTAAGTGTACACACTGAGAAAATTGGTTTTGTAGGTCGTTATATCCCCTTCCTGAGTAGGGATCTCCACAAGCACCGCATCCCCACCAACTATAATAAATCCTCACCCTTCAACATCTGTTATTGAGGTAATACTGAGTCACAAGCTCACGACACCTCGGCTTCGAAGAAGGTCTCTCTACCTTGAAATCGGAAGCCATCGCAAAAAATCCTGGAAAGCATTCCTCAGCACGAGGGGGCATTGCTACTTTGTCTTTAGATGGAAGCAAAGAAGATGAGGTCACGTTCTCCTGAAAAGCAGAGGCGTAAGTTTTCGCCATTCCTAAAAGATTTCAAAGGAGAAGGGGAAGTTGCTTTCAAAGAAAAAACAAAAGTAAAGGTAGGACGAACCTTTTTGGGGGCTTGGTGGTGCAGTGAGTTGCAAAGAACCAGATGAGAAATATTTATAGAGTCTTCACACGTGTATTTAAGGAAGCCAAAGGACAGCCAACTGCTGTAATCAATGCGAAGACTTTCAAGGGATGAGTGTACGCCGTCCTTTGGTGCCTTATGATTTCCATCATTACGGAAGTACCAGAGGGGCAGGAATTCAAAGTCGTTTCTTATCACTTTCACTCAAATAAATGCGAGGACTATTTATTTATGAAAAAATCGGAGGGTCTAATTTTTTATCATTGTGATGCCTCGTAAGCATATTTCACGGGTTCAAGGCTAGGGTTGAGGTTCTCCCTCGAAGGCTATCGACACTCGACCTCGGGGTGGTGCAGATCAATGGCTATGATGAAAAAGTGGGGAGTTCACAAGGCACATAACTAGGGCTGACACAGTCTGGTGAGCTAAATTCAGACCTGAATCATGACATCAACTAGCTATCCCTTCTCCATGTATTTGTAATAAATGTATTTGTACTATGTTGGGATTTTCCCTCATATATAAAGGGGATCCTTGTCATTTTGTAGGGTTCTGTTGCTCAATACTAAGAAACAGACGAACATTCTCTTTGCTCTCAGACGTACTCTCTTGATATTATTGCTTCCATTTATTGCCAATATTTATTGTGTCCTATATATTATTCTTGATTTATTGCTTATTATTGGCCATAAAGAGCCTTGTTGATTTATTATAACTATTATTCATTCATAGATCACCTCGATAGCTCCCAGCCATGCATCGGACTCGACCCTGAGACCCCTGAATAGGCAAGCTTGAGGCCCCGATAATTAATCGTTTGGTTTGGTTATCAGCTTGCTCTCAAGCTCTTATCTCGTTTCTAAGTCTCTCACATAGCATCAACTACCTAACAACTAGCATAAAAATAGATCACGTATTTTTAGAACCTCATAATCAAATTTAGTTGTTATCACCATTTTCACGATAAACAATGTCAAATCATGAATGTTATAATACTGCATAGTGTCACACCCATTTTTTTCACTTCACTAACCTTCTTAAAATTAATAAAAAGATTTGTAAAGTGTTGATACCCAATTTTTTTCTGTATATTTTTTATGCAAAATAATTTTAAAATAGCATGTATATGCATATATAAGTATGTCCCAATATTTTATTATTTTTTCCTTTAATTTTAAAATATTTTTAAATAAATTTACTGCCATACTTTATCAAGAAAAACCCAATAATTGTTTCCAAAATTATCATTTTTGGTGATTAAATTGGATTCTCATATATATGCAAAAATATAGCTGACATAATTTTTTGCATATTTTTATCAATTTATTTGGTATTTTTAAAAGTAATTGCATATAATTATAATATTGACCTCTTTTAAGATTTAATTGTATTTATAGTTATCAAATTAACTCTAATAATTTTAATTTAATAATTATGTATCAATCATTTTTATAACTTTAATTATTTCCAAAAATTATTTTGCTATTTTTATTAAATAAATGAGGGAAAATGGTTATTTAAATGATAGCCCATTTGCATTTCAATTTTAGATGGATTTGAACACCTAATTAGACCCAATCCTAAAACCCAATTACCCAACCCAAATCCTAATCTACTCGACCTATGAACCTTTAAAACAACCCGTCCGGATTCTCCTTCAAACAGGACGTTGATCAAAATTATCAACGGCCATCGTTAACCCTTTCCTTTTTATTTCACAACAACCCCTCTAACAGTAATCATTTCTCATCTGTAGCCACCCTTGAATTCCCCCTCCTCCCAATTCTCTCTCAAGCTCCCCTCAAATCCTAGTCGCCTCCCTCCGCTTCCACCCTAAAATCGCCTGAATACATGGCTTCCAAATCTATTAAAGGCCTGTACCAGCCTCCTATGACTCCTACACGCCTGATTACTATGGTTTCAAGGTTATACCTTGGAGAAGCTTGGCTCAGACTTTGTTTCATTCGAGTTATATGAATGTCTGCGACCTTGTTCCGGCCAGCCATGGCTGTGCAAGCCTGAGCGTGACTTCTGATGCTTAGATCAATGACTTTCCAAACCTTTCCCACCAACTGGGTTCTTATGAAACCCTAACCTTCGAGGTTCTTCTCATTTAGGTTGTTCTTCCACTGTGTTTCTTATGTTGTTCTTCTACCATGTTTCTTTATAAGTCTTAGTTCTTTCTTAAGGTTTCCGATTTTATTTTCTTTGTTGATATTTTTGCCTAATTCTCTTGTCTTCCATCTTTACACTCGATTAATGGGGAAAACACTGAAATTTGGGGTTCATTCGAGTTTTGAGTCTATTTGCTATGTGGTTTTCTTGTTTCTCATTTCTGAACTTGTTTGGTTTCAGAACACCAATTTCTCTGGACCTATTCGAGTATCTGAAGTTGTTTCATCTACTGCTCGATCGAGTTTTAAAATATTTGTTTCAACTTCTGTTGCTTTATGTGATTTTGATCTCCTGATATTATTGAAACTCGACTACATATTCAAAAAGGCTCTCTACTTGACATTTTTGTATGTTTCTGATACTCTCCCCTTTCTCTATTACTAAGTTGGTGAGATCGACCTATGTGACTGTTATGTGACTATTTTCTTTGTCCTAAATTCAGCGTTGCATTCCTGATACTTATGCACTCTTTTATATGCTGAAGTTCCCTCTTAATTGGCCTTCAATTTTGAACTGACTTCAAACCTCCTTGTGTAATTTTGATTGCATTCATGTGTTAAGTGATTGACTCTTTTCTTGTTTTTCCTTACTGATTTCCCTATTTCTTGGGTTTATTTGAAAACTTTCCTTAGACTTACAATTCTTCTATTTCTGACGTGGTTTATTTGTTTATTCATGGAAACCCTTGTTATTCTCTCCAAATCAGTAATTTCAAATCCCTGACTCCTTAATTTACTATGTGCTGATTATTTACATATTCCGCAAAATGTATTCTGTTTCATACCTCATTTGGTTAACCGTGTATTTCAAAGATTCTTCATTAATGCTTTGCTTAGTTAAATCTCTATGTATTTACCCCTAATTGTTTGCTTCGCGCAAGATGTTTACTTGATATCTTTCCTTAATTGATTTCTGTCCATTACCGTTTAAGGTTAAACTCCTTAACTAATGGAAGCTCTTATACTGGTTGATTTTAATTGGGACACAGTTCCATAATTATTTTTTTCTTACCTTATTTTCTGCATGTTTTCACACTATAAATACATGGCTTTTTCATTAACACAGACACACACAAAAAACTTTTAATTTTCTGAACTTACACTCACATGAAAAAATTATTCTCTCTTGTTACTTGTATTGTGGCTTGTTTTCAAGTTGTGCTATTGCTTTTACTGTATTTTGCTTCTTTGAAACTGGTATGTCCTGATTAGGATTTTCAGCAATCACAACAATGTAGTTATTTAATACCTTTACTTACATGTCCGTCTACTGCTTATGTATAGTTCAATACTTACTCTTACATGCTGTACTTTGCTTCTGCCTGTTCTATTATGAATCCCAAACCCCTACCCCAATGTGTTTGATGCTATGGTTTGCTTGAGGCATGTCAATACTGAATATTACTGTCCATGACTCAAAGATTGATACCCCTGGGATCCTAACCCCTATGATTCTCTATTGTTGTATGTTCTGGCAGGCTATTGGCATGCCAACTTCTCTATTGTTGTGCAGGCCCAAAGCTTACCCTTGACAAGCATAGGCTCTCTGCAGTCAGTTCCCAATCCCTGACCGCATTTTGTGTAAAGCTATCAATTATCTAGCTATTTCCCAGTACCCTTTTCCCCTTTTCTTTACTTCCCTAGTCCTTAAAGTTCCGTTTCTGCACTTGCACTCTCTCTTAGACTTTAAATTCTGCCACCTCTTGTGAGCCTTGCCTTTGGATCCCTTAAGCTCCCTCTTAACTTGGACACTTGAGGGCTTGCCCCTTCCACACTACAGTTATCCCCACTCTAGTAATACAATTTGGGTGTGAGCACTGCCTGGAGTTCCATTGAGGCTCTTTGGGAACTATGACACACTCAAGTTGGAGAAAGGCTTTGGATAAATGTTTTTTTAGTTGGTCTATATCATAACTCGGCTAGGAAGTCAAGAATTAGGCCTCTCTGGTTGTAGTTAATTTCCTTGTATTTTCTGATATATTTGTTATTCTGGCTTGTAATAACTTGTAATAAATATTTTGGGTTGGTAGTGAAAAAGGGTTGGTAACTATGTATGCAATGGGTAAAAATCATGCTTATAGGTCTATTCTAATTTTTCATATTCAATTACATATAGAAATCGTGCCTATAAGTCTATTCTAATATTCGATAACATATATGAATCATGGTTGTAGGTCTATTCTAATTTTGCATATTCAATTACATATAGAAATCATGCCTATAGGTCTATTCTAATTCTGCATATTCAACTACATATAGTAACCATATTTATAGGATTCTGCATATTCAACTACATTTGGATACCATGTCTATAAGGCTTCTGCATTTCTACACCACGTCTATAAGGTTTTAAAATCAGCAAAGCATAGAGAGCATGCCAATAGGAGTTTCTAATTGAGTCTGATGCGCTTCACTCAGTGTTAGATATAAAAAATTAGTAGTAATGGATATTGTCAGTCGCATAACTTGTAACCAATTCGTTTAAATCCTGCCTCTCTTTTAATAGTCCCTCACTTAGCAAGTTTAACAAGTATGCATTCAAATTGTTTATTTCTAGCCTTACTATTACATTACCTTAATCAAGTAGATACCATGCCTATAGGGTCTTTTCCCAAACTCTTAGGAAAGTCTTAGTGTAATAATTAAAAAAACTGAATCTGATTCTATTAATTATTACAACCAGCAGGCAGGTCTAACTTGGATTTCTTATCTGGTTATGTAATAAATCGATCTACCTTAGTATTTTAAACTCCTTCATATTTAATCTAATCATACCTTAAACAGTATATGAAATCATGCTAATTATGTTCTTTTCTGCTTAAAGAGGTATGATTGAGCCTCTATTTGTTTATACGCTTCCCCTAAAAGTGCTCAATATGTGTTTTTGCATATCGCCTTAGATTTTTACCTTTGAAACTCCAAATAAGCCTAATATCCCTCCCCTTTTAGGATTATCAGTCCTAAGTGCCTCCGGAACTGATAGGATTGGGATGGGTAATAGCATGCAATAAGTAAAATAGATCATTCTATGCTTTAATACCTTAACAGGGCTGGAAGGGTAGATATGGATATGATGACCACGCGATAATATCACGTGTAGCCCCTCATTGAGGAGTGATTACCAGATATTGTGTGGGGTGATCCATTTTTAATAAACCTAAGACCCCCTCCCACTATTCTTTATTTATTTTAGCATTTTAGCTTTTTCTTTTAATAAATCAGCTTTCCTTATTGCTCTTTCAAACTTTGTTTTTTACAAACCATTATATGAAATCCCTTCTTCTTTGAGTGTTATTTGTCTATATTTTAATTTCACCCCTAATTTTACAGTAATAGTCTGGTCGAGAACGATACTAGTGAATTTTGAGAGGTGCCTAACACCTTCCACTTAGAATAATTTCAAGCCCTTACCCTATCGCTGGTTATTCAAATCAAATACTTTTGGTTCCTAATGCACCCTAATAATTAGGTGCCGACTCTTCAAATGCAAACCCAATTCCCAAAAGGAATGATTTGTCCCTCCAGTATGGAGTAACTTTTCTTATGTTGGGAGAAAGACAGATCTTAATATTTCTATATAATAGTAGATATTATCTCTCAAATTCACATGCTTGAGCTAGAACTTATTTAACTTTTATATGCTTTTACAGTTAGACATTATTTAATTTATTAGCATTTATCTGTCTTGTACTACATATTAACTGTTTATTGATTCTGTAATAGAAAGAGGCGGAAGAAATAATATAGTTAAATGTAGTATTGATAAATGTTAATATTTATTTAGTAACATCTATCTCTTTTATATTATAATTAATTTTACACTTATTTATAATCGAGAGAGGCGAATGGTGTAATAATTGGTTACAACAAGTAGGGTAACCGAAAGGGATTTACTATCAAGAGCATATTTTAGTTCAATCATATATTTTTGGTTCTTTAGTATTACTATTTTGAAGATTAATTTGTATAACCAAGAGGAGTGCAATTAATTATTCAAATTGAGAAATAATATATATATTTGTAATCGTAAGAGGCATTTACACCTTTTTGAGAAATAGAAACTGAAGAATAATAAATTCTACTATATAACAGAAATATTAAGTGAAGTCAAGATCCCAACACATTTTATAATATTTGTGAAAAACAAAAAAAAAAATATTTACTACTGCTCTATTTATGCATTGTTATTTAGTTAATTTACAACTCAAATCTTTCTAATTTTCTCAAATAGTAATTAAAACAAGAAACGTCAGTAGAATAGATAAAACCAATCTCTGTGGGTTCGACATCTTTCTATATTATAATTTGACAGAGTACGAGTTTAATTTATATACACGCCAGACACTCGTCAACACAGTATGAGCTGAGATTATCGGAGTTGGCTCGACATGCTCCATGGATGGTCCCGACTGATCGGGAGATGATTTGAAGGTTTGTGGATGGACTCATCTATCCCATCCATATTCTGATGACCTGAGAGAGGGTTCTGAGTCATACCTTTGAGGATGCAGTGGATATTGCTCATGATATTCAGACGGCTCACCGTCAAGAGAGAGAGAGGAGAGGGAGGCCAAGAGGCCTCGATGATCGCGTAGCTTCAGTGGTGCTTCGTCTAGGGTCCAGGTTCAGCAGGATAGAGGTCGTTCTTTCCGGCCTCATCAGTCGGCTTATCCCGAGTATCATGGGGCATCTTCAGGCTGACGTTATGAGGGGTTCCAGTAGAGCCAGTCTTCACTTAGTGACCTCCCAGCTCAGAGTTCATCACATGCCCATTCAGCTCAGGGTTCTTCTGCGCATAGCCGCATCAGTTGGCCATTCTGATGCGAGGGGTTCCCTTCAGTCCCCTTCTCCAGCACCCGGTAGTTGCTACGAGTGCGACGAGTTTGGTCACATGAAGAGGCATTGTCCTCGACTTCGTGGTGGTTAGTTTCAGCAGAGGGATCAACCCTCGTCTTCTGGTCTAGTTTCTTCCTTATCTGCCCCACTAGCTAGGGGTAGAGGCTATATTGCTAGGGGTCACCCTAGAGGTAAAGTTCGATCAGGCGGTAGCGGTCAGGCTCGATTTATGCTATCCCAGACAAGGCAGATGCCCTTGCATCAGATGCTGTTATCATAGGTATTATTTCAGTCTGCCACACAGATGCCTTTGTCATATTTGATCCCGGTTCCACATATTCATATGTGTCATCATATTATGCTCATCATTTAGGTACAACCAGAGGGTGTCTTACTTTACCTGTGCACTTATCTACCCTGGTGGGCGATACTATTATTGTGCACCATGTGTATCGGTCCTATCTTGTTACTATGGAGGGTTCGGAGACTTGAGTTGATTTATTGCTTTTGAGCATGGTAGACTTTGATGTTATTCTTGGCATGGGCTAGTTATCTACGTGTCATGCTATTCTAGCCTGTTATGCAAAGATAGTCACGTTGGCTATGCCGGGTGTTCTGAGGATCGAGTGGCGTGGTATGACTGACTATGTCCCTAGCAGGGTTATATCTTTCTTGAAAGCCCAATGTATGGTTGGGAAGGATTGTCTATCATATCCGGTCTTCGTGCGTGATGTTGGAGCAGAGGCTCCCAATATAGATTCTATTCCTGTTGTGAGGGATTTTCCTAATGTATCTCCTGCAGACCTGCCGAGTATGTCCCCGTACAGGGACATTGATTTTGGTATTGACCTGGTGCCGTTCACCGAGCCTATTTCCATTCCACCGTATCGTATGGCACCAAAAAAGTTAAAAGAGCTAAAGTATCAGCTTTAGCACCTCCTAGAAATGGGGTTTATTCGGCCTAGTGTGTCACTGTGCGGTGCACCTGTGTTATTTGTGAAGAAGAAAGATGGAACAATGAGAATGTGCATTGACTATAGGCAGTTGAACAAATTAACAGCGAAGAACAAGTATCCCCTGCCTTGTATCAATGATTTATTCGACCAGATTCAGGGATCAATGGTGTTTTCTAATATTAATCTATGCTCGGGTTGTTACCAGTTAAAGATCAAGGAGTCAGATATTCTTAAGACTGCCTTCAGACTAATATGATCACTATGAGTTTCTGGTTATGTCTTTCGGGCTGACTAATGCCCCGGCAACGTTCCTACATATGATGAACAGTGTATTTTTGCCGTATCTGGATTTGTTTGTTATTGTATTCATTGATGATATTCTGGTATACTCACATAGCCAGGAGGAGCACACATATCATTTGCGAGTGGTATTGCAAATATTGAGGGAGGAGAAGTTGTATGCCAAGTTCTCCAAATGTGAGTTCTGGCTCAGTTCCATGGCCTTCTTGGGACACGTAGTGTCCACTGATGATATTCAGGTTGATCCAAAGAAGATTGAGTCGGTTCAGAGTTGGTCTAGACCATCCTCGACTACAGAGATTCGTAGCTTCCTCGGTTTGGCGGGTTATTATCGCCGGTTTGTTCAGGGTTTCTCATCTATTGCCTCGCCCTTGACCAAGTTGACGCAGAAGGGTGCGCCATTTGTATGGTCAGATGAGAGCGAGGAGAGCTTTCAGAAGTCAAGACAGCTTTGACCACAACTCCAGTATTGGTCTTTCCATCAGGTTCAGGTTCTTACATCGTTTATTATGATTCTTCAAGAGTCGGGATTGGCTGTATATTTATGCAGAAGGGTAGAGTGATTGCCTATGCTTCTCGGTAGTTAAAGCCTCATGAGAAGAACTACCCTATTCATGACTTAGAGTTGGCTGCCACAGTTCATGCCTTAAAGATTTGGAGGCACCATTTATATGGAGTATCTTGTGAGGTATTCACCAATTATCGTAGTCTTCAGCATTTTTTCAAGCAGAAAGATCTTAATTTGAGGCAGCGGAGGTGGCTTGAGTTACTTAAGGACTATGATATTACCATTTTGTATCACCCAGGAAAGGCCAATGTAGTGGCCAACGCGTTGAGCCAAAAGGCAGTTAGTATGGGAGTTTGGCGTACATCCCATTTAGGGAGAGGCCCTTTGCAGTTGATGTTCAGGCTTTGGCTAATCAGTTGGTTCCCATTCGGGTATTGGCTTGCGTGGTTTCTTGGTCCTCTTTATATGATCGCATCAGAGAACGCCAGTGTGATGATCCGTATTTGCTCGTCCTCAATGACAGAGTTTAGCACGAAGATTCTAGAGATGTGACTATAGGTGATGATGGTGTGTTGAGGATGCAACGCTAGATTTGTGTGCCCAATGTGGATGGTCTTAGAGATTTGATATTTGCGGAGGCCCACAACTTGCGGTATTCCATCTATCCGGGTGCCGCGAAGATGTATCGGGACTTGAGACAACATTACTGGTGGAGGAGAATGAAGAAAGACATTATGGGATTTGTGACTCGGTGTCTCAACTGTTAGCAGGTGAATATGAGCATCAGAGACCGGGAAGTTTGCTACAGCAGATGGTTATTCCTGAGTGGTACTGGGAGAGAGATGGATTTTGTGAGTGGTCTATATCAGACTTTGAAGAAGTTCGATTCAATTTGGGTCATTGTACATCGACTGACGAAGTCTACGCATTTCATTCCAGTATGTACCGTATATTCTTCAAAGCAGTTGGTAGGGATCTTCATTCGAGAGATTATTCGGTTGCATGGTATTCTAGTTTCTATTATATCGGATAGAGGTACTCAGTTCACTTCTTAGTTTTGGAGGACTTTTTAGAACGAGTTGGGTACTCAGGTGGAGCTGAGTTCAGCATTTCATCCTCAGACAGACGGACAATCTGAGCGTACCATTCAGATATTTGAGGATATGTTACGTGCCTTTGTGATTGACTTTGGAGGTTCTTATGATGAGTTTCTACCACTTGCAGAGTTTTCCTACAATAGCAACTATCAGTCTAGCATTCAGATGGTGCCGTATGAGGCCTTATATGGGAGACAGTGTAGATCCTCGGTCAATTGGTTTGAGCCCGGCGAGGCTAGGTTGTTGAGGATAGATTTGGTCCGGGATGACTTAGAGAAGGTGAAGGTAATTCAGGTGAGATTACGTACCTCTCAGTCACGTCAGAAGAGTTATGCGAAACGAAAGGTTCGAGATGTATATTACTCGGCGGGTGAGAAGGTCTTGCTGAAGGTTTCACCCATGAAGGGTGTGATGAGGTTTTGGAAGAAAGGGAAGCTGAGTCCGCGGTTCAACAGACCTTTGAGGTGCTTACAAGGATTATGGAGGTGGCCTATATGCTTTCTTTTCCACCCAGATTGTCGGGCGTTCATCCAGTATTCCATGTTTCCATGCTTCGGAAGTATGTTGGGGACTCGTCTCATGTTTTGGATTTCAACACGGTTCAGTTGGATGATGATTTGACTTATGATATGGAGCCAGTGGAAATTTTGGGTCGTTAGGTTCGGTAATTGAGCTCAAAGGACATAGCTTCGGTGAAGGTACAGTGGAGAGGTCGTCCCGTGGACGAGGCTACTTGGGAGATCGAGCAGGAGATGCGGAGTAGATACCCTCATCTATTTGAGACTCTAGGTATGTTTCTTGACTCGCTCGAGGATGAGCATTTATTTTAGTTGTGGAGGATATGACAACCCCACCCGTCGTCTTATGTGTTTCCGTCCCGTTTTCCCATTTTATGCTTCTACATGTTTCATTATATGTGTTTGGTGAATTTGAACTAATTCGTATGGAGTTTGGCAAGAAATGAGACACTTAGTCTCTTTAAGGAGAGTTTGGTTTGGAATAGTCAACCAGATATTGACTTGTGAGTTAGAGGAATCTGATGGGTTTTCAACGATTCAGTTAGCTTCGAGGGATGATTTGAGGCTTAGGAGCGCAATCGGAAGTAATTTTGGAGGCTCGGTATAGAATTAGGCTTGAATTGGCAAAGTTAGCATTTCGACGATATCCGATTGATAGGCAAGATTTTTATCTTAGGGTCGCAATGTAATTCTGAGAGTTGCAGTAGCTTCGTTAGGTGATTTTGGATGTGTGTGCAAAATTTCAGTTGATTCAGAGACGCTTAGGTCAGGTTTTTGATCGAATACGAGTTGTGGAAGTTTTAGTTTAAATTAGGCTTTGATTTGAGGAAATTTAAGGATTTTGATGTTAATGGTAGTGTTTTGAAGGTTTGAGCAAGTTTTAATGAGGTTTTAGGACGTGTTGGTGCTTTTAGTTGAGGTCCCGGGGGCCTCGGTATGATTTCGGGTGGTTAAACAAACCAAATTTGGCCTTAGAAGATAGCAGATTTTCAGTTATTGGTGTTGTAGAGGATTGCCCTTGGCATTCGCGTGGGTGATGTCGTGAACTCGTAGAGGAAATGTGAGGGCGGGGAAAGTTGGCCTACACATTCGCGTTTAGCGGCTCGCGTTCACGAAAGGTCACTTGGCGGTGCTTCGCGTTCGCGTAGGTGGAGACGCGTTCGCGTAGGGTCTGAGGTCTGAAGCTTCGCATTCACGGTTGTGCAGACGCGTTCGCGAAGGGGAAATTATGGTCAAAGGGAAGTTTGGTCATCGTGAATGCGACAGGACCCTCGTGCTCGCATAGAAGGAAAGTCAGCTGGGCAGAAGGGTTTTAGCTGATTATTTCATTCGTGAGCCTATTCATTTTTCCTCCATTGTTGAACACCTTGAGAGCTTTTTGATAGAAATTGAAGAGGGTTTCAACGAGAATTGATTGGATGTGAGTTTGTGACTTAGAAACATCATTTTATTGAAGAATCAACCTTAAATTCTTGGAAATTTAGGTAAAAATTTGAAGAATTAGGGCTTTGTTTTTGAAATGAAAATTTGGGATTTGATGGCCCATTCGAGCTCCGATTTTGATGAATTTTATATTTATAGACTCGTGGAAAGATGAGGAACATTTTGGTATAAAATTTTCTGGATTTCGAGAAGTGAGCCTGGGGCTCAGGTTTTGCTAATTTCGTCATTTTTCGAGTCTTTTCGATTGGGTCATGGTCCCTTAGCCTATTGTAATGTATTCGTTGTGGTTTTGGCCAGATTCGACGCGCGAGGCGGTCAATTTGAGAGGGAAGGGCATTGCGAGCTAGTCTTTGGCCGGCTAGAGGTGAGTAATAGATGTAAATGCTGTTATGAGGGTTTGAAACCCCGGACTTTCACATCGTAACACTATATTGAGGCATGACACGCATCAGGTGATATTCCTGTTATATTGGTGATTGATAGACATACCTTATCGATATCCTTTAGACTTGTTGCCCTGTTTGGGGCCTGGTGCAGACTTGTAGAATCCTTCGGGGATTGATATTTCTGTTCATGCATGCATTTGCACATCATTTTGTCTCAATCCAAAGTTGTAAATACTTTTTTGCGAACTCAACCACATTTCTACGTTTTGAAAACTCAAGTGATATTTTAAATGTTATTTCTGGACGAGAACTACTATTTTGATAATGTTTTCTGGATTGAGCATGGGTCGGCTGCGCACCGCAGCAGTGATTTGAAATAGTGGTAACAATGACAATGTATGATGTGACTTGAAGCAGTGGTAACAATGGCACTGATGATGTAAATTGGTCAGGTAACATTGGATGACCGGTCAGGTAATATTGGATGATCGGTCAGGTAACATTGACTGACCTGTCAGGTAACATTGACTGACCAGAATATTGCGCTTGGGCTGTAGGAGCCCCTCCGGAGTCTGTACATACCCCCAGTGAGCGCTGTCGACGATAAATCATATGCATGGTAGGGCTCGGGCTGCACGCCGCAGTGGGTACTGGAGTGTACCATCATATGCATTGCAGTGCATTCATGCATTGGACCTTTATTTGAGGTTCAACTGATAAGTTCTCTGCATTGCTGTGTTATCGGATCTTAGCTTATCTTGTGTATTTTTGTATTTTCTTATCCTCAGTCCGTATTTATTTTTATTACTCACTGAGTCCAAGTACTCTCTTTACTCCTTGCACTTGGTGTGCAGATCCAAAGCATTCACAGACTGGGTGAGATTTGACCAGCGTTTCAGGGACATTCTCCAGGACTATTTGAGGTAGCTGCATGGCGTTCGGAGCCGACGATTCTCCCTCCTATATCTATCTTTATATTCAGCATTTTCAATTTAGACAAACTTTGGACTAGGATGATATACTGCATTTTAGAGGCTCATGGTCGTGACACCGGGTCCTAGTAGGGCTATATTATGTATTCTGTTAATTTTCGCACTTTATAAGATATTCTAGACTCTTGATTTTCTGTGTTAATTATCTGGAATCGGTTTAATTATCGGGAATTGTGGTAACAAGGTTGGGCTTGCCTAGTAGTGTGCTGGGCGTCATCACGACCAGATCGGAGTCGTGACACTTTACTTGCCTTATTTTTTTGTATGTTGTTAGATAGTCATTTTTATCCATTTTATGTCTTTGTTTGTTTAATTCCTCTAGTACATTTCACGGTGAAATACGTCGTAGTTGGTTGTTGCTTTGTATTACATGTTATATATTGTTACACCCTATAATTTTGTATATAGGATTACGTCATAAATCAATTGATGTAAGCTGAAAAGTGAGATCATCTTTAAAAGTACATAAGTTAAGTTAATCATGTTACCTTGGAGGTTACAAATATTTAAGATCATGAATAACAAGTACCGTGAGGGTTGGAAGGCTTAGAAGCTAAATGAATTGAAGCAAATATGTTTTGTCGAAAGTAAATAAATTGGGAACTTTATAAGATGTACTCATTGGGTGATACTAGAGTTATTAACATGATAAGTAGGTTATTTTATGAGTTATTTTAGTTGCCTAAGAGTCGTGTGTTACGTTTTGAAGTCAAGCTGGTTGTGGAACAAAAGTTGGGAAAGGTCATCACAAGTTACGTTCATAAATGTGCTGAAAATTAGGTCAAACATGGCAGAGCTTTTTTATCAATATAATAAGAATTATGGGGTGATATACATATCAAGTTGAATATCTACGAGTCTAATTTCCAACTCATTAAACCATTTGTCAATACAATATCATAGTACAGAGATATAGGTGCTTTCGCAAGACTATGCAAGCAGCTTCCTATGGGACCCACTTAGGCGGTTGAGATATCATGGTATATATGTGACTCCAAAAGACCATTTTACCTCATCATTGATCACTCTCTTCAGACCCTAGACATCTAAGAACTCTCTCAAATTTCTCTCATTATTCAAGGCCCAAACCAAGGGCAAATAACTCAAATCAAGTGTCGAGAATTCTGTAGCGGTAGTGAGTTACTTGTTCTTCCTGTGGTTGCTGATTTTAGTGCGGTTACATCTCGTGTGGGGAGTTGTTTAATATTTTTTAATTTCTCTAAAATATCTCCCAAGGTTTTCCTATCAACCCTAGGTGATTTCAAGTCTTTCAAAGTGATTCTAGTGTCGAGAAACCTAGATCGATTGCTAGTTTCGCTTCCTTGTTCTTGTGGCTGCGTTGGAAGGATATTTTGTGTTAAAGTAAGCTCAAATTGGAGTTGTTCTATCCGTTTATAGGTAAAAAACGTCGTTCTTTACATGTATTTATGCTTATCCAAATTACGTTTAAGTTGCTGAAGCTAGAACTTGTGAGATGTCGATCGAAAGGCTTGTTAGTAATATTGTTGATTGTTGGAGGGAGGTGTTCTTGCAGCATTTTATGGCTGTAAAATTTATGGAATAACCTTATTATATCGTGTTGTTATTATCAACATTTTATTATAAATAAGAGGCAAATGATTCAAAATATAGTGTTATTAGACATGAACCGAGCTTGCCGCTCAACGTGTTATTGCGTTGGTTGTTTTCCATATAGCTACTGACTGTAGTTTGGGTTGTTTGGTGACTCTTAGTAAATTATGGGATGTAGTAAAAACAAGGTACTACCAGTTTTCTTGTAGAATATTGGTTTCAGAATATGATAGTTACAACGCTCAAATGATGACGACGAAGTTAGATTATTCATTCTGGACGTAAGAAGATCATATTGAGCTTGGTTGACGATTATAGAGAAGATTACAAAGGTAAGTTAAGGCACTTACTTCTTTATGTTGGCATGATCTAATGTAAAATGAATGTAAACGACACATTTTTTCATAATGGATCTATTCCTAGCAACTAAGGATGTCCATGTTGTTCTTTCCTTATAAAGTTATTCTAAGAAAGAAAGTATGACCCTTAAAATTTTATTGATATTTATTTTGATGATAGGGATGCCCATAATGTAAATAGAAGGTGCGATGACCTTACGTCACTCTAAAAGGTTTAGAATGGGATTCCATGGATCTAGCATGCATTATATATGAGTATCTATTTTACTCTATCGAGTCGCGCTATAGTTGGATGGGTATGGCACATATTGTGAAACCACTAATCGATTGGAATTTGCTGAGCTCCAAATGACTGGGGACGATTCTACCGAGCCTTATGATGGTGGGCTACGTTATTACCGAGTCCTCTTAGAGGCCGGATAGGATATAATGAAGATAAATCCCACAAATATATATATATATATATATATATATATATATATATATATATATATATCATGCATTTCATGTCAGTATCCTTTAGAGGCACTCAGATATTACAGGTTGTGTCTTTGTTATTTCTCTTTACATTATGATTCTTATTTATGTCTTATGCCTTATGTACTCGGTGCTTTATTTGTATTGACGTCTCTTTTGCCTGGGGATGCTGCATTTTATGCTCGCAGGTCCTGATAGAAATGTTAACTGTCCTAGTAGGATATCAACTCAGCGGAAGGTGTTGGTGTACTCCACTTGCTCCGAAGTTACCTATGTGGCCAATATGCTTTTGAAATGTATTGATTGGTATGGCGGGACCATGTCCTGACCTTTATGTTTTTTATGTACTCTTAGAGGCTTGTATACATATATCATATTTATGGATACTTGTATGGCCTCGCGGCCTATGTTTAGAGTGTACCAAAACGAATGTGTCAAACTTATAGTCCTGTATGTCACATGTATAAGTTTGTATATCATGTTGGATCGTCCTTATCGGGTATTCCCATATGTTTTATTTTAGTTATCTCATGACGGGCTTTCCAACTATTTTACCCAAGATAGTACGATAAGAAAGATATGTTACGTTGGTACTGGATTGAGTAAGGCATCAGGTGCCCGTCTTGGCACTTCGATTTGGGTCATGACAAACTTAGAACCAAACCAGTTCTGTCGTAGGGAATCTACAAGCCTTGTCTAGTACTTTTTTTATGGGTGTGTTATGCACCGCACTTATAAGCAAGAGGCTACATGGAATTTAGGATTGTCAACTCTTTCTCTTACTCTAGATCGTGCGATAGAGTTCAGTTGTAAGAATTCAAACTCCAAAATTCTATTTATTTGTAATACAATGAAACCTACATCAAGAAATATATAGTTGGTAAGAGATTGAATGAGATCGTGAAAGAGTTGGGTCAGAGGAACTCGATTTTGTATCATGCTTATGATGAGTAAATGTGAGGTCATCAGCAGATAAGACGTGTAAGCTTCTTGATAAGGAGCCCTAAGGCATGAATATCTATCCAACCATATGATAAAAAGCAACGAGAGAATCATAAGGTAGATAGAAATTTCAACAAGTAAAAAAGCAAAGTGAAGAAGGGTACAAAGTACCAATTTAGTGAAGAATATCAGTATTTACAATTCAGATACAGAATTATAAGTATTCTGAGTTACTTTCAATAGTAACAGAGATATATACACTTGAAAACCCATCTCAGTTACGACTTATATGAGCTAATAGATATAGTTTAAGAAAAGGATGAGATATTAGGATCCAGCTGGGGTTAGTGTAACCCGAAATGGTTGATGGATTGTTAGCGTTAGCTGATATTTTCAAAGGTTATTGCAAATATGGTAATCGTTCTCCTTGTGAGACACCTACATGGTTTACTCTAGAATAATAAATTTGGATATGAATACTAGAATGTTCGGAAAATTCAGAAGATAGGCATTGGAATCGTAGAAGGGATGAATATTTACCTTAGTATGACTTATATCACTAATAAATAGAGAATGTTAGGCGACCCAAAGAGACATAGGATGGAGCAAGGGGAGCTAAAAGCGAAAGAATATCTTGTTGAAGTATTCAGAATAAGGTGATCGACAGAAATATTACCGGGAAAACAAGAAGAAAGTAAATGAGGCATTATGAGTAAGACGTGATAAATGGGTGATAACGGTAAACCAAAATATGACATGATGAAAGAGTCTACAGTCAAATGAAGGAAAAGACCAGAGGTGACATGCATTGAGATAATAAAAGAGTATAAGCCCTAAAGTCATATCCATATTTCGATAAATGAGTTATTGAGTCCAGCGTGATTACTAGACAAAAAAGTTAGACCCCTGGAGTAATAGAAATCAATATGGGCTGGTGAACAAGATACCCTAACATGAATTAGGGATCTGAAGATTTGATAATAGTCGACATAGTGATAATTTCGGAGATTGTATTCCGATAATTATTGAATGGACAATAGAAGAATAATACTTAAAGTCTATTTAGGAAGACGCTTCCCTAAAGAAAGTACTGTGAGCAGAGTTAAGCTTAAGAGACTAAATGTAGAAACTACACTAGGTGTCACCACTTTTGTGTAAGTAATTCAATTATCCCTAGTATAAAAGGGTTACCACAAGTCGGGTAAGATGTCAGTGAAGCTACGAAAAGACGCCAAAGATGATGAGGTAACTTTGGAGTAGTAAAGGAAGAATGCATAAAACAGGCGAAAGAAATGAGATTGCATTTATTCAGATCCGACAACATTATGCAAGCATGACATCGGGGAGAGGCAATAAGGGTTCCCCCACAGGATATTATAAATAAGTATGAATGGGCACTTAAAATATAAGGTGTCAGTGCGAGAAGTAAGCTAAGACAAAGAAAAAAACCCAAGAGGGGTTACGCAAAATATAGATATGAGAATGGACCAATGAGTAGCCTGTAGTTGATTCAGGAAGAGCCCAGTTATTGTTAGACAGAAGGATATAGATAAATCAATAAATCGTGCATGATAAACGCAGTGAACCCCAAATAGGAAATTTAGTCCAGCAAATATGAGATCATGATCCTTGAGAAATATTTACATAGGAATTGGGATTGTTAAATATACCGTATAAGTGTTACAAAAATAAAAAAAAGGTGTCACTAGAAAGACAGTCAAAATTTGAGTTCAGAATTAACCCTGCTATCGCAAGAACACGAAGGTATGTAACTACGATTATTTATAGGTAAGTAAAAATATCGAAATTTCTGTCGGATATATCATGAAATAAGTTTATAGTTTTACAAGAGTTATAGCATCTTACCTAAGTACTACGGCAAAAGATTAGTTGAGAAAATAAGGAAGAATAATGGCACGAAAATATGGTCGTATTTGACTTACTTGTATGATTGACTTAATTGGTTAAACTATACACAATCAACAGTAGTACAAGTTAAAATTTAACTCAACTATTTTCGAGAATAAAAGATTAAGAAGGAGAGTCAACTCTGATGGGTAAGGGGTTGGTAGTGAATGAAGCAAAATAAAAGGCAGAAGGCGCAGGGCTCGAGAATTACAGAATCATTGGGAGAAGAAAATATTCATTCACACTTTCAATTCGTTCAATTCAGATCGGCTATTTTTACGTACTTCTCATCACTCAAATCACTCATTACTGCTTTTCTGAATATATCAACAAAAATGCAATCCCATAAATTGATTTAACCTCTGCCAACCTTTTCAGCTGATTTTCTGGGAGAACAAAAACTTTATTCTTCGTTTTCTTTTTGCGTTTTCCTTATTAAAATTCCTTTTTCGCAAGAAGCGTTTTTTTTTTTCCAAAAAGTGGGGTCCTATTTGACTAGGGACCGAATTTAAGAAAAAATAATTTTTTAAAAATTTATGGTTTTAAATATTCAGTGCTGCAACAACTATAAGGGTATCAAATTAATAAGTCATACCATGAAGGTCTGGGAGCGGGTGATCGAGGGGAGGGTGAGGGAGATGACATCTATATCTGGGAACCAGTTCGGTTTCATGCCGGGTCGCTCCACTACAGAAGCTATCCACCTTGTCAGGCGGCTGGTGGAGCAGTTCAGGGATAAGAAGAAGGACCTGCACATGGTGCTTATCGACTTGGAGAAGGCGTATGATAAGGTCCCAAGAGAGGTGCTATGGAGGTGCTTGAAGGCGAAGAGCGTGCCGGAAGCCTACATCAGAGTAATCAAGGACATGTACGATGGAGCTAAGACTAGGGTTAGGACGGTGGGTGGCGACTCAGACCATTTTCCAGTGGTATGGGGCTCCATCAAGGATCGACGCTTAGCCCTCTCTTGTTTTCCTTGGTGATGGATGCTCTAACCCGACATATTCAAGGGGATGTGCCTTGGTGTATGCTATTTGCTGATGACATAGTTTTGATAGATGAGACGAGAGTCGGTGTTATTGAGAGGTTACAGGTATGGAGACAGACTCTCGAGTCTAAAGGTTTCAAAATAAGCAGATCTAAGACAGAATACCTGTTTAGCGCCGAGCCGAGCGAAGTAGGCAGGGACGTGATGATTGGATCTCAGGTCATCGCCAAGAGGGACAGTGTCAGATATCTTGGGTCTGTGATTCAGTGGGACGGAGAGATTGGCAGGGACGTCACTCATCGTATTGGAGCGGGGTGTTCAAAGTGGATGCTTGCATCAGGAGTCCTGTGTGACAAGAAAGTTCCACATAAACTCAAGGGAAAATTTTATAGAGCTGTGGTTAGACCTGCAATGTTGTATGGGGTGGAGCGCTGGCCCGTGAAGAACTCTCATGTTCAGAGAATGAAGGTTGCGGAGATGAGGATGCTCAGGTGGATGTGCGGGCTCACCAGACTAGATTAGATTAAGAATGAAGTTATTCGAGAGAAGGTGGGGGTGGCCCCGGTGGATGAGAAGATGCGAGAAGCGAGGCTGAGGTGGTTCGGGCATGTGCAGAGGAGAAGTCCTGATGTCCCGGTGAGGAGTTGTGTGAGCGGCTGGCGATTGTCGGCGTTCGGCGAGGCAGAGGGAGGCCTAAGAAGTATTAGGGAGAGGTGATTAGGAATGACATGACTAGAATGCGGGTTTCCGAGGACATGACCCTTGATAGGAAAGTCTGGAGGTCTAGTATCAGGGTTGTAGGATAGGGACTCCTAGAGTTTTTCATACTCCTCACTCGGGGTTGGGTGAGGCTTGACAGGGCTATCCATAGATGATTTGTGTTTTGGCTTATGTCTCCCTTATGGTAGTTACTGTATGATATTATTGCATGCTATTTTATTTATATTTCTTATGTTTAGATAATCATTTATGCTATTTCTGCTGGAGTTACTAATGCTCTTTTGTTTTTGTTTTTGTTTTTGTTGTTCCTTTCCTTCACTGAGCCGAGGGTCGAAGGGAAAGTGGAAACAGCCTCTCTGCCCTTTCGGGTAGGGGTAAGGCTCGTCTACATATTACCCTCCTAGACCCCACTTTGTGGGACTATACTGGGTAGTTGTTGTTGTTGTTGTTGTTGTTGGTTTTAAACATTTCAAAAATATATTTAGTGTTTTTGTTTGGCTACAAAAACTTCTCATTAAGGATAGCAAGAATTTGAAATTTAAGCTAAACTATGTCCAAATTTAGAAAGTGATAATTTTTTTTGAAAAGGACAAAAAAGAAATACTTTCACATAAACTGGAGTACTAATTGATATATTCTAAACGGAATAATGCTTGAAAATTAAAATTTTTAAAATGATTTTTTAATTTACCATTTATATAGAACTTATAGTAATATTATGATTTTATTATTTAAGTTTATCCGTAAAAGTTAAGCATTCAAACCCGTGCACATCTCGTGTGCTCCAATATAGCATATAGTGTAATATACAACATTTGATGACCTAGAATTATTATTATATGTTAATAAACGTAGAGATTTTTGTTCTACTTTATCATCTTTTTATTGTGAACTATTTACTGATTTAAAGTAAAAACAAAAATCGCTCCATAAAACATTTCCTGCCTTTAAAGCGCTGTACTAAAATTTTATTATGGGAGAAAAATCCCTTTAGTGAACAGAAAATTGTAAAATCAGAAAAGTGAAAAAACAAGAGCAAGAACAATGACTATGAAATTCAGTCTTATTCCCCAGCCTCCAGGTTTTTTTTTCTAGAAATAAAGAATTAGGAGATTTCGAGGTTGTGATATTGCTTTGGAGAAAGCGGTAAAGGTAATACTATTTGCTTTTAGTACATTTCACGGGGCTGTCCAGATCTATTATTCACTTTTTATCCGTAACACTTGAACATGCATCACAGCATAATGACAGTATGTAATTTATACGCAAAATAAAAGCATATGTAGTAAAGATGGTCTTTAGTTGTTTTAAAAACGAAAAATAAAAGGGAAGAAGGGTCAAATTGTGGTTAAAAAAAGGAACCTCGGGCCCCTAAAAGGTAATCATAAGACTATCAAAATACAAAATAACCAAATAATTATTGCCTATTGCGTTTAATATGCTCTACAGTAATTATTAATAATATAACTACGACCATTGGCATTGAGTAGCCGCTATTTAATCATTTTTGTGAATGGTGCAAGTTCGGCTACACTTGGACCTTCATTGGTCCAAACCCTATCTCATTTGTAGCATAATTTGGATTAGATGTTTAATTAAGGGAAGCTCACATGCTCTTTAGGAGCAGAATATATATATATATATATATATGTTTATGGACATAACCACATGTCAAAGAATTCCCAAAACACATTCTCAAGCATTACTACACAAACCTATTACCTTTATAACAGTTGTAAAATGCATAATCCTCATACTTGCACTTATTCAACCTCTCGATACACTCTTAACCATTTGACACACACATATAATCAAATTAAGCATTAATCGCCTGTACTATTAAGGCCATTTACCTATTACAATGGTACGACACAGTTATTCATTTCAACATAATTCCTTCATACACAAACTAATCAGTACACAATTAGAACATTTTGATTCAAATTCCCATGCAAATTAATTATTACTTCCATATATCACCTTACCATGAGAGCACGAAACTTTCATTACCAAAAGGACTGCACATTGTTTAAATAGCTACAACACATAAACTTGGTTGACACAATTTGGAGAAACTACAACAATAAGGCACTTGGAAAGAGAAGGGATGAGTCTTACACCAAACGAAACACAACATTAGCTCTCCTAGGGACAAGATTCGCACGATCATTTCTAACTTATTCAAATAGATACGGGTATTTTATCTTCATCCCATCTTCCGCTTCCCAAGTGGCCTCCTCGACTTGTTGGTTTCGCCATAACACTTTAACTGAAGCAATCTCCTTGTTTCGCAACTTTCGGACTTGCCTATCCAGAATAGCAACTGGCATCTCCTCATATGATGACTCTTGTGTAACCTTGATGTCTTCCACGGGAACAATTTTAGATGGATCACCCACAACTTTCCTCAACATGGATACATGAAACAGCGGGTGCACTAGAGACATTTAGCGGGCAATTCCAATCTATACGCAACTTGACCGATCCTTTAAGTGACTTGATAAGGCCCGACTACCTAGGACTTAGTTTTTCCTTCTTCCCAAAGCGCATGACTCCTTTCATAGGAGACACCCTCAAGAATACCCAATCTCCTTCTTGAAACTTCAATTCTCTTCGACGCGCGTCCGCGTAAGATTTCTGGCAACTTTAAGCAGTCTTCATTCTCTCCCGAATGACTCTTACCTTTTACATGGCCTGGTGCACGAGATCTGGCCCTATTAATTCCGCTTCACCAACCTCGAACCACCTGATTGGGGACCTAAACCTTCTTCCGTACAATGCTTCGAATGGGGTCATTTGGATACTAGCATGGAAGTTGTTATTATAAGAAAACACTATAAGGGGCAGGTGATCATCCCAATTACCTTTGAAATCCAAAACACATGCCCACAACATATCCTCGAGCGTCTGAATAGCCCATTCTGCTTGGCCATCGATCTGCAGATGAAAAGCTGTGCTGAGATTCACTTGAGTACCCAAACCTAGCTAAAATTTCCTCCACAACTTAGGTTTATACTGAGCTCCTTGATCCGAAATGATAGAAAGTGGCATACCATGAAGCCTCACTATCTCCTTGATATACAACCGAGCATATTGTTCCACAGTATCAGTGGAATTGACCGGCAAAAAGTGAGCTGATTTGGTGAGCCTATCCACAATTACCCAAATTGAGTCGAACTTGTGCTGAATACGAGGTAGTCCTATCACGAAGTCCATGTTGATCATTTCCCACTTCCACATCGGTATTTCTATAAGCCGAGTCAACCTTCCCGGCCGCTGATGCTCGACCTTCACTTGATGGCAATTCGGGCACTTAGAGACAAAGTCCGCTACACTCTTCTTCATACCACTCCAACAATAGATATACTTGAGATCATGATTCATCTTTGTAGAGCTTGGGTGCACTGAATATTTGGAATGATGAGCCTCTGCCATTACCCTCTCCCGAAGATTATCCACATCTGGGACACATAACCTGTCGTGGCACCGTAGCACACCATCATTGCTGCCGAGAGAAAATGCTGAAATTTTGTTACTTAGAGTCGCCTCCTCTAATTGTGCCACTTCTGGATCAACAAACTGCTTTTCTTTAACCTCTGCCATGAGCGACGATTCTACTGTATTATGCACCATATGTTCCTCCTCATTTGGGGTCGAGATACAAACCCCAAGGCTGGACAACTGATGTACATCTTGAGATAGGAACCTCTGATCCGCTCTCAAGTAAACCAAACTACCCATGGATTTCCGACTGAGGGCGTCGGCCACCACGTTCACCTTTCCTGGATGGTACAAGATGTCCATATCATAATCCTTAAGCAGTTCTAACCACCGCCGTTGCCTCAAATTTAGCTCCTTCTTCTTGAATAGATATTGAAGACTCTTGTGATCTGAAAACACATCTACATGAACCCCATAAAGATAATGCCGCTATATTTTAAAGGCGAACACAACTACTGCAAGTTCCAAATCATGCATCGGATAATTTTTCTCGTGATTCTTGAGTTGCCTGGAAGAATATGATATAACCTTCGCGTTCTGCATTAGAACATACCCTAGACCAACCATGGAGGCATCACAATAAACCACAAACCCCTCTGTGCCTTCTGGCAAGGCCAATACTGGTGCCGAAGTCAACCTTATCTTCAATTCCTGGAAACTTTTCTCACAAGCATATGACCACTGGAACTTAGCTGATTTCTGCGTCAATTTAGTCAAAGGAGAGGCGAGGGTGGAGAATCCCTCTACAAACCTCCGATAATACCCTGCTAACCCCAAAAAACTACGGATCTCCGTCGAGGTTGTGGGCCTAGTCCAATCCTTCACCGCTGCAATATTTTGGGGGTCCACCTAAATCCCCTCACTGGAAACACATGACCCAGAAAAAGCGACGGACTCTAACCAAAATTCACATTTGGATAACTTGGCATACAAATGGTGCTGATGTAGAGTCTGCAAAACCGCTCTGAGGTGACTGGCATGGTCCTCCATATTCCGCGAATATACGAGAATGTCGTCAATGAAAACAATCACAAAGAAGTCTAAGAATGACTTGAAGACCCTATTCATAAGGTCCATAAAATCTGCCGGGGCATTGGTTAGCCCAAAAGACATAACCAAGAACTCAAAGTGGCCATAAGGCGTTATGAAAGCGGTCTTAGGAGTATCCTGCTCCCTGATCTTCAATTGGTGGTTCCCTGCAAATCACTTTTGGAGAAGAACCTTGCACCTTGCAATTGATCGAAAAAATCATCTTTCCGAGGCAAAGGGTACTTATTCTTGATGGTGACTTTATTAAGCTACCGATAATCGATACACATCCGAAGTGACCCATCCTTCTTTCTGACAAAAAGAACAGGAGAACCCCATGGCGACACACTTGGCCGGATAAACCCCTTCTCCAATAAATCTTTCAACTGCTCTTTTAACTCTCGCAACTCTGATGGCACCATCCTGTATGGTAGAATAGATATTGGCTGGGTATCTGGCAATATATCAATCCCGAAATCAATCTCTCTATCTGGAGGGATTCCTGGAAGCTCCTCTGGAAATACCTCAAGAAACTCATTCACAACTGGCACGGACTCGGGGGCAGGAACCTTTGGAGTAGTATCCGCCACCCCGACTAAATTATATATACACCCCTTCCTGATCATCTTCGAAGCCTTTATGTAGGAAATAAACCTACCCTTTGGAACCACACCATTTCTTTTCCACTCAACAACCGGCTCATTAAGGAACTTGAGTCTCATGACTCTCGTTCGGCAGTCAAGTTTGGCAAAGCACGAATAGAGCCAATCCATCCCCATGATTACATCAAAATCCACCATCCCAAGCTCGATAAGGTCAGCCGTGGTAACACGACCACCTACCACGACAACACAATTCCTATAGAACTACGCGGCTGTAATAGAATCACCAACCGGAGTCGATACAGATAATGGCTCAAGAAGCTGCTCGGGTTCAATCCCAAAACTCGAAGCAACAAATGGAGTGACATAGGACAAAGAGGAACCCATACCAATAAGAGCATAGTAATCAAAGATCTGAACAAATAGGATACCTGTGATAACATCTTGGGAAGCCTCAGCACTCTGACGACCTCTCAATGCATAAAACCTGCTGGGTCCGCCCCTACCACGAGTTCCACCTCTGGCTGCACCACGCCATGCTGGGGCTGGAGGGTGCACTGATGATGTAGCAGCTGATGAACTGGATGGGTGAGCAAGTCCCCTGCCCGTGCCCTGTCTGGGTACACGGCAGTCCCGCTGTATGTGACCTCTCACCCCACAATTGTAACACACTGGAGCATCCAAGTAACATGCCTCTGTATGAAATCTCCCACACTTGGGACATATATCTCACTGCTGTCGAGGTCTCACCCCCGAATGACTGAACTGGTGGGACCTCCTGCTGCCTGAACCTGGCCCCTAAGGGCTACCCTGCTGGAAACAGTGCACAGATGACGGTGCACTAGCTGAGGACTGAGCATAAGACTGAGATGGTCCTGATGACCCTCTCCCCGGAGCTGACGTCCCTGAGTGACCCATAGACCGGGCCCTGCTGCTACTCTCCATGTCTGCCCGAATCTTCAACTTCCTGGCCTCTGTGGCCTGAGCAAAACCCACGATCATTCCATAGTTCATGTCTGAATGCAGTGCCGCTGTAGCGGCCTCATTTACCACTAAAGGGCTGAGACCCTGAACGAATCGCCGGACTCTGGACTCTTTAGTCATCACCAACTGAGGAGCATAAGCACGGCTTACTTATGCGGATCTCTCTCTCTACTACCAGGAAAGGGGTTAGAATCGCCATCGCTCGAGCACTACTAGCCTCGATTATCCCCCAACTGATCTACCCAGTAATGTGATGAGTTCCAACCGAGTAGCATACTTGGACAACCTCACGAACTCCATATGATACTCCCAAACACTCATGCTACCCTGCTTAAGAACCTCAAACTTGGTGGAACGGGCTGCCATGGTCTCGGTAGGCAGAAAGTGGTCCATGAAGGAATCTATGAACTCATCCCATCTAGCCGAAGGGCTCCCCTCCTCACGGGAATCCTCCTACATCTCGAAACACGAACGCGCAACCCCCTTCAACATGTATGAAACCAATTTTACCCCTTCTATCTCTGTAGCTTTCATCACTCGGAGGGTCTTGTACATCTCATCAAAGAATTCTTGCGGATCGGCCACTGGGTCTGTGCCTGAGAACTCCAGAGGATTCAATCGCAAAAATTGATGAACTCTGGAGCTGGAGAAATCTCCCTGTCCGCTGGAGGACACAGGGGCATCATGAGATCTCTAGGCCTGGGCGGACACTAATTGAGTTAACATATGAATATCTCCCCTAAGGTACCCATCAGAAATCCCTGAATTGGAAGCTGGAGCAACATCAAGATTAGGAGCATTGGCAGGAGGGATAGTAGCACCCTCGGCCGCTGCTGGAACACGATTGCTTGGATTAGGAACAAATGGAGCAAACAAATATAGAAGGGGGGAATCACTCTCACCCACGGCAGTCGGCACATGATCCACAACCGCACTGGAAGTGGCATTGGCCCGTAGGCCAAGTCTAGCTTTCTTCTTAGGTGCCATCACTGAAAATTCAAAATAGATCCCGATTAGACACAACATCACTTCACCGCACGAACTTGGAATAACAAAGAAGAGTATCATTTTTCCTAAATGCCCGTGTAGCCTCCAACTTATAGATGTGGTCAACAACACACCGATAAGAAGGGCTCTACTAGGCACGGCTCCGAGACATCCTAGGACTCCTTTAAAGCTTTAGGCTGTGATACAAAGTTTGTCACGCCCCAAATCCGAGGGCATGACCGACAATCAACCAGGTATCCCTAGTCGAGTGGACCTGGGTGCCTTTCCTATTCCTTACGCGTTAACCCACATTATTCAATGATAATTAGCCAAAAGATACTAAATTTTGCAAACGAAAGAGCATATGATTTCTCCTTTGTAACCACACATTATGATTAACAGGGAACGTCTTTTACAAAACATGTACTATGATTAACAGGGAAAGTGGTATACAAGTTTTACAGTGCCCAAAACATACACCTTTATACATAAGTTCTAACCCACATACCACTGTCTACGGAGCCTCTAAGAGAGAGATAGTACAAAATTTACTGGTGACAAGGCCCCAGGTATATCTTTACAAATGGACACAAGACTCCAAAATACAGCAACATAGGTGACATGAGCCACCCAAGGCCCCGGAAGGAAAGGGGCTCACCAACACGAATACCACCAATAGAGAGGAGGAGGAGCTACGAACGGTGGACTGGAGTCCTTCCACGGGTCCACCTACAATCATAACATGAATGTAGCACCCCCGAAAAAAGGGACGTTAGTACATTTGAATTATACTGGCATGTATGAACAAACTCTGTCCCAAGTAAACTCAAGCCAAATTGCATATACAAGTATAGAACTGCACAAAAATAGTACATATACAACCATGAAGCAACAACCAAACATTTCACAACAAATGATTCAAGTAGTCATACAAAGGGACAATCAGTGCCCCACATGTTACAAACTCTCCTGCTGTTTCCTTTCACATTTACCATTTCATGATTCATATTCATATCAATAGTGATATTGGATCACATTTTCCACCCTTATTACCTCGTCCACCCTTATAACCTCGACCACCCTTATCACCCCAACCCACACCTTATTTCACCGTGTTGCGGTGCGCAACCCGACCCCGCCTGATAGTTTTCAATTCACAACAACAAATAGAAGAAATCAACTATGGCGCATTGTTAACATAGATCCACAACAAGGGTAATGCAATTCCACAAATACAATCAACAATTCCTCATTTTCATCAAATTGGTACACAATTTAGATCATCACAACAGTTATTCACAACTAATCACGCTCGTTGTTCCACAATATTTCCATTTCCACTATTCCATATTATTCCCATTTCCATTGTTCCACAGTGTTCCATTTCCATTGTTCCACATTACTTTCATTTCCATTGTTCCAATTACAAGTTCCACAACATTCACCACAAAGTGTTACCACACAAGCTTTACAATGATTCTCACATGAATATCAACTATCAACAATTTCACAACTAGCATAGGGCGATTTCACAAGGATCACAGTTAGCCATACATACCTGGAGTTGAGTTTTCCCCTTTAAACCTTTAGTCTAATTTTCCAAGTAATCAAGTAGTCAATCTAGTTCATGAACAACACTTAGGTTTTAAAAATTTAAACTCATAGTTACTACCCAATTCCCTTTTTACAAGATTTTTGAGTTTTGAAGCCATGCATGAAGATTTTATGAAGAAAATTCAAAGCAAGTATAGCTTTTCTTTCATATTCGATTTCTTCATTCCGGATTTCTCCATTCCTTCCTATATGCCTTTCTAGAACCCATCTAAGTAATGTGCGCAGTACAAAGTTCATGATGCAGAACTCATTTGGTTCATCCTGTTGGCGTGACCCATCCGAAATAAGTATCTTCCGAATAAATGTGAGAATTCCAATGAATCCCTAATTGTCTTTTTTTGTTAGCCTATCGTTAATTTCCTAAATTAGACCTGCTTAATATAGAACAAAACGTGAAATCCTTGAATATCTGAAATTGTCTAAGTGGAAATAGCTTTCTTATCATTCAATGAGCATCTTGTATTTCAAAAAAATTGGGGGCAATATAATCCTTACGTAAGGGTTCCCTTCCCAAGCTTAATTTCAAAATTTGGGGGAGATGGGTTAGGGATTTTACCTGAGAAATCAATAAAGAAGACAATGCACCAAGAATTTTCCAAGCTCCAATGATTTTGAAAGACTAGATGATGAAGGATTTGATTTCTCTCAAGAACCCTCTCTCCCTTTCTCTTATTTTGATCAGAAGCGTGTTAAAAATGAGGGAGAAGGTGTTTTAATAAAAGGTGGATCGGGTCTAAAATATTAGAGAAATACCAGGCGAACACAATCTGTGACGCGATCTGCGATCGCAGAACATACATGCGGTACACAGAATGGACCGCAGAAATGGCTCAAATTTCAAACCTCTCGGGTTGGGAATGCGGTGAATATGCGGTCCGCATTTGAGTTCTGCAGTCTCATAATGCACCGTAGAAGTGACCTTTGAATTTTCTCAGGGACAATATGCGATCACTCTAGGGTCCGCATATTGATTATGCGATCATATTTGACCACATTTTCAACATCAAAATTTGGTTGCTCTCTGATTCACTGTGCGGTAGGAATGCGGTCCGCATAGCTGATTTGCGACCACATTCTGGACCATATTTTGACCATTTTCTGGAAAAATTTTGATTTCATATTTTCAAGTTCAAGATAGTAAAAAGGATATGATCCACATGGGTAGATTTGACTGTATGAGCTGCTAACATCTGAGCATTCATTTTCACAGGGCCTTACATATATATATGTAATATATATATAAATGAACATGAAACAACTATCCTAGAACATAGATATGAAAATCTAAAACTGAAATTAGGAACAGTTAAAAAGACAACAAATCACATATAACTCACTCTAGAAGAAAATGAAGGAAAAATGAATGATGAGTTGTGCAAAAGAGATGAGTGGATATTAAGCCTAAATGAGGATCTAAGCAAAGTGAAACATGAGCTAGACATAACTTGTAAATAGAATAGGTCCATCGATGTACTTTCATGGCTACAAGAACACCATAGTAGCAACAAAAGAGGACTTGACTTTGGGAACACTGCACCTAAGAAGGATTCAAAAAGTAAGTACCTTACACTTTCTGAGTACAATATTTTCACACAATGTCATAATAAAAGTCACTATAAATTGAATGCACTGCAAAAGAAAAGGCAAGTCAAAAGAATTAGATTCATCATTTTCCCTATAGAATTTGATTCATCCATTTTCCTATAGAAAGGGACCCAAACTAGTTTGGGTTCCTAAGACTAACCCCTGATTTCTTTTTGCAGGTCCATGTGCAGGGGAGCAACCAAAATATTGTACATGGATTGCGACAACTCAAAGTATAAGACATGAAGCAAGAACCAGTTCCTTTCATTTTAGGACCTTAAAGGAGGTAATGTCTCCTTTGGAAATGGGAAGAAAGATGAGATCTTTGGGGTTGGATAGGTAGGAAGACTGATTCTCACTCTATATTGACAATGTCTACTTGATAGATGGACTGAAGTATAGTCTAATAAGTGTATTACAACTGTATGATAGAGGTAATACTGTAGTATTCACCTCTATAAAATGCTTTGTGATTAATATTACCACTGACAAGATAGTTTTGCAAGGAAAATGACTGAGCATCATATATGTCGTGGGTCTGTCTACACTTTCAGAAAATGAACTCACTTGCTTAAGTGTGTTGGATAATGATCCCCTCCTTTGGCGCAGGAGACATGGACATGCCAGTCTAAGTCAACTCAACAATAGCCTCCAAGGACTTGGTCATAGGGTGACCTAACAATAAGTTCAAGGAAGATAAAATTTGTGAGGTTTTGCAAAGAGGAAGCATGTAAGATCCTATTTCAAAAGAAAAAAAATGATAAACACCACCGAGACGATGGAACTTGTACGTATGGATCTTTGTGGACCAATAAGAACGTTGAGCAGAGGTGTTAAGAGATATGTTATGGTGCTTGTTGATAATTATTCTAGATTTACTTGGACGTTGTTTTTAACATCTTAATGAAACATTTGACATGGTCACTTGTTTTGTTAGAAAAACTCAGAAACAACTAGGTAATCAACTTGTATCAATTAGGTCTGATCATGGAGCTAAATTGAGAATGCTAAATTTGCTGAATTTTGTGATGAGCATGGCATAAATCATAATTCTTCTGCTCTTAGGACTTCACAACAAAATTGAATAGTTGAAAGAAAGAATATGACACTGGAAGAAATGGCTAAGATTATGCTTCTTTCTGGTAAACTGAATCATAGCTTCTGGGCAGAAGCTGTGAACACTACATGCTACATCATAAATAGGTGCATGACTAGACCTCTTATTGAGAAGACTCCCTATGAGTTACTTAAATGGAGAAAGTCAAATATATCCCATCTAGGGGAATTTGGATTGAAGTGCTTTGTGCACAATAATGGTAAAGACTCCCTAGGTAAGTTTGATCCCAGAAGTGATGAGGGAGTATTTTTGGGATATTCTTCACATAATAAGCTTATAAGATTTATAACAAAAGAACTATTTATGTAGAATAAAGTTTATATCTGGTTTTGATGAAACTAACATTCTTTCAAACATGCAGGAACATGATGATGAAGCGATTGGGCTGGTAAGAAACTCAAATGAAACCACAGTCCACCCTGAAGCTACACCAGAGGAAAGAACAGGTGATGGAACATGTCCTTCCACCCAGGGCAACTTGATAGGGGGGAAGTGAACAAATAGGAGCTGATCCTCAAACCTTGAGGGAACCTATCCCTGAATTCTGTTCCCCAGCAACAAAATATTAAAGGAACATCTAGGGGAAACTAACTAATTGTAAAACCTTACAATTATCGAAGTTCTTATCCCGTTGTGAAATAATTACTAATCCAACCTTTGGAATTAAACCACATCCGTTTTTGAAGAATCTTTATGCTTTTGATGCTTTTTTTATCTCTTATTGAACCTAAAAATGTTGTTGAGGCTTTGCAAGATGCAGACTGGGTGAATACAATGCAAGATGAATTCAACTAATTTGAGAAAAGTCATGTTTGGCATCTTCTTCAAGACCCAAGGACGTATCAGTAATTGGCACAAAATAGGTCTTTAGAAACAAACTTGACAAAAGTGAAATAGTTTCAAGGAATAAGCCGAGGGTGGTTTAATGATATAGGCAAGAGGAGGACATAAACTATGATGACAATTCTGCTCCAATTGAAAGTTTGGAAGCAATTAGACTCGTTATAACCTTTGCTGGTTACATGAAATTTACTCTCCATCAAATGGATGCCATGAGTGTCTTCCTCAATAGCTATCTAAAGGAAGCAGTGCTTGTCAAGCAACCTCCAGGCTTTGAAAGCAAGGAATACCCTGATCATGTGTACAAGCTTGACAAGGCAGTTTATGGGCTCAAGGAGGCTCCAAGATCATGTATGAAAGATTATCAAAACTTTTGCTTGAGCATGGATACAAGAGAGGTAATATTGAAAATACTTTATTCTTTAAAGAAAAAGGTAAGGACCTCTTGGTAGTTCAAATATATATTGATGATATAATTTTTGGAGCAACTACTGATAAGTTAAGTAAAGAAGTTGCTACACTAATGGGGAATGAATTCGAAATGAACATGATGGGAGAGCCTAATTTCTTTTTAGGCTTACAAATTAAACAAGATTTAAATGGAACTATGATACATCAACAAAAGCATGTGAAAGAGTACTTTAAAAGGTTTTAAATGGAAGATTATAAAGAAATCGACAAATCAATAGCAACAATCACAAAATTAGATATTGATGAACCTGGTTCATATATTGATTAGAAGTTGTAATCAATATCTCTGCTATATCTTCAACCTCTACCTTCTTTTCACCTCCTTCCAACTTTGAGAGGTATTCTGCTACTTGGTTCTCTGTCCCTTTAATGTCAAGGATCTTCGGATCGAATTCTCATAGCAAAATAACCCAGTGGATTAAGCCTGGCTTTGACTCATTTTTTGCTATCAAGTACCTAATTGTTTCATGGTTAGAATAAACAATAACTTTTGAACCAATCAAGTACGACCTGAATTTATCGAATGCAAAAACTACAACCAACATCTCTTTTTTCGTCACAGTGTAGTTGAGTTGTGCACCGATTAGTGTTCTGCTTGCATAGTAAATTAGGTGCATCAGCGTATCCTTTCATTTCCCCTCGAATGCTCCAATAGCATAGTCACTTTCATCGCAATGGGTGGAGTCACCAATCTCTTCTTCAGCTCCTCAAATTCTAACCTGCAATCATTAGAAAACACAAAGGGCTGATCCTTTTCAAGGAGTTTACATAAAAGGTTAGCAATCTTAGAGAAATCTTTTATGAATTGCTTGTAGAACTCGGCGTGCCCAAGGAAAATTCTAACTGCCGTAACTGAAGTGAGCGGTGGAAACTTCTCAATTACATCAACCTTAGCATGGTCAACCTTAATTCCTTTACTGGACACTCGATACTCCTAGACTATTCGTTCTTGTACTATAAAATGGCACTTTTCCCAATTCAGACTAAATTAGTCTCGACACTTCTTTTGAGCACTCTTCTTAAATTGTGAAAATAATCCTCGAATGAATCCCTCACCATGGAGAAATCATCCTTAAATACCTCCATAATGTCTTCAAACATGTCAGTGAAAATGGCTAACATACAGCGTTGGAATGTAGCCGATGCATTGCAAAGTCTAAAAGGCATTCTCCGGAAGGAAAAATGCCATACAGACAGGTGAAAGATGTTTTCTCTATGTCTTTAGTGATGTGATTCTTTGAGTTAACAAAGAACCAACCGACCAGGATCAAGATCATGAAACGAAAACATAGTTTGTGGGCCGATTTTAGGAAACAACGTATCTCACATTTTAGGACTTGGAATCCGATGATTCAAAAACAAGGTGAAATATGACGATCTGAACTATAAGAAAGACTATTTACTCATTCAAAAGAAGTAAATATTGAAGTTGCAGCGGTTCAATGAAAGTTTTGATTATAGGATATCAAAATAACGAATTTAGATCAAAAAACATGTTCGTGGAGGAAAAGTTCCTAAAGTCACCACTTGGAATCCATTGACGTAATCAAAAACACCACACACACTTGAAAACAAGATAAATACTATCACCATCTTGATTGGAACAAAAACAAGGATAAAGAAGACAAAATAGAGAAAAATACTCTATTGTAAAACTAGGGCAAGCCTCAAAAACGTGAATTGCCTTCTAAAAGACAGGAGAATCCTTTATATAGGCCTAGAGTCTCTTATTTGATGACTACAATTCCTATTCTAACAAGGAAATAAAGTAAATAGACAATTAAAATAAAATCCTTATTGTATAAGGAAAATAAACTAGAATAATCCTTATTCTAAGAGGAATAAACTAAATCATATTTTAAAAAGGAAAAGTCCTTGGCTTCTTGAAATCAATCTTGGGCCTTTTGAACTTGAAGACACGTCCAAACACCTATTCGAGGGCATATAAGAACTTGTTTTCGGCGAGCTAAATAACAAAACGTTAATATAGCTTCTTGATTTGCATCATTCTCCCCTGGTTGAAGAGGACTCGTCCTCGAGTCTAAAGGCTTTATAAATTGCGCAAGGTCAGCAACATTAAATATTGGTGAAACCCCATAATCGTCTGGTAGATCCAATCTGTAAGCATTGTCGCCTAAGTTTTGAACAACTCGAAATGGACCATCAGCTCTTGGTTGCAACATTGGAAACTTTTGGTTAGGAAATCTTTCTTTCCTCAGGTATACCTAGACTAAGTCCGCCACGTTAAAGAATTGTTGTTTTCTCTTCTCATCAACTTGTTTCTTATATGCCTTTGTTTTTCTCTAAATCTCTTGTAATATTTTCTCATGTAACCTTTTTAATTCCTTAACCCTTTCATCAGCATCTCCACTAAAATCGTGGGTTATAAAAAGAGGAGACAGGTTTAATGGACCAAGAAGATTCTTACCATAAACCGGTTCAAAAGGACTTTTTCCAGTTGTTCGATTCACAGACTTGTTGAAAGCAAACTCAACATGTGGTAGCAAGGATACCCACTCTCTTATGTTCTTCTTGATCAAACTTCTTAACATTGCACCTAGACATTGATTGATTACCTATGTTTGTCCATCTGTTTGAGGGTGATAAGATGAGCTATACTTCAACTCCGTACCAAGCTTAGCCCATTAAGTATGCCAAAAATGAATGAGAAATTTGGTGTCGCAATCAGAAAAAATGCTTCTTGGAATGCCGTGTAACTTGACAATATTGTTAAAGAACAAAACAACCACATGAGTTGCATCACTTGTCTTGTTACATGGGATAAAATGTGCCATCTTAGAGAATCTGTGAACAACAACGAAGATAACATCCTTGCCTCCTTGAGTCCTTGGCAATCCAAGCACAAAATCCATGCTAATATGTTCCAACGATGTTGTAGGAATTGGCAAAGTCTCATATAATCCCTTAATGCTCCCATGCATTTTTGCTTTTCTACATGTTTCACAACGCTCAATCAGCCTCAACACATCTTTCTTTAGTTTAGGCTAGTAGAAGTTTTCTTGAATCATCTTCAAAGTTTTAGAATGGCCAAAATGACCAGCTAATCCACCCTCATGTGCTTCCCTCACAATGGACTCCCTTAACGAGCTTTGTGGTATGCATAGCTGCTTTCATAGTAAAAAAACCCATCACGAATTACAAACATTCTTTGTGGACCCTACAAGCATCTCTTCCAAATATCTCCAAAGTCTGGATCAGATTTATAAAGCTCCTTGATATGGTAGAATCCAAATACATTAGCTTGTGTCATAGAAGGTAAACATGGTCTTCTACTAAGAGCATCAACCATTTGATTAAGGGTTCCAGCTTTGTGCTTAATTACAAACTGAAAATTCTGAAGGAACTCTACCCATTTTTCATGCCTTGCATTGAGCTTTTGTTGGTGACTAAGATACTTTAGTGCCTCATGATTAGAATATAGCACAAAATCTCTTGGTAATAAATAATGACTCCAATGCTGCAACACGGGAACAATAGCATAAAACTCTTTTTCATAGGTGGAGTACTTCAATTTAAATCCACTTAGTTTCTTGATAAAATAAGCCACGGGTTTAACCTTGGCTAAGTACTCCTCCGAAAAGCCAACATCTGAAGCATCACATTCTACTTCAAATAAAATATCAAAATTAGGAAACTGAAGGATAGGAGCATGTGTCATATCCTTCTTTATCAATTAAAAACTCTTTTTAGCTTCTCCATTCCACTTGAACATGCCTCCTTTCAAACACTCGGTTGTAGGGGAAACCAAAGTGCTGAAAATTTTGATAAATCTTCGATAAAAGGACATCATTCCATGAAAGCTCCTTAGATATGAAATTGACCTAGGAATTGGCCGATTTATAATTGCTTCAATATTGCTTGAGTCGACTTGAATACCATCACTAGTTACTATGTAACCAAGAAAGCAAACACTGTTAGTATAAAAGATGCACTTCTTGAGTTTTGCATAAAGCTTCTCTCTCTGTAAGGTTTCAAATAACTTCTCCAAATGCTTTACATGTTCAACTTCCTCTTTTCTATAAATTAGGATATCATCAAAGTTGACAACAACAACCTTCCCAATGAATGGTCTAAACACATGGGTCATAAGCCTTATGAATATGCTAGGAGCATTCAAAAAACCAAAAAGCATTACCAACCATTCATACAAGCCTTGGCTAGTATTGAAAGCAGTCTTCCATTCATCACCTTATCTCATACGAATCTGGTGGTACCCACTCTTCAAATCAATCTTTGAAAAGATCTTTGAACAATATAATTGGTCAAATAGATCATCTAACCTTGGGATTAGAAAGCGATATTTGATAGTGATTTTGTTGATTGCTCGATTATCAACACACATCCTCCAAGTGCCATTTTTCTTAGGAACAAGAAAAGCAGGCACGACACAGGGACTAAGGCTCTCCCACCCTTATTAAACCACTCTCCAATAACTCTTCGACTTGCCTTTGTAGTTCAGCTTGTTGTGTAGGATTCATCCTATGCGGTGCTTTGTTTGGCAACGATGCTCCGGATATAAGGTCAATTTGATGTTGAATATCGTGCATGGGTGGAAGTTCTAATGGAACATCTTCCTAGATCACATCCTCAAACTTAGCAAGTAACTTCTTGGCTTGCGTATCTAACTCATGTTCCTCATTTTATTAGTATTCCATGGCTACTGCTATGTACAATGGCTCTCCTTTATTGATGTGGTCGATAATATGTGATCTAGTCATTAGCATATCAGACACAGTCTTTGCCTTCTTTGAAAGTTATTTTGGGTGAAATGGTGTCAAAATGATCTTATGTCCACCAATTATGAATGAATAGGTGTTATGGTATCCATCATGAAAAGCACGCTTATCATATTACCATGGTCTTCCAAGTAATAAATGGAAAGAATCCATCTTTACCATATCACACCAAATTTGTTCTTTATAGCTCTTACTAATAGAACAGACCGAGCATCTTTTAGTGACTTTCATGCGTCTAGCATATTGCAGCCACCCGAACTTGTAATGTTTGGGGTGTACCTCAGTTTCCAAACCCAATTTAGTCACCATATCTTCTGAAACAGCACTACTACAACTTCCACCATCGATAATCACTGAACATACCTTTCCATGTGATGCACACCTTGAGTGGAAAAGGGCCTCACGTTGCGATGATTCTTCATCTATATGTTCAACATGTAAGATCTTCTGAATAACAAGCATATCACCTTCATCAGGTTCGACATAGGCTTCCCCATCTTCCTCATTAACTTCCTCGATTAGCTTGTTGTCTTCATGATTGGAATCATCTTCTTCATCAACTAACATAACAACCTTTCGGTTGGGACAATCAGCTTGTACATGACCAAAACCTTGGAACTTAAAACATCTTCTCCCAGTCATATCCCTCAAAGATTTCTTTTCATCACCCATTGAAGATGAATTAGAAGAATTACCTTTATAAATGGCCTTTGAATTTCCACCATTACCACTACTAGTACTCTCTTGGTTGGGGTAATTCTTCTTGGAGTATAATTTCTTTAGCTCCCTTTGTTATTGCTCGATATTGATGACAAGCTTTCGTACATCATTGAATGTACAATAAGGTTGTAGGCGAATAACATCAGAGATGGCATGTCTTAAGCCAGCAATATATCTTGATATAGTCTGTTCCTCAGGTTCTCGGGTGTCACACTTAATCATGAGGTATTCAAACTCTCGAGCATAGTCTTCTACGGTCTGGTATCCTTGGTGAAAGTTATGAAATTTAAGATAATTCTCTTGTTTATATGTATTAGGAAGAAACCATCTTCGAAGTTCTCTCTTCATCTACTCCCAAGTTCGAATCTTATCACGACCCTCTCTTTCTTTTTCTCGCTTTAAATTGTCCCACCAAAGTGAGACATATCCCTTAAACTTGATGGCAGCGATATTAACCTTTTTCTCCTCAGAATAATCCTTGAACTCAAATATTCGTTCAACGGTCAATAACCAGTCCATAAACGCATCCCTTGTGCTTTTCCATCAAAATCAGGAACATCAACCTTCACATCATCACTTTTCTCCCGAGTATGGTTCCTCTTTCTCCTTGAGCTATCAGATTCATCGTCTCGTTGTCTCTTAGGAGGATTCGAATTTTCACTAGAGTTATCTCCATCAGCCATATGAAGGGGTTAATATCATAGTCTCTTTAATCACCTTCCTTAGGCCTTCTACGCCGTTCTTTCCTTTCGTAGTGTTGGAGTTGCCTCTGCAGTTGTTCAATTGTCCTTCTCATATCTTCTATCTCCATGTCACGATCAGATGTTCTTCCTTCACCTTCTTGAACCCAACGACCTTTTCTTGCTTGCATGTTAGATTCACCACCTGCTGCTCTGGTACCAAATTGATGTGATTCTTCGAGTTAACAAAGAACAAACTGACCAGGATCAAGATCGTGAAATGAAAAAGTAGTTTGTGGGCCGGTTTCACGAAACAACGCATCTCACATTTTAGGACTCGGAATCTGATGATTCAGAAATGAGGTGAAAGATGATGATCTGAACTATTAGAAAGACTATTTAATCATTCAAAAGAAGTAAATATTGAAGCTGTAATTGTTCAATGAAAGTTTTGATTCTAGGATATAAAAATAACGAATTTAGATCAAGAAACGTGTTCTTGGATGAAAAGTTCATAAATTCACCATTTAGAATCAATTAACGTGATAAAGAAACATTACACACACTTGAAAACAAAATAAAGACTATCACCACCTTGCTTGGAATTAAAAACAAGGATAAAGAAGACAAAATAGAGAAAAACACTCTATTGTAAAACTAGGGCAAGCCTCAAAAACGTGAATTGCCTTCTACAAGGCAAGAGAACCCTTTATATAGGCCTAGAGTCTCTTCTTTGATGACTACAATTCCTATTCTAACAAGGAAATAAAATAACTAGACAAGGAAAGTAAAATCCCTATTCTATAAGGAAAAGAATCTAGAATCCTACTAAAGGAAAATCCTTATTCTAAAAGGAATAAAATAAATCCTATTTTAAGAAGGAAAAGGCCTTGGCTTCTTGAAATCAATCTTGGCCCTTTTGAGCTTGAAGACACGTCCACACACCTATCAGTGGGCATATAAGAACTTGTTTTTGCGAGCTAAATAACAAAAGGTTAATATAACTTCTTGATTTGCATCATTCAGGAGCTATTGAGATCTGATTGTACCCCAAATATCCATCCAAGAAACAAAAGTGAGAATTCCAAACCAACACTCTCCAACATTTGGTTAATGAATGGTAAGGGGAAATGTTATTTCCGGGTGGTTGTGTTCAATTTCCAATAATCCATGTAAATCCGCCATCTCTTGACTGTACGAGTCGAGATCAACTCATTATTTTTATTTTGTACGACTCTCATTCATCTTTTTTAGGCGCATACTGAACAAGACTGACCCAATTGCTGTTAGAGATGGGGAACATGATACCCGCATCTAACCATTTGATCACTTCCCTCTTCACCACCTCTTTAATATTCAGGTTCAACCTTCATTTATGTTCTCTGAAAGGTTTGTGCCATTCTTCCAAGAAAATCTTGTGCATACAAAAAGCTGGGCTGATACCCTTTATGTCTTTCATGGTCCAACCAATATCAGTCATACTTTCCTGTAACACCTGTAGGAGTTGCTCTTCCTGCACAATTAGCAAACTGAATGATATAATAATAGTAATGTAGAATTAGGTCCTAAGAAAACGTACCTGAGGTTAGCTGGAAGCGGTTTCAGGTCCAACTATGGTGGCTCCTCTATCGATGGTTTCGCAGGTGGTATTGTTCTTTTTTCTAAGAGGAAGGGCTCGAACTGGGGTTTCCTTTTCCAGAACTCTTGACCATCGAGAGCCATGACCCACTTCGACAACTCTTCACCATCCACATTTTCCAGATTCATTAAACAGGCTTCTAACGAATCCCTGACATTAATAGTCTCCTCCTCCTCTTGTAGTATTACATCTACGGCCTCCACTAGGTAACAATTTGCACATTCTCTGGGTCTCCTCATAGATTGCTGAACATTGAATATTATCTCTTCACTGTTCAATCTCATTTTCAATTCTCGAGTCTCACCATTAATCAATGCTCTCCCAGTAGCTAAAATGGCCTTCCCAGAATAATTGGTTTCTCTTTATACACTTGACAATCAAGAATGACGAAGTCTGCAGGGAATAAAAATTTCCCTAATTGAACTAGCACACCATCAAGAATTCCTGTCGGTCTTTTGACTATGCGATCAACCAGTTGTAGCAATAATAAGGTCGGTGTAGCTCTGCCAATGCCCAGTTTTATATAGATTGCCAAGGCATCTAGTTTATACTGACTCCTAAGTTGTAAAATGCTTTAGAAAATGCATAGCTCTCAATGGTGCATGGGATAGTGAAACTACCCGAATCAGACACCTTTTGAGCCATAGGCCTCATCACTACCACGCTGCAGGTCTGCGTCAGAGTTATAGTGGACATGTCCTGGAAGTCAAATTTTTGCTACATTAGGTCCTTTATCATTTTTTCATACCCTGGTACTTCCCTCAAAGCATCCATCAGTGGAATATTAAATTGAATTTATCTGAGCATTTCCATGAATTTCCTGTATTGATAATATTCCTTTTGGTTTGCCAACCTCTGAGTCAATGGTGCAGGAGTCAACCTCTGCCCACTGCTTTGTGTCTTTTCTTTGCTGGAAGCTTTTTCTACCACATGTTCTGGGAGTTGTTCACCTTCCTTCTCCTTACCCTTGTCAACTTGTGCCTGTTCAATTACAACCTCGATGAGCTCTGGTAACTCATATGTCTCTAATGTAACTTGAGTAACTGGAGTAGTTTTCGTTGTCTCTCTCCTATATTAAGCAACTTCTTGCTCCTTGCCTAAATCTCTTCCATTCCTGAGATTCATTGCCATGAGCTGATTAGGGTTCTGCTCCTTTGGATTAATGTTTATATCTGCAGGCAATGTTTTTTATGGGCGATTGTTCAAGGTCATAGATAGCTGTCCCAATTGAGTTTCAATGCCTTTGATTGTTGAATCATGTGCAACTAACTTCTTTTGCATATTTCCATTTGTCCCAATGAGTTATTGCAGCATGCACCTGATTTCGATCATGTTACTGTCTTGTTGTTCATGATGTGCTTAGTAAGCCAAAAGTTGCTAGTGGTGTTGATTATAGCCCTGCTGCCTTTGATAAGGTACGACTTGTCCTTGTGGTCGTGCTCCTCCTAGATTGAGGTTGTGATGTGGTTGGTTTGGTCCGTACTGCTGGTTTGATGTTGGTCCTCATTGCTGCCCACCTTGCCTTTGATCTCCGAAATTATTGACATAATTCACGTCTTATCTGAAACGTTGGTTGTCATTCTCTTCACTACACGAGCACATATATGAATGATTTATGCAAGGAGTGCATAATCCTCCATTAGTGGTATCAATAATGTACATCTGTTTCGTACCCATCCCATCAATTTTCTTTGTCAGCAAGCTCATCTGGGTCATAAGAGTGGCTATGTTTTCATCATTTGTATTATTTAGGTCAAGAGAAATAGAATGCACTATTGGAGTGAGTGTTGTGTCTCCCTTCATCCAGCTTGAACTTCGAGACACATTGTGAAGAAGAATCTTACAGTCAGTGAATATTTTTTCTCAAGAATGCATCTCTAGTAGAGCATCTACATTGGCCTTCAGATTGTCCGCCAAACCCATAAAGAATCTCTGTCCCAACATCTGATCCAGAATGCCATGGTGCAGACACTTTACCAACATACCCTTAAACTTCTCCCAGGTTTCTTGCAAAGTCTTAGTTGATTTCTATCTGAATTGCAATATCTCATCAATTTGCCTCATAGTTTTGTTGAATGGATAAAACTTGTTTAAGAACTGCTTGACTAGTTCCTCCGAAGTAGCAATAGAGTTTATTGGGAGCGAATTCAGCCAAGTCTGAGACGCCCCAGTCAGTGAGAATGGGAATAATAATAATTTGATTGCCTCAGGAGTCATATTCGATTGTCTTCGAGTGACATAAATTTATAGAAAGTTCTTCAGATGTTGTTGTGGATGTTTGATATATGGCCCGGAGAACAACCCTTTATTCTGCAACATGTTCAAAATGTTGTTCGTAATCTGGAATGTCTCCGCTTGTATCTAAGGAACCACAATTGCTGTGGTGAGGTTGTCAGTAGTTGGTTGTGCCCAATCATAGAGAGCGGCTTCCGGCACATAAGGTACCACACTAACGTTTGGGTCATCTCGATCATTCCTATTGTTCCCGTTGATGTTGTCTATGTTACCCATTTGAATTTTGAATTGTTCGTCTTGTTTTAGCTGTTTTCCCTCTTATTAGCCTAGACCAATGTCCGAAATGATTTAAAGGGATATGAGAGTCCTTCAAAGAGTTTGCCAGTTCTCAAGGAGCTTCTAGGCATGCACCTAAGTCATAGAATAGTTCAAATGTGAGAATTTCAATGGAAATATTTTTAACAACACAGAAAATTGATCTAAACTAATAATCCTAGCAATTCCTCGAAGTTGTAATAAATAACAGCGTTAGTTCCCCGATAACAATGCCAAAATTTAATTACGCCCAACTATGACTTATAAAAAGGACTAAGTGGTCGCTGCAAATATAATCTGGTCCAAGTCCAGAGTCGAATCCCACAGGGAACTAACCTATTTACTAAAACTTTTAGCAGTGCTAATGATAATCTCAAACAATTCCTGGATGCTAGATTTTTAATGGATAATTAATAGAATTTAGTTAACTAAGGAAAATTGACAATAAAACTAGCAATAATCTAGAAAAGCATTGAATTTAATGGTAAAATGTTCTAGGGTTATTGATTTCCTCAATTATCAGATTAAGTCCTGATATGTTAGCTATATCTCGCTGTAACACTCTATAATAAATATGATTTTTTTGCTACCACAATTATCTCTTGATCAATTACGATAATTTACTAGAAGCATTCTCTCGAACTACTGTAGTTGACAATTTATGCAACTTAAAATTATCCCACCACAGCTTCGTTATCTCTAATTCTCCTTTTAAATTCAAGTTATTAATCTCTTAACTTACCTAAAAGTAGTGTTGTTCAACAACAATCTAACCAAGTGTTCTTTCTTAAGCAAAATAATATAACTAAACACGATTAATCAAGGGCCCTTTCAATTAATCACAAGACAACACATAGTTGAACAATCATAGAGTAAAAACGGCTCAATTATATCAAAACAGAGTCAATATTTCGTCTAACAATTGGTTCCATCAACCCTAGATGACGGGTTTAACTAATCTTATAGATAGATAAAAATTCACTGTAGAAAGTCCTACTCAACAATGGAATTAAAAAGAAGAAGATAAAACTCTAAGGAAATTCTCTTTCTTCTGTGTTCTTGCCTTCAAAATCTCTCTAAAAACGCTCTCTCCCTCTTTTAGACGAATTAGGCTTCACATAGGTTTAGGTTAGTCACCCTAGAATTTACATAATTGACCCTAGGTTATTGCCTTTCGTGCTCGTCCGGGGATGCGTATTGGACCACATATCGGACCACGTATTTCACCCAACATTTTGCCGCAGCGTGCGGCCAATCTACGGCCATGAACCTGGACGGGCTTTCCCACTTGCTTTTCTTTCTCCTTTTCGTCCGTGTTGTCCTCCGATTGGCCTTTCATGCTCCATATTGACTCCAAAATACTCTTTAGCTTCTTCATAGCTCGGAGTAGCTCCTGCAAAACATAAAACTCTTTATTAGAGACTTTGAATCTTTTATCATTCAAACATTGATAAAGTGCGGTCAAATTATAGTGTAAATAGTATCTAATTTGCATAATTATAGTCTACTATCAGTACCGGTTGACCCGTGATGTCGTGCTATAATTTCATATATTTTTACATTATTTACCCTACTTGCTTGTTGTTTGGATGTTAATTTTTGTGAAAATTGAGCATAATAGAGCTTGTTTCACGTGTAGAAATGCTTTGAAATGAATTTAAGAAAAGTTGCACGAAATGATACCTCTGAGCTACAAAATGGAGCAATAAAAGAAGATGTGCAAGGCAATGAAAAGGCATGTCCATAGACAGTGCAAGGCCGTGTTTAATGCACCGTCATTGTCACCCATAACAGTTTCTCGCACAGAAACATTGGCGCCCCTGACAGTGCCTCAAGAAGAAATGTTGGCATCTCTAACAGTGCCTTTGCTATCCGAGCCAATTTTATTTTTTCACTAGTTTTGAACATGTAGACTTCGGCCCCAATCCTATAAATACCTTTGAAAGTTAGTTTTTGAGGGGTTAGGCATCAACAGAGAGGAAAGAGGCTACGGAACACATTGAAAGCACGAATCACTTGAGTTTTTCTCTCTGTTTTCCTTTAGTTGATAGTTTAATGCTTTTAGATATTACGGTGATTATTTACACAGTTATGAGTAGCTAAACGCATCATCTAGGGTTGATAGAATTAATTGTTGGATGAAGTCTTGATTGCATTTTGACAATGTGTTCAACAATGTGTTTCTTGTGGTTATTTGTAGGGCCCTTGATTAATCGTTACTAGTTATCTTGTGTTGCTTGAGAGTGAATACTTGATTAGATTATTATTGAACAACTCCACTTTCGAGAAAGTTAAGAGATTAATTGAAAATGGGATTAGAGATAACGAATCTCTAGCGTGATATTTATGAGTTGTACGAATGGTCAGCTTGAGTAGTTAGAGAGAATACTTCTAGTAAATTATCATAATTTAAGAAGAGGTAATTGGGGTAAACAAGAAGTCATCATCTTTAGAGAGTGTTACAGTGAGACTATAGCTAATGTGTCGGGAATTAATTTGACAATTAGGAAAATCGTAAACCCTAGGTCATATTTTCCTCGATTCAGCCTCATTCTTGCTAGTTGATAGTTTTCACAGTCATTTTTCTTAGTTAAGTAATTATTTTCAATTCACAAATCAAATATTGAACTCTAAAAGTTGTCGGAGCTTATCAATAGTAATACCGAAAAGTTGTGGTCAAATAGGTGAGTTCCTTGTGGGATTCAACTCTGGACTCTTGAACCAGATTATATTTATAGCGAATGCTTAGTCCTTTTTATAAGGCAAAGTTGGTGGGCATGATAAAATTTTGGCACCGTTGTTGGGAAACTAACAGTGTTATTCGTTACAAATTGAAAGAATTGCTAGGATTTTAGGTAGATTGATTTTTCATGGCACTTAAAATATTTCCATTAAAATTCTCAGGTTTGAATTCTTCTGTGTCTTAGGTGCATGGGTAGAAGCTCCTTGAGAACTGGTGAACAATTTGTAGGTCTCTCTGGTCCAATGAAAGCATTCAAGACATTCAGTCGAGCTAACAAGAAGGACAAACAACTAAAACAGAGTTAACGAATTGAAACTCAAATGGGTGACGTCGAGAACCTCAACAGGAAAAATATAAATAATTAAGTTGACCCAAACATAAGAGTGGTAGCACCCATTGTGCCGAAGGCTACTCTATATGATTGCACGCAACCAACTGTTGATAATCTAGCAACTGTAATTGTATTCCCTCCGATACAAGCGGAGAATTTATAAATTACAAACAACATACTACACTTCCTGCATGACAAAGCTGTTTTCTGTGGTCTTACATCGAAGACCCACAACACCATCTGAAGAATTTTCTATCAATTTGTATCACTCAAAAATAGTCGAATGTGACACTCGATCAATCAAATTGTTATTGTTTCCATTCTCAGTGACTAGGGAGGTTAAAACTTGGCTAAAGTTTCTCCCAATAAACTCCATTTCAACTTGGGAGGGACTAGTCAAGAAGTTCTTAAACAAGTTCTATCCACCCAAATAAGGAAAATGATGACATATTGCATTTCAGTTTGAAACCAACTGAAACTTTACAAGAAACCTGGGAAAGGTTAAGGGTATGTTGGTGAAGTGTCCATACCATAGCATCCAGGATCAGATGCTAGGACAGAGATTCTATATAGGTTTGGCTAACAGTCTGAAGGCCAATGTAGATGCTTCAGAAGTGGGCGCATTCTTGAGAAAATCACTCATAAAGTGTAAATTTCTTCTTGACAAAATGGCTCAAATTTCTAGCTCAATGAAGAGGGATACAACACTCACTCCAATAGTGCATTCTCTTGCTCTTGATCCAAACAATACAAACGCAGAACACACAACCATTCTCATGACCTAAATGAGCTTGTTGAGAAAGAAAATTTATGAGATGGCATTAAAGAGGTTCATATTGTTGACACAACAAATGGAGGCCTATGCACTCCCTGCATCAATCAGTCGTATGTTTTCACGTGGAGTGGAGAAAATGAAAACCAGGACTTTAGAGAATACATGAATTAAGTAAAAAATATTCAGCGTCAGAGGAAATGTGGAAAGCAATAGGGACCTCAGAATCACCAGTATAGACCAACCCAACCAACAATACGATACCAATCCCTATAGGAGCATGACCACAAGGACAAGTTGTGCCCTATCAAAGGCAGCATGGTTACAATCAGCAGCACCAAAAACAGTTGCCTTACCAATAGCCTCATCACTAGTAGGTGACTAGATAGGACGATAGTAATATGATAAAAGTCAAGGGCATGCTACAACAAATCATTTGCACAAATGGAAGGATGCAAGAAAAGTTAGCCGCATATGACTTGGCTATTAAAGGAATTGAAGTTCAGTTGTCCATAGCTTTGAAAAATAGCCCACAAGGAACGTTGTCCATATCTCTACTTTACCTGCTATTATCTCAACTGGCTTATTTGCTATGCAGATAAACAACTCTTAAATCTATTACTCGAATGTAAGACTACTATTTGTTGGACCATGGAAGATATTAAGGGTATCATCCTGACCTGTTGCATGCATAATATTCTCTTGAAAGAGGGGAACAAGACTTCCAGGGAACATCAAAGAAGATTGAATGCGAAAATAAAGGAAGTCGTAAAGAAGTTAGTGAATAAGTGGATGGATGCAGGAATATTTTTCCTATGTCGGATAGCATCTAGGTAAGACCAGTCCAATGTGTTCAGAAGAAAGGTGGCATGAGTGTTGTACAGAATGAGAATAATGAGTTGGTCACTACTCATACAGTCACGGGGTGGTGAATTTTCATGTATTACAGAAAATTGAACATTGCCACCTAGAAAGACCATTTTTCCCTGCCGTTTATTAAGCAAATGTTGCATAGATTGGCTTTGAGGTATCACTTTTGATTTTTGGATAAATATTTTGGGTACAGTCAGATAATAATAGCCCCTGAGGGTCGAGAAAAAACATCATTCACTTGTCTGTATGGCATATTTGCCTTTCGGGGTATACTATTTAGCCAATGCAATGCACCAGCCACTTTCTAGAGGTGTATGCTAGTAATTTTCATTGATATGGCTGAAGATATTATGGAAGTTTGTATGGAATATTTCTCAGTGGTAGAGAATTCATTCGATAACTGTCTTAACAATTTGAAAAGAGTGTTGAAAAGGTGTGTGGAGACAAACTGGTGCTGAATTAGAAGAAGTGCATTTTATGGTACAAGAAGGTATAATTTTATGATATCAAGTGTCAATAAAGACATTTGAGGTCAACCATGATAAGGTTGACATGATAGAGAAGTTGCCACCGCCCATTTGCCCACTTCGGTCAAGGCAGTAAGAAGTTTCCTTGGGCACGCTGGTTTCTACAGGCGATTTATAGAGGATTTCTCTAAAATTTCTAATCCCATATGTAAACAGATTGAAAAGGATCACCCCTTTATGTTTTCTAATGATTGCAAGTTAGCTTTTGAGGAGCTGAAGAAGAGAGTGGTGACTCCACCAATCATTGTTGCACCCAAATTGGAGCAACCGTTTAAGCTTATGTCTAATGCGAGTGACTATTCTTTAAAAGCAATTTAGGGGTAGCGAAAGGACAAAATGGTGTACCTAATTTATTATGCAAGATGAACCCTAAGCGGTGCACAACTCAACTATATGGTGACTAAGAAAGAGATATTAGTGGTAGTGTTTGAATTCGACAAATTCATGTCTTATTTTATAGGTTCAAAAGTGATTGTTTATACTGACCATGCATCATTTAGGTACTTGATATCAAAGAAAGGAGTGAGATTCACGCTTAATCCATTGGGTTCTTTTGCTACAAGAATTCGATTTGGAAATCCGCAATTGGAAAGGAATGGAGAACAAAGTGGCATTTAGGTACTTGATATCAATGAAAGGAGTAAAAATATAATAGAGACATTCTTGGATGAACAATTACTAGTAGTGGCAATAGATGAGATGCCTTGGTATGCTAATATTGCTAACTATTTTGCAGGCGGTACTAATTCAAAGAAAAAGTTCTTTTGTTGTTGTCAGTCTTATTATTGGATGAACCTTTACTTTTGAAATCTGTGTGGATACCATGATCCGAAGGTGTATCACCGAGAAAGATCAATCTTTTATTTTGCAAGCCTGCCACTCTTAACCATATGGTGGGGACTTTTGAGGAATTCAGACAATGATGAAGGTATTGGAGTCGGGTTTGTATTGGCTGACTCTATTCAATGATTCCCACACCTGTGTAAAAATCTATGATAAGTGCCAAAGAACCTACAACATATCTCACCATCATGAGATGTTGATGACTAAAATTCAAGAGGTGGAAGTGTTTGACATGTAGGGGATTGATTTTATGGGACCATTTGTTAGCTCTTATGATGACAAGTACATATTGGTAGCAGTTGACTGTGTCTCCAAATAGGTTGAAGTTGTGTCTCTTCCAACAACTGATGCCAAAGGAATGATATGATTTCTAAGGAAAAATATTTTCAATAGTTTGCACTCAGCTATAATAAGTGATGGTGGAACTCATTTCTGCAGTAGAGTGTTCGCAAGGCTGTTAGAAAAGTATAGAGTCCGCCATAAGGTTGCCACACCTTACCACCCGCAAATGAGCGAGCAAGTGAAAAGTGTGCAACGTGCAAATCAAAAGTACCCTGGCCAAGACAGTAAATGCGACTCGGACTGATTGACCAAGGAAGTTGGATGCTGCGTTATAGGCTTACCACACGATATTTAAAACTCCAATTGGTATGTTTCCATACAAGTTCATGTTTGGAAAATCCTGCAATCTTCTGGCAGATCTTGAGCACAAATCCTTATGGGTATTGTGGAATTTGATTTTGGATATGGAAACCTCAGGCACAAGTAGAGTTACAAAGTTACATGAACTCAAGGAGTTCCAATTCCATGCATTCGAGAGTACAAATTGTACCGGGAAAGGATGTAGATGATGCATGATAAGCACATTCTAGATAGTAAATTCAAACCTAGAGATCTAGTGTTGTTATACAACTCAAGATTGAGATTATTTTTAGATAAACTAAATCTAGATGGTCGGGACCATTTACAGTTATGCAAGTGATCCCAAGTGGAGCAGTAGAAATTGAGTCTGAAGATGGGATGAAGAGGCTTAAATTGAATAGGAAAAGGTTAAAACACTACATTGGAATGACTAAAGAAAAAGGGGAGAAAGATGTGATATACCCGTAAGAGCCTAATATCTGAGCAAAGTGTAATTCTGAAAGCATGCATCATGCCGATGTTAAATGGGGTGCATGCTGGAGGCAACCCATGGTCGTGTTGTATTCGTCATTCCATGACGTTAAATAAGTCTCTTATTAGGAGGCGACCTAATACGTGGCATATATTTTGTTTTAGTTTTTCTTTTATTTTTTGTTTGATATTGAGGCGGACTAACAAGTGAGTTTTGTGTTGATTTGTCGTGTTTTTAAGGTAGTGGATCTACTTGGAAGAACGATGTGATCGGGGGTCCTAAAAAAGCTCAAAGGGTGCAAAACAAATAAGAAAACATCGAGCCATCATAGGGCGAAGTATACTCTTAGCGCGCTTCATGTCGCCTAGCAATAATGAAACACTTCCCCGCCCCGCTCTGAAAATTCAGCGCCCCAGATGTTGCCTTGCACTGTCTACCTCTCCAAGCTTGGAGCCCTAGCCTCCACGATACAACCTTTACAGCACCAGTGGTTATGCGTGTCATGTAGCCTCGCAACATCCAAACACTGCCCCTCACGCTGCCTCGCGATCTCCAGCTCGTGCACCTTACATGGCCTGGCACTGCCCAACACGCTAATGCCCTAGGTAAGTCTCTCTATTGTTTTCTCTTTCATTTCTTTTCCCCATTCATCCCAAACAATTAAAAAGAAACCTCCCCTCTTAATTAGTCACCCACCACACTAATATCCCTTATTTGTAAAACCCACACGACCGCGGTATCTACAACAAAACAAGAAACAAAAATCTTCTGCCTAACTCACAGCCCCCACTGTCTTGTATTCAAGGAGACACCAAAAATCGCAACGCCTCAAGGTACTATCTCATCCACTGCCTCGTTCTCTTTCTCAAGCAACATGTATGGTTTTTTTCTCTCTTTCTTTCCTCTATTATCTCTTTTTCCTTGTAAATTCTAGTGTTGGGTAATATGCTCTACAATGTGCAACAATGGTGCAATCGTCCTAAAAATTTTCCAATCCCAAATACCCCTTACGATATCTTTTGATTGTTGTAACGAGTGTTTCACTTTTGATTCCTAAGCCGATTTGAGAGGGTGGATCAATCCCTCACCCACAAAGAAACTCACACACAAATAATGCATTCAATATGTTCGATAAATTTCCTCATTTGCGATTTAAGTCTCAATTCGAGCCCGAGTCTCTGGGATTGGTTGTTTTTTTGTTAAATAGCATAATTGATAATGAAAACCTAAGTGTGGAGTGACTGTATGGAGTTAGGGTGGATTGATATAGTTTGTTTTCAATAACTACGGGCGATGTGTAGTGCCACAATTTAGATGTGAAAACCTTATTTAATAAAGGCGAAGTCTGAGTAGCCTATGGTTTAAAGTAATTATCATATCATAGAAATTTAAGTATGGGGTCACTTCGACTTTATTTTTATGATTGTTTCCTTGCATTGACAATTGGCATGGTTGATAGGTACGTGTAATTTGGTTCGTCCAATAGCTAGGTCTAAGGCATCAGCTAAGGACAAGGTTACCTCGCCAGGCCAACCACCAAAGAAAAGGAACAGAGTTGAGGCTATATCTGGCAGTCATAGTGGTGAAAGAAAGCAAGTGGCTTCTGCTTCTATCGAGGCTTAACCTCAAGAGAGAGCAACTCGTGAGTATGACATCAAGAGTATACCCCATCTAGGAGGTCATAGTATAGAAAATGTCGCCCAAACTCATATCTCCCTAATTTTGTGGTTGATGAGCATAAATTGGAATCTCTTTACCCTCAAATTTGTGAAAGAATACGTAAAGTAGGACTGGGTTTTGTATTCAAATGTTCGGGAGAGGCAAATATGAGACTAGTGCACGAGTTCTACGTAAGGTGGAACCTTGAAGATAAGGAGCAATTGGTGCCTCTTTGTGGGAGGCTTATTGATATTTCAGCTAGTGCATTATGAAGATTTTTGGATTCCCCTAATGTCCCATGTAGTCTATTGTGCGACTTTATTGACCGGCCTGCTTACACAGATATTAAGCAAACATTGTGTGGTATTAATTTGAATGTGGTGTCGACACGGGACAAGAGATACAACGCTCGTACTTTTTTTCTTATGTGAAGTATATGAAAATTCCTAAAGAGTGGTTGCGTTTGGTGAACACGATACTACTTCCGTGGGATCATGTTTCTGGTGTTGCTCGAGAGAGAGTATGTCTAGTGTATTTCTTGCTGAAAGGGTGGCCGGTGAATGTGGCCCAGTTGATACGTAGCCAAATGGAACAATCTAGAAAGGGCACGCTCACTAGGAGATTCTTTATGAGTAACCTAACACAATATTTGCGTAAAGAGAAAGTGGATGAGGATCCCAAGTTTGACATGTTGATTCCAACCACATCTTAAGCAACCGACATTGCGGTTATTCGTTGGCCATTTGAGGAAGATGGTATTACATTAGCTATAACAGAGCATCAGGATCGCGATAAGAGTGTCCTGGCTCATTTGTATGGGATGATGGATTTGCAGTTGAGGATTGGAGGTAGGACTGCTACTTCAGAGTATAGGACTAAGTTGACTGAGCGGTTCCCGCTCATGATACCTGCATAGTGATTGGTTGATTTAACTGTGGGCCTGGGGGTGCCACTGGAGGTAGATATCAGCACTCCAGAGCATTCGGTATAGGTGACGAGGAGCAGGTTGTCGCGGTTGATGCCACTGGTGAGAATCTAGATGGTGGCGTTGATGATTGGGATGAGGCTGACCGAGCCTTCTTCGGTAAGGGCCATCGTCTCGAGGATTAATTAGAGAGTTCTTATTCACCCTTTCTACTTTAATTATACATTGGGGACACTGTATGTTTTAAGTGTAAGGTGGGTAACTCTCGTTATGTATAGTAGTAATAGATTAGTAACCATATTAGCTTGTTATTTTTTATTTCTACCTTCTTATTTTTTTAATTTCTAGTCTTATTTTCTTTATTGTTAGCTTCTTATTGTACTATTTTAGGATAATTTAAATAGTATTGAGTATTGTAGTAGTTTTTGTTTTTTATTTTTATTTTTTTTAAAAATGAGCTTTTCCCAACGATGGATCTTCTAGACAATTTTCTTGAGCGATTTAAGTCTCAAAAACAAAAAATAGAAAAAAATACAAAAATATGTCTTTTATTTTTCTTAGGAAGTAATAATCCCTCATGTTTTTTCTTCTTGCCTCGGTTCTTTTTTATGGGATGTAACTTGAACCGGGAAGTAGGTTTATTTTTTTAATTTTTTAATATTAGAGTAGTATGTAGGAAATAAAGGAGAGGAAATAATGTGATTCACACCTTTTGACTTGTTTGATGGTATTGTTGTATACTTAGGTTCTAGCATGTGTTTCACCTTCCCTTAGCTTTAAATATATGATGATGCCTTGATAAAAAATGAATAGTATGTGGTATAACTCGTATGTCTCTTTTTTGGTAGCACTCCTATGCCTGGGTTGCTTGACTTGTATTCACTTTGTGCTTTATGCTTAATATATCTCTTGGCTTTGTGAATATTAGTTTGATTGAGAGTCCAAATGAAACTGTCCTTAAGGAGTCATGTGCCATGTGTTATATGAGTTTGTTCATAGTCCATGCTATTGTGTTTGAGTCTAGAACATGCCCGGAATGTAAATTGAATCGAAATCCTAGGTAGTGCTTAGTTTGAAAAGTGATGTTAGGCTTTCGTTGATCTTTTTGAGTTTTGTTATCTATCACAAATAAAATAATCTCTAATTATCCTTTTGAGACTATAAGCCTTTCTTTTGGCACCCGCATTGCAAGTCTAGCCCTATTTTATTCCTAATTGAATCATTTCGATCCTTAGACCTCTTATAGCACTTGAATTGTAAAGAGAGAGCTAGAAAAAAGTAATGAGGAAAGTTTGGGTAGTTTTTGAGTGGAACCAATTGAAGGACGAAATGTGCACTTGTGCTGTAAATAAAAATCCATTAACGTCAAAAAAAGAATAAAAAAGAGAATAAATGAATAAATAAAGGTTTCTTATTTTTTCTAGTGGATATGATATGAAGCAGTAGGTAAATAACAATGAAATTATTCTGGGGTGAGCTTTCTTGTGATGATTGAAGTGGATTGAAGGAATGTTGTGCTTAAAGTTGAATACGTAATGTATAAGAGGGTTGGACACTATATCCTAAATATATCCTACACGTCCCTTAGCCTACATTACAACCATAATAAAGTCCTAGTTAATTTCGGACCGAGCAGGCCTACATTAGTAGATATTTACATAATGGGCAAGCGTATGGTACCTTTTGTGTGCATGTGACTTCATTGATAGAGTGAGTTATTTTTTTTCATATGTGTGAGTCCTTATAATATATTTGATGATGTGATTTGGATGTCCAGACTGCTTACGCGTTGTTTTATTGCGAGGGAACATGGTTTCACAAAGGATAGGTAACATTATTAGACTTCTTTGTTAGATTAAGTATTCAAGTCTTGGGTGCATTGTGACATTGGGTTAGTTTGAGGCTAGGAATGTTATAATCATGTTGCTCCTGAGTTGGATGTTTTGAAATTGTGTATGAGTATGGGAAGTGTATTGTGACCGTATATGCTAGAGCTTAATTTTTACTATCAACCATGGCTATAGTTGTAGCGTGTTGTGAATGTGTGACTTTTTGGGTCCTTAAAGAGAAAGTGTTTGGTCGGTTGACTCGAGGGCGAGCAAAATATAAGTGTGTCACATTGATGTCGTGCTATAATTCCATATATATTGAAATTATTTACCCTACATGCTTGTTGTTTGGATTCTAATTTGTACGACAATTGGGCTTAATAGAGCTTATTTCATGTGTAGTAATGCTTGGACATGAATTGAAAAAAAGTTAAACGAACTGGTACTTCAGAGCTATAAAATGGAGCAATAAAAAAAGACGTGCAAGGTAATGAAAAGTCATGGCCATAGACAGTGCAAGGCCTTGTCCAGAGCACCATCATTGGCGCCACTGACAGTGCCTCAAATAAAAACATTGGCGCCTCTGACAGTGCCTCACGCAGAAATATTGGTGCCTGTAACAGTGCCTCGCGCCGACAATGCTATCCGAGCCAATTTTATTTCCTTACTAGTTTTGGGAATATGGACTTCATACCCAATCCTATAACTACCTTTTATTGTTAGTTTTTGAGAGGTTAGACATCATTAGAGAGTCAAGAGGTGACGGAACATTTAGGAAGCACGAATCATTCGAGTTTTCTCTCTGATTTCCTCTAATTTGTAGTATAATGCTTTTAGATATTATGATGGTTATTACACAATTATGAGTAGCTAAACCCATCATCTACGGTTGACGAAACCAATTGTTGGATGAAGTATTGATTGGTTTTGATAAAATTGAGTTGTTTTTACTCTTTAATTGTTCAACTATGTGTTTCTTGTGGTTAATTGAAGGGATCTTGATTAATCATGTCTAGTTATCTTATTTTTCTTAAGAGAGAATACTTGATTAGATTGTTGTTGAACAACGTTACTTTCGAATAAATTAAGAGATTAGTTACTTGAATTTGATAGCAGGATTAGAATTAACGAAGCTTTTGCGCGATACATATGAGTTGTATGAATTGTCATCTAGAGTAGTTAGAGAGAATATTTCTAGTAAATTATCGTAATTGATCGAGAGATAATTGCGGTAAACAAGAACTAAGCATCTTTAGAGAGTTTTGAGGTGAGATTATAGCTAACGTGTCAGAAATTAATATGGCAATTGGAAAATCGTAAATCCTGGATCTTCTTATCCTTGATTCAATCTCATTCTTGCTAGTTGATAGTTTTACTACCATGTTTTCCTAGTTAAGTAATTTTTATTAATTCACAAATCAAATCTTTTACTCTGAAAGTGTCCGAGCTTATCACTAGTGGTACTGAAAAGTTATGGCAAATAAGTTAGTTCCTTGTGGGATTCGACTCTGTACTCTTGAATCGAATTATTTTCACAACGACTGCGTATTCCTTTTTATAAGGAACAATTGGACATGGTCAGCATATCACAAGGGTATTATACCCTAATAACTAATAACCCATACCGGTTTTTTACATCCATCAGTTCGAAAAAAATCCCTACCTGACGATTTTCATTTTTTGAATCGCTTGTTCATACTCCCGAATCCATCGACTTCCATTTGTTTGTCTTCCTTTGATACTAGTAAGAAAAATTTGTTGTTTATCCTAAGTTATTTGTTGTTTATTTTGGGTTCATGTTAGTAATTTGAGTTTTGAAATGTCAGACCCAAATTTTGAGTTTTTCTCTTCTTATTTGATGAATCTTACTGACTTGCCTTTTTTATTTCTTCATCTTTATTAATGTCAGGTAAAGTATATCTGGGGACACCTTTATTCTTGTACTTTATTTATGTGGGCCAGAAATTACTCAAGATAGTAGTGACTTAATAAATAAGTCATCTAGGGCAATAACTGAAGGTAGTCCAGATAATATAAATATAGAACAACCTCTTGAAGAACCTCGAATTAAAGAGTCATAGGTTGGTGTTTCTATCGATGATGTTTCTACTGAAGAACAACATATTGGTGCTGTAGAGGATGTTATTGCTTAAGAAGATGGTTCTGTCATTGTAGAAGATGAAGTTATAGATAGTGAAGAAGGGGTTGAATCAAATATGACTAGTAGTGAGTGATATAGATGAAATTCTTAATGGGGATGATAGTGAGGTTGATAAAGAGTTAAGAGACATAAAAAATAATAGGATAAATAAAAAGAAGGCTACCAGAAGAAAGAAACAACCTGAAATTGCTGGAGTACCAATAGGAGAAGCTGGAATTGATAGAGGTTTTGAAGGTATAGGGGTGAACAAATGACATAAATATATCGACAGATTAGGAGGTGATGAGGAATTCATAGATAGTTAAAATGCTGGAAGTGAAGACACTAGTGAAGAGATGGATATGGACTTTGAACCAAGTGTTGACATTCCAAGTAGAAGGAAGAGCACAAAGGTTATATATGACCTAGGCTGTATAGTTTCAGTATTTGAATTGGGCATGATATTTGAGAATACTAAGGTATTAGGAAGGCACTAACTGATTTTGCAATTGAGTACAAGGTTTAGTTGATGCTTAGACCCAATGAGATGCATATAGTAAGGTGTAAATATAAAAGATGTAGATGGAAGTTGTTTGCTAGTACTGATTGAGATTCTAAAGACTTTATGGTGAAAAAATACAACCCTGTTCACAGGTGTCAACCATTGAACATAAAAAAGTTGTGCAATTTCCATGTACATTGCTAATAAATTCAAAAAGGTGCTAGATGTTGCACCTTATATGAGGATCTGGGAAATTCAAGAACTTGTTAAGAGAATTTAGGATTGTAAATTGTTTATAGGGTCAAAAAAATAGTTCTTAGAAAGTTATGGGGTATTGGAAGTTGGAGTTTTCTAGACTTTGAGACTATGTTGACAGTTTTAAAGAATCAAGTCCTAGTAGTGCTTGTTATGTAGAAATTAAAAGAGAATCAGAGCTTGGTAAGAGCTTGTTTATGTACTTTTATGTTTGTTTTGATGCCTTGAAGAAATATTGGCTAGAAGGTTGTAGGAAGATCATTGTCTTTGATTGGTACTTTCTAAAAGGACATTGCAAGGGTGAATTATTGGTGGATGCAGGATGAAATGGGAATGAACAAGTGTTTCATATTGTGTGGGCCATTGTACACATTAAGACCAAACATTTATGGAGTTGGTTCATAGGACACTTAATGAAATATCTGCAGCTGGGATATGGTCAAGGTTTAACAGTTATGTCAGATATGCGGAAAGTAAATATTTTGTCATTCTTTCTTATTAATAGTAATACCTTTTTTTGTTTAAATTCTTAATGTTTTATTCTATCTATATTTTTATGTAGGAATTTTTGGCAACTGTGAAGGACTTGCTGCCTATGTAGAAGTCAGGATGTGTTCAAGGCACATATGGTCCAAATTGTGAAGGACTTGCTGCCTGTCTAATACTGCAGACTTTATATATTTTCAGCCTGGTACTACTGGTGAAAGGGTTGTCAACCATGCGAGTAGGTTGAGTAGTACCAAAAATGTGCAGTAAACGAATGGAGGAGATGCAATCCAACATCAGTAAACGAATGCAAGTCGAAGAAACAAAGTTGGACAACTCACAAGTCAACGACCACCATAAAAAGTTGCAACTCAAGTGATCATGGATTGATCTTCAAAGAAATAGCTTTATGACATGGATTTGGTAGTTGCACTGTCTATAGTTTACAGCAATTTGTACTGTAATAGCAATATGGATTCAATAGTGACTTGGATTGCAGCAAGTAATTTTCAGCGACTTACCAAGAGCCTACTATATTTTGTTGAACCTCATTTGCCATTATGGTTTAACTACTTGTAATGTGCTACACTTTTCACATTTGTAGAACCTATTTGGATTATGTGATTTTATTCCTTTTTATTATTATGTTTAATGTCGTTATCTATGGTTACAAAATGTGTCTTGCAAATTATTTACGGCTTCTACAACATGCTATGAGCAGGTTATATATTAAATTTTCTATTGAAACTTTATGATGTTTGGATTACACAATCCCGGTTTGTTACCAATCTTTTACCATTTAGTTGCACTACCTAAACACTAGAATCAAAAGACATAAACTGAGAATAGGCACAAAACATTCATGGTGTTACCAACTTCTATAATTATAAGCACCAAATGAGAATTTCAACAACTGTTTCTTGGAATCAATTCAACCAAAATATGATTCAAACACTGTAAATTACATTAACAGCTAAATATGTTGTAAACATCCTACAACAGCTTATTACCCAAATTACACAAACAACATCCAAACAACAGAAGGCAACAACTATAAAAAAAAAACTCTCAAACACTAAGAACACTAAAAACCATTTCACTTTTACACTATCAACCACCTTCAATACTAAATTTTGCAGACAAGTCATAAATACTAAAATGAACCTATTCCAAGTTCGAGAACCAAAATCTAAATTCGGTATATATAAAGTTAACCTACGGTCAAACTTCAAAACGCTTTAAACCTTCAAATTACTAGTTTTCAACAAATTACGTTAAATCAAGTTAGGGACATCCGAATTCAATTTCGGGTATATACCATCCAAGTCCTAAATCACAACACGGATTCATCAAGGCCGCCAAATATCGATCAGGGTCCATTTATACAAAATATTGATCGTGGTCAACTGAAATTATTTTTAAGGCAAAAATTCATATTTCTTTAATTTTTCTCATAAAGACTTTCTAGATCGAGACACGAACTACTCACACAAATTGAGAGATACTAAACGCGGCAAATCGAGGACTTGAAATACGGAAATAAAGGCTAAAACTCAAAATGACCTATCGGATCATCACATATAGTTAAGTTTGCATATAACGTCATCCAATAACAAAGTTTAAGTCTAATGTCAGTACTCATTATAAGTCAAGTTTGTGGATGCCATACCTTTCTAAAATTACGAGGTATAATATTTTAGAGAAATTAGAATAACAACAATATAGCTAAGTGTTATAAAAAATAAAGAAAATTAATTAAGAAAGAAATAAATACAAGAAATTATGTAAAAACACGTAAAATAAATATTAGGAAATAAGAAATAACGAAATACAAATTAAATAATGTAAAAAATATATTAAAAAAATATTTTAAAAGTTTGAAAAAATAAATTAAAAGTAAAAAATAATAGAAATAACGAGTAAATTAAAAAGAATAGAAAAGATTCAAAAAATAACCTGGTAATTACATCATATAATTACCAGCAATTCTCAACTTCTCCTTGAGAATTACAGAGTATAATTATAGCCCTTCAATTATACTCAATTATATGTTGATTACTTGATCAGATAAATATGCCAAAATTATATAATTACATCCAATTATATCTAAATCTATTTACAGAATGACTTTCCAAACAAAAGCTTACAGATTAAGAGAAAACAATAAAAGAAAAAAGATTGTGTTATCAGTCTTGTTGAATACCATGGAATCCATTATTCATATGTAGAAAGAGTTAAAGATAGCAAATCGCACTGCTTTTAGCAATTCTGTCGCCAAAATAGAATTTAAGTTCTATACATTAATTAAACAGTAAAGATTTTTTATTTTAATTACTATATATCGCTGTAAATATTCAATTGTTATATTACATTAGTTATTATTTAGTTTGATTATCAATTAATGTTCTATCATGAAACTTTACTTGTAATTACAGCCTTACATATGCTATTTTTACCTTATCAATATAGAACTTAACTTCTTTACGAAGGATAAGCAACAAATAATTTTAGAATAAAAATTTAATTAGTACCACTTTATCACTTGTTTGATTACTTATCCTGGGATAAATTATTTTAGGATTAAAAATAATATCGATATAATAAAGTAATCCCAATTCCCAAGGTAAGTTACTCAGAATAAAGCAGTTAATTGAAAATTTCAGTCGGTGGCGAGGCCACATGGTCAGTTGACCGCCTTTTGCGCAAAAATTGCACTGTGCATATAGGTAAAATATTACGATTTAGAGTATATAACACCTATTGACCACCCTTTGCTGAGAGTTTTTTTACTTCTTTCAAATTTAAATGCCCTTGAAAAAATTCCTATATTCGTCATTGATTTCAGTGTTAATATAATGTACCAAACTATCAATATGAAATAATAGTTGAATAACTAATCTTAGTTCAATAAATCACAGTATAACTAATAATTCCAGCATAGCTTGTTTTCACAGCAGACGGCCGCTTATAGAATACCTTATGATATAATACAACATGGGATTATCTTCACAGTTTCGTCTAAATTTACCCCCTCTTTTAGCATCACCTTTTTGGATAATGTCTCTTTTAGGAAGACAGCGCTGACAGACTGTTGTCAAATCTTTGCTATTAAGAATGTATTATATATCTGTATAATATTAGAGATTGTCCAATAACATAAGTATTCTACATAGGATCCCTCCCCTTGTTACATCACTACTTCTGTTACCGTCGAAGGAGTTGACCTAAAAGCATAGGTATCTATATCCTCTAATTGGTTTATTTCATTATTCCTTGGAATGGCTATAATTAGATACTTTAAAACTTTTTTCTAGAACAAAACTCCAAGTGCAAGAGGTTAAAAACCTAAAATCTCCAAGTGCAAGTGCAACGAATACGCTCGAAAAAATAAAAGTTTATTTTACAAAAATGTTACAAGCTTGGTTGGTTATTAACAAAAGAAAAAATAAAAAATATACTATAGGGCGTGAAATACAACATTCGACCTCAATTCATTAAATATAATATATAAAATAGTTACGCTCTGCAGTAGTTTGTTATTAATATTATCTAGGTTACCAAAAATAAAAAAGAACAAATTATCATCATCTTTACATAATATAAAGAGTAGAAAATTAATGTATAATTTTAAATTCTTAGACTCCCTATACTAGTCAATTCTCTAGTGCTTGCATGTTATCATCATAGCCACTCATATCATTTTAAATTGTACTCTATGGAGAATTTAATTTTGTGTTTCCTCATTTGGTAGCTTTCTTGGTTACTTTGAAAGTGAAAATTTGTGAAATTCCTACTTATTATGGGAACGGTCAGAAAAAGTAGAGTGTGTTTTACCGTGAAGCGACCAATATGTTAGCAAAAGCTGATGGATGATTCTTAACCGTGGGATCACCATGCGTGGCCCTAGTTCTTGTTGTATGAGATTTTAAGGGCCGTTTGGTTTCCGCAATTATAATCCCACCTCCAAATATGTGTTAACTAATATGGCAGTATAAAATTTATGTCTGTATTAATTAATAATCATCAAACACAAGATAAATAAAATTTCAATTTCATTATCGAATAACCAAACGTCGTCCTCTCAGAATATGAGACATGGGATTCTTCTTTTCGTTCTCAAATGTGTATAGAAGTGCAAACTGAGAAGTGAGAACCTTAGGGGTCGTTTGGTTGGAATACGACTTCTACCGGTATAAGCTATGTCGAGATAAGTTATGTTGGAATTAGTTATGCTGAGACTATTATTTATTTACTATTTGGTATGTTATATTAAGAATAACAACTGCTTAATTTCAAAGAAGAATGTATAAGTTATACCGGTGCTAATTTCGTCATCATCTATAAAATATAAGTTATCTTGATGTTAAAATTAATACCGAAATAATTTATATCTGGTTTGCTAATCAAACAGAGTAATAAACTAATATTATATTTTTATACTACCCTTATACCTTCTTATATTTCATACCAAACGACCAAGAAGAGTCTTATTACCAATAGTGACCGCTGTGGATCCGATAAGAATTGGTGAGATTAGTGAACTTCCAATTCGAATATATAGTTAAATTGAAAAATAAAAATTGAATAATTTCAATAATAACATATTGTTTAAAACTTAATGATTGAAGTCAAATGCATTAATAGTGTAAACGATTTTTATATTGCTAAAATTGTTTAACATAATGAAAAGAAATATTTGCTTACTTTTTCGATTACACTCACAATTCCAAGTAATTAACTATTGCTAGCTGCCAGGTTATATCCTCTTTTGCAAATACACACCATAATAGCTAGTACAGTTTTTAAAGCTAATGTTTACACATCTATCTGGTTGCAATTTTAAAAATGAGTTTTAAAAATTGTAGTGAAAAATAGTTTTTGGAAGTTGAAGTTGTATTTGTATATGCATTTTATTTAAAAAAACATAAAGTTTTGTGAGTGGAAAAAATTGAAATTGTGTTTGGACATACATTTTATTTAAATTTTCTTTAAAGTTTTCAGAATAGAAAACTTCAGAAATTACATTAGATCTATTTTTGGGATTTGAATATTTTATTTTCAAAATCTCCTAAAAATTATTTAAATCTATAAACAAACAGATATTTGTAAAACAAAATCTCAAAATAAATGGCAAAACGTAAGCTTAATATTGCCAAAAAGAAAACTATGTTATAAAATAATACAAGAACAAGAACAATATTGCAGAGAAAGTAGGGAGAGGAGAATTCTTATTGATATTTTTGGGATGGATTTACAATGGGGTAAGACTCCTCTATTTATAGGAAGAGAAATGACTTAGCCTCAAAGTAAAACTCTTCTATAAGATAGACATTCACTCTAATTAGAATTCCATTCTTAGCACTCCCTCTTGAATGTCTACTCAATAAATATTGTGCCTCATTAAAACCTTAACTAAAATAAAACCCAATGGGAGAAAAATTCTAGAAAAGGAAAAAGAGTACACATATTTAGAAATGTGCCTATTGGTTGCCTCGTTAAAAACCTTACAAGGAAAACTCAGTGGGACAAAACCTTGAAAGGGAAAAAGAGTACAACGCGCATTAACTCCCCCTAATGAGAGCATCAATTCACATATTTGAGCCTTTGCATTCCAATCTTGTGCACCATCTTCAAGAGATCGTTGGTATAGATTTGATAAATAAATCAACCATATTGACTTGAATGAATATTCCGCACCTTGAATTTATCATTCGTGATAGATACATAATGTCTTCACAAATATCGTGGAATGGCTCTTCAATATCTCCATAGGGATATCCTCGCTATCACATTATCTGCTTAAAGTTATAGCAAGATACATATGTGCACAAATTGCACTAAGAAAGTGGTACTTCAAGATCAAGAATTGTATATGCTTCAAGAAACTTAAATCCTTCATAGATTGACATATAAGTTAAGTCATATAAGCCATATAATAGAGAGAGATGCATATCAAGTTTTCATGTCATGTTAGAGAAATAAGATATCGAAAAATGATTGCACATACCATTGACTTTATACTTTCAAGTATTTGAACTGCATGTCCAAAACTACATATCTTTCATATGGAATCAATTCTACTTGAATTGTATCTCTTCCATTTGGCCAATATTTTGTTTGTATTCGACAAACTTAAGATCCTCATCGATATTTAGCGCAATCATAGATGATGTCGACGAACATTTTATATCGGTTCCAGTAAATTTCAATAAAGACATAACATGGAGATCTCTTCATTCATACATTCAGGTACCTGAATCTCTCATGAGATTTTATGAAGTGTTATGTCATGTGATCTTCTAGATCACTTGCCTCCTTATTATGATCACTTTGATCATTTGCTCATCTTCTTTATTAAAAAGTTCTTTTGAAACCGATTTGTCTATACGCTTTAAGCGTATCAAAGACTTTGTCCTTCTAGGACTTAATATGAGCATTTGCAGTGAGAATATAGTTACTTTCTTTGGGTCAGCAAATGCGTATGGCATGCTTTGCAATATGTTGCAATTGAATTATCCTTTTATGAACTTCAGGTTCATATTATGATATTCGAGGATCTATATATACAAATGATAATTCATCCCATGTAACCTTTTCTCAAGTGTTTATCATGTCTCCACCTCATGTTAGGAAAACTAACTTGTTTCCTCAACTCTGGGAAATCATCTTTGTGCATTATCATGTTAATATACACAGCACATTTATAATAATAAGATGAAATTATTTGGTTCCTGACCCTGAACCACTTGTGAGGGGAGAATATAATATACTCTCGTGTATAGCGTATATCAAATTGATATAGATAACTTTGTTCTCATAAGAAATAATTTAGCTATTAAATGGAGGCACTCAATAAATTATTTTGCTAAACCAACTATGATGTAAACCAACTTATCAAGATGAACTATCTTGAATAGAAAATCTGGAAATTATGCTCGAAATTAGATTATTGAGCAATTTACCTCGCAAGCACCGGCCAGGTTGCAGGTTAATAATAATCGCACATGTAACCATATCATAGATGCATCATATGTGGTATACATGGCAGGTGAATGGGCCCATATTCACCTTTGATATTTCCAGAATTTATGGGATTCAACCCGAACTCTTTAGTTGGTCAATTAATTAATGAGAACAAGTAATACAAAAGAATTCGTAAAGAACTTTCTAGTTCTTTAATATTTACCCATGTGAATTCTCTATTATTGCACATCATACTTAAATTGATATGGCTAACCCGAATGCCAACTGAATAAATTATCAATATTGATAAACTTCAAATTTACACCATGACATGTGCAATTATCAATAAACTTCAAGTTTATTATGATATGGGTTTTTATACCAATAAATATCCACTTTATTGTGGCATTCTTTTGTTTGTGTAGTACAAACTGGAGAATGAAGCGGGTAGCTTTTCATAAACAAATTATCCCGCTCCAAGTTGTAGTAATAGAAGATATCAAATCTTTCCTTTATTTATAGTCTCAATATAATCAAACACTTTCACATATACTTTGGAAACTGAATAAGTTTCTTTGAGACTTACTACAACACAATACCTTATTGGTAATCAATTGTGTTTCTCCAACATAGTAATAATTGGCTCTTCTAGAGCTCTCAATTAATTTTGTACTACCACAAATTCATCAACATCCATGTGGTGAATATCTACTTTAAAGAGAAAGTTATACCATTATGGTCATGGTCAAAATTATATGCAAGATATGTTTCTTGTATTATCGTTGTCCTTTAATAATCATATTTCCAAAATATTTTGGCGTATAATAGGTACGTGACCAATGATCATTCTGTTAGATAATACGCTTAACGCTAGAGGGGGGGGGGGGGTAAATAGCGTTATAATAAAAATTAGCGTAAACTTGCGGAATTTAAAAATTGCAGGAAATAAATAAGTGCGATAAGTAAATAAATTAGAACAAACGCACCGATGTATCCTGGTTCACCACAACCTGTGGCTAGTCCAGTCCCCGAGAGACTCTCTCGAGATTTTCACTAACTTGTGAAGCTTACGGGTGCTCAACAAACCGTTACAACTTGAGGACACAAGCCTCAACAACCTTTGCTCGGAGATACAACACTCCAAGATTTCAACCAAGGAAACACAAGTTCCTTCTTACAAAACAAGGGACTAACACTTCCCTTCAAGTGTACAAAAACACTTAGCACTCAAACAAGACACTCCTTTAAGAGTAGATATGAGTAAAAAGAATACGCTCAAGATCGCAACAACTTTCGACAAGAATTTGGCTCTCAAAAGCTTATGTAATGAATATAAAATGATAAGCAATAAAGTATGCAAGCTTTAGCAATTGTATGATCAGTTGTTGTGTTTAGAAGACTGAATTGAAACTGTATTTATAGTTGAAAAACCTTGTATTACCGTTGCCTAATGGCCAATTTAGAATTGCTGATTTTACTCTGTGACAATCGATTGTCAAATTACCACAATCGATTGTTTGCCAGATCTTCCAAAAATCAATCCTAGATTTTACGCATAACAATCGATTGTTTAAGACTCACAATCGATTACTGGCAACGTTCAAAAAATCATTTCCAGATTTTACTTAAAACAATCGATTGTCAGAAATCTACAATCGATTACTCAGCAACGTTCAAAAAATCCTTTCCAGATTTTAATTAAAACAATCGATTGTCAGAAATCTACAATCGATTACTCAGCAACGTTCAAAAAATCCTTTCCAGATTTTAATTAAAACAATCGATTATAGGAAATCAACAATCGATTACCTGACGGTATTTGAAAATATTTTGGCAATGGTCAGTTATACAATCGATTATATTAAGTTAACAATCGATTATATATCAGTCTTGAAAAATCAATTTAGACACTGCCTCTTGACAATCGATTGTCATAAGTTCACAATCGATTATTTAATAACTTTGAAAAAGTTTGGAAGACACTGCCTCAACACAATAGGTTTTCATATGTTCACAATCGATTATTTTGTGACTTTGAAAAATCTGATGGACACTGTCTCTTCACAATCGATTGTCACTAGCTTCACAATCGGTTATTTTGAGCTTTGAAAAACTTTGATGGACACTGCCTCATCACAATCGATTGTCATAAAGTTCACAATCGATTGTCATGCAGATTTGAAAAATCTGATGCTCACTGCCTTAACACAATCGATTGTCATAAGTTCACAATCGATTGTCAAGCAGCTGACTTAAACATAATCGATTATCATAAGTACATAATCGATTATCTTAGTCCAGATTTTAGAGGCATCTTTAAAAATCATTTTGACTAAAGTAAATATGCATTATTTAAAATCATTTTGCTCTAAATTAAATATGCATGATTTGTTAAAAATATTTTTACGAGAGAAGCCAAGTCTTGAGTTTAAGTTGTCGGATCAAGATCACAATTAAATACCGACTCATATAAAACTTAATCTCAATCTTTGTCTTGTGCTTGAATCTCGTTATATATCAATTTTGCACTTGTGCTTGGTCCTCGTCATATGTCAATTTGCGCATAGTTTGTCATTCATCAAATCCTACAAATATGAACACACGTTTAGTATAATGCCTTGAGAACGTGTTTCCAACAATTTTCCCCTTTTTGATAACGGAAAACTTTAAGCGGGATATGCATATTAGGCAATTTATAATGACGATTCAAGACAAGTAAAGATATGCAACAAGTATATAGATATGCAATTTGTTTCCCCTCAATATATGAATTCCCCCTCAATTTATGCCGATAAGTATTGAGAGTGCATACCCGTTATCTTCCCCCTTTTGCCATTAGCAAAAATATATAGAATAATAAAAAAAACTTGTTTATTTATTAAATCTGCAATTTCAGACATAATAACGCAAATAATGTCAAGACAATCGATTATTGATACTGGATAATCGATTATATAAAAGAGAAATCGATTGTTCTGTGCGTCAAGCTTTATAATTCCCCCTGCCTTTAGGGCGATACCTGCAAAAATATGTTAGACGTCTCCAACGCTCAAGTTAGAAAACATGTGAAAGGGAAAATGCAATGCACGACTTAGATCAACGTGGAGTCAAGGATCCCGAGTTCACTACGAATTCGGAAGAAGGACTCTTTCTCTAAGGGCTTTGTAAAGATGTTGGCCAATTGATCTTTGGTTTCAACAAATTCAATTTCGACATCGCCCTTGAGAACGTGATCTCTTATAAAATGATGTCTAATTTCAATGTGTTTTGTTCGCGAATGAAGAACGGGGTTCTTCGTCAAGCATATGACACTTGTATTATCACATCTAAGAGGGATCTGATCAAGACTTAGGCCATAGTCCAAGAGTTGTTGTTTCATCCAAAGGATTTGAGCGCAACAACTCCCCGCGGCTACATATTCAGCCTCGGTTGTGGACAACGCAACACTTACTTGTTTCTTGCTAAACCAAGAAACGAGAGAGCTACCGAGCAAATGGCAAGTGCCACTAGTGCTCTTGCGGTCCAATTTGCATCCAGCAAAATCGGAATCGGAATAGCCAACAAGTTGGCATGAAGAACCTTTGGGGTACCATAGACCCACATTTAAAGTACCAACAAGATACTTCAATATCCGTTTCACCGCAGTTAGGTGAGACTCCTTCGGACACGATTGATAACGAGCGCATCGGCACACGCTAAACATGATGTCCGGACGACTAGCAGTAAGATAAAGGAGAGAGCCAATCATACCTCGATACTTTTTGATGTCGACTTCCTTACCTTTCTCATCTTTTTCTAGATGATCGGATGTGCTCATGGGGGTTGCCATTGCTTTTGCATTGGTCATTTCAAATCGTTTCAGCAATTCTTTGCAATATTTCGCTTGGCAAATGAACGTACCTTCTTTCATTTGCTTTACTTGTAATCCCAAAAAGAATGTTAACTCACCCATCATAGACATCTCAAATTCGCTTGTCATTAAATCGGAAAATTCCTTGCACAAAACATTGTTAGTAGCACCAAATATAATATCATCCACATAGATTTGAACTAATAAAATATCCTTGTTTTTATGCTTAGCAAAAAGAGTGGCGTCAACTTTCCCCCTAATGAAATTATTTTCCAATAGAAATTTACCCAATCTTTCATACCAAGCTCGGGGAGCTTGTTTTAAACCATAAAGAGCCTTTTTGAGTTTGAAAACATGATCGGGAAATTTAAAATCTTCAAAACCGGGGGGTTGTTCAACATAAACTTCTTCTTGAATAACACCATTTAGAAAAGCACTTTTCACATCCATTTGATATAAATTGAAATTCATAGAAGAGGCAAAAGCAAGAAATAAACGAATAGCTTCTAATCTAGCTACGAGAGCATATGTTTCTTCATAGTCAATACCCTCTTCTTGATTATAGCCTTTTGCAACAAGCCTAGCTTTGTTTCTAGTGATTACACCATTTTCATCTAGTTTGTTTCGAAAAACCCATTTCGTACCAATTATGGTATGATTTTCGGGTCTTGGCACCAAATCCCAAACGTCACTCCGTTTGAATTGGTTAAGCTCCTCTTGCATTGCCAAGGTCCAAAATTCATCCCCAATTGCTTCGGAGATGGTTGTTGGTTCAATTTGAGAAACAAAAGTAGTATGTCCTAAGGTGTTCTTAAGGGAGTTTCGGCTACTTACCTTTTCTCCGACGTCGCCAATTATCTATTCGAGAGGGTGATCTTTGATTGTCCTCCACTCGTTAGGCATTTTCGTTTCTTTCTCCAATTGTGGCGTTTCCTCCGTTGATTGTTCCAAGATTTCATCTTGAATTCCTTAGGAGTTTCCTCTTGTACTTTGTCTTTTAAACTATTTAAAAACCTGCAAGATCAGAACAAGAATCCTTTCTCGCCAAGCGAGCATTATTTTCGGAAAACACAATATGAGGGGATTCCTCCACAGTTTGGGTTCTATTATTAAATACCCTATATGCTTTGCTACGTGAAGAATACCCAATAAAAATTCCCTCATCGGATTTGGCATCAAATTTTCCCAATTGATCTTTTCCATTGTTATGAATAACTTTACAACCGAATACTCTAAAATGGGAGATATTTGGTTTCCTTCCCTTGTAGAGTTCAAAAGGGGTTTTCATGAGTATTGGCCTTATGACTACTCTATTTAAAACGTAGCATGCGGTACTCACGGCATCCGCCCAAAAATGTTTGGGAATCTTAGCCTCTTCGAGCATGGTTCTAGCCATCTCTTCGAGACACCTATTTTTTCCTTTCCACCACCCCATTTTGTTGTGGTGTTCGTGGAGTGGAAAAGGTATGCTCGATACCGAGTTCGTCACAAAAGTCCGCAAAGAGATTGTGATTAAACTCTCCCCCATGATCACTTCTAATTGAAGTGACGGTTGTTTCCTTTTCGTTTTGAACACGTTTAAGAAAATATTTAAAATTCTGAAAAGCATCACTTTTATGGGCAAGAAATAAAGTCCAAGTAAATCTGGAATAATCATCAACAATAACAAAAGCATAACGATTTCTACCAAGACTTTCAATGCGAGATGGTCCAAACAAATCCATGTGAAGCAATTGCAATGGTCTAGTAGTTGAAACAATATTTTTCGATTTAAAAGATGCTTTTGTTTGCTTCCCTTTTTGACAAGAATCACAAATAGAGTCATTTTCAAATTTCAAATTTGGAAAACCAACAACTAAATTTTGTGAAACCAATTTGTTCAAAAGATGCATGTTGATGTGAGCTACTCTACGATGCCATAACCAAGAATCATCCTCTTTGCTCATTAAACAATTCACATATTCGGGTGAAGAATTTGCAAGATCAACCATATAAATGTTATCCATTCTAAAACCACGAAGGATAATTTTAAAATCGCTACGTCTAAAAACTAAGCATTCATCCGAATCAAATAAGACAAGATTTCCCTTGTCACATAATTGACTTATGCTCAAGAGATTATGTTTTAAACCTTTCACAAGTAATGTATGCTTAATGGAAGAAATTTCATCCTTACCGACCGATCCGATGCCGATAATCTTTCCTTTGTTGTTATCACCAAAAATAACACTTCCCCCTTCCTTGTGTTCTAGTTGAAGGAATTTGGATTCGTCTCCCGTCATGTGCTTGGAGCATCCACTATCAAGGTACCATAGTACACTTGATCCCTTCAAACATACCTACAAAACAGATTAATGAGTTTTAGGTACCCATGCCATTTTGGGTCCTTGGGGGTTAGGCAAATCATAGTGATGTGATTGAGTGTTATGTCTATGTCGTGTAAAACAAGCAGGAGCAATATGTCCAATTCGTCTACAATAATGACAAGTCACGTTAGGATTATGCATCCTTCTAGGTTGATAGTAATTGGACGGACGAAGTTCATTTACTCTATTCTTGACAATATGACTATTGCGCAAATCATGAAAATCATTTCTCCTACCATTTGTTCTAGGATATGCATCATTTCTAGAATAGTTGTTTCTAGGTTGGAAGTCATTTCTAGGTGTTCTAAAAGGTTCAAAAATCCTTCTAGTGTTTGGTCTAGAATGTGCATTATTTCTAGCATGATTATTTCTAGGTTGCGATTGATGAAAACCATTTCTAGGTTTGTTGTATCTAGGATGAACATTTGTTTTATTTATCCTAGGTTGAGCCTTAGGTGGTTGGGGGTTGGCTTCAACTTTCTCTTTAGGCTCGTTTCTAAAACCTATGCCATGCTTGGTCGACTTCAAATTAACAAGCACTTCATTCAAATTTTTATGAGAGGAATTAAACTTATCTAAGGTGCCCTTAAGCCTTTCTACTTCATTTCTGAGATGCATGCAAGAAGTACAATTTCTAGAACTCTGGGGCTTGTCGGCGCTTCCCTTGCCAAAAAATTTGTTTTCCTCTTTCAACTTCTCATTTTCTAAAATCAGTTTTTCCAATTCCTTTTCTTTAAAAGAGAGTGTTTTTGAAATTCTTTTTCTTTTAAAGAAGCATTTTCTTTTATACTCTTAACAGTTTTTGAAGATTTAATAAATTCACTATACAACTCATCAAAAGCATTTTGCATTTCTTCAAGGGAAAAGAAATTTTTGGAAGAAATTTGACATACCTCTTCTTTGTTGTCTTCTTGTACCATAAGACAAGGATTTGCGGCTTCGTCTTCTTCTTCCTCACTTGACTCGTCACCGGAGTCGCCTCCCCAAGATATGTATGCTCGTTGCTTCTTGAAGGGTTTCTTCTCCTTTTTAGCATTTGGGCAATTTGATTTAATGTGCCCGGTTTCTCCGCACTCATAGCACTTTATTTGATCTCCTTGCTTTTTGCCCTTTCATTCATACTCTTTTCGCATGAACATTTGAAATCTCTTGATAACGAGTCCGAACTCGTTGTCTCCGTCCTCATCATTTTGAGGTTGGCTTGTGCTTGCCTTGAGAGCAATTCTTTGCTTCCTTTGATCATCAACAAGAGGGTTAAGTATAGTAGATTCATAAGTTTTAAGATTACCTCTTAATGCGTCGATGGTGACATTTGAAATGCCAATAGATTCTTGAATCGCGTCGGCCTTGGATCGCCATTCCGGAGTGAGACTTCGGAGAATTTTTCGGACAAGTTCCTTATCCGTGAAGGTCTTCTTAAGAGCATGTAAATTATTTACGATTTTTGAAAATTGTTCAAACATCTCATCGACCTTTTCGCCTTCCTTCATGTGAAACAATTCATGTGCATGGGTTAGGAAATCAATTTGGCTTCCCTTACCTGATCCGTACCTTCGTACGTAATTTCTAGCTTGTCCCACATTTGCTTCGCCGTTGTGCAACAAGATATCTTCCTGTAATCATCATCATTTACAGCACAATATAATAAATTAATAGCTTTAGCATTATTTTGCACCTTTCGGATATCATCCGCATCGTATTCATCTTCGGACTTTGGGACCCATTCATTTTCAACCTTCTTGGTTGGAATTTGTTCTCCATTCATTATGACCTTCCAAAGATGAAAACTATTTGATTGTACAAATATTCTCATCCTCTCCTTCCAGTATGTATAATTTGTACCATCGAATAGCGGTGGTCGGGTGGAGCATTGTCCTTCACCTATTCCTGCAAAAGAATCACGAGTAGAAGCCATGGATGTTTCTCTCAAACGGTTAAGTCTTCAGAGAGTTGGGCTCTGATACCAATTGTTAGATAATACGCTTAACGCTAGAGGGAGGGGGGTGAATAGCGTTATAATAAAAATTAGCGTAAACTTGCGGAATTTAAAAATTGCAGAAAATAAATAAGTGCGATAAGTAAATAAATTAGAACAAACGCACCGATGTATCCTGGTTCACCACAACCCGTGGCTAGTCCAGTCCCCAAGAGACTCCCTCAAGATTTTCACTAACTTGTTAAGCTTACGGGTGCTCAACAAACCGTTACAACTTGAGGACACAAGCCTCAACAACCTTTGCTCGGAGATACAACACTCCAAGACTTCAACCAAGGAAACACAAGTTCCTTCTTACAACACAAGGGACTAACACTTCCCTTCAAGTGTACAAAAACACTTAGCACTCAAACAAGACACTCCTTTAAGAGTAGATATGAGTAAAAAGAATACGCTCAAGATCGCAACAACTTTCGACAAGAATTTGGCTCTCAAAAACATATGTAATGAATATAAAATGATAAGCAATAAAGTATGCAAGCTTTAGCAATTGTATGATCAGTTGTTGCGTTTAGAAGACTGAATTGAAGCTGTATTTATAGTTGAAAAACCTTGTATTACCGTTGCCTAATTGCCAATTAAGAATTGCTGATTTTACTCTGTGACAATCGATTGTCAAATACCACAATCGATTGTTTGACAGATCTTCCAAAAATCAATCCCAGATTTTACGCATAACAATCTATTGTTTAAGACTCACAATCGATTACTGGCAACGTTCAAAAAATCATTTCCAGATTTTACTTAAAACAATCGATTGTCAGAAATCTACAATCGATTACTCAGCAACGTTCAAAAAATCCTTTCCAGATTTTAATTAAAACAATCGATTATAGGAAATCAATAATCGATTACCTGACGGTATTTGAAAACATTTTGGCAACGGTCAGTTATACAATCGATTATATTAAGTTAACAATCGATTATATATCAGTCTTGAAAAATCAATTTAGACACTGCATCTTGACAATCGATTGTCATAAGTTCACAATCGATTATTTAATAACTTTGAAAAAGTTTGGAAGACACTGCCTCAACACAATCGATTGTCATAAGTTCAGAATCGATTATTTTGTGACTTTGAAAAATCTGATGGACACTGTCTCTTCACAATCGATTGTTATTAGCTTCACAATCGATTATTTTGAGCTTTGAAAAACTTTGATGAACACTGCCTCATCACAATCGATTGTCATAAGGTTCACAATCGATTGTCATGCAGATTTAAAAAATCTGATGCTCACTGCCTTAACACAATCGATTGTCATAAGTTCACAATCGATTGTCAAGCAGCTGACTTAAACATAATCGATTATCATAAGTACATAATCGATTATCTTAGTCCAGATTTTAGAGTCATGTTTAAAAATCATTTTGACTAAAGTAAATATGCATTATTTAAAATCATTTTGCTCTAAATTAAATATGCATGATTTGTTAAAAATACTTTTACGAGAGAAGCCAAGTCTTGAGTTTAAGTTGTCGGATCAAGATCACAATTAAATACCGACTCATATAAAACTTAATCTCAATCTTTGTCTTGTGCTTGAATCTCGTTATATATCAATTTTGCGCTTGTGCTTGGTCCTCGTCATATGTCAATTTGCGCATAGTTTGTCATTCATCAAAACCTACAAATATGAACACACGTTTAGTATAATGCCTTGAGAACGTGTTTCCAACACATTCATGCCATAATAATGACATTATTTTCGTATATCATCTCAAACCTCCTTCTAGAGGTGATGTGGTATATTCACTACCACTAGCACGTTCATATTCTTCCAAGAATGAATATGTATTCATAAATCATATGTTGTCACATTCACACCATGAATGGATCATAATCATCTGTATGTGCTATATAAAATCTCATGTCAAATATTACTTTCATAAAGTGAAAGATTATTTTGAGAATCTTTATTATTCTCATTATCACAATGATGACGATTATAATTTCGTCTATTGCCATGTCGATATACATTGATACATTCACGGTAATAATTTTGTTTTCTTTCAGACTTATCACATACTGCTATCACATTCTCTACGAGGATATGTAATTTTGTTATCCTTTTCAAATCCGTAAATGCGTCTGGCATTTGATTTGCTATTCTTTGCAAATAATAATCTTTTGCACATCTTTTTCACAAATAGAGGTATGTGGATCAAGATGAGATAATGATGGATTTTTTCACAAAATTTCCCATTTGGTTTCACCAACTTCTCCCCCTAATTTTGGGAAAAGTGTCTCATCGAATTGACAGTCTGCAAATCGTGCAGTGAACAAATCCCCTGTCAATGTTTCGAGGTAGCGAATAATGGAGGGCGATTCAAACCCAATATATATTCCTAACCTTCTTTGCAGACCCATTTTGGTGCGATATGGCGGTGCTACAGGCACATATACTGCGCATCCAAAAATTCTTAAATGGGATATATTAGGTTCATGACCCAAAACTAATTGCAACGGGGAATATTTGTGATAATTCGTCGGTCTGAGACGAACTAGCATTGCTGCATGCAAAATGGTGTGACCCCAAACCGAAGTGGGCAGCCTCGTTTTCATGAGTAAATGAGGTATTCAAGATTATTCTCATCTATGATATCCATTTTGACTGATATCTTTAAAACTCAACAAGTTTCTCTTGGACTTGGAGGAGAACATTGCATTCTCTATGATAAATATTGTTCCTTTAGGCAGAGTTATAGTTGCTCTTCCGGAGCCTTCAATCAATTTACTACTACCAGAAATTGTAGTAACATCTGCCTTACACATACTTAAATGAGAGAAATATTTCTTCTCTTTGAATATCGTATGTGTAGTACATGAATCAATTAAACAAATAATTTAAAATAATATACATAGTCATGCCTTAAGTACTGATTCATGTATCCAAGTGTATTACAAAATGAGTTTTCATCCTCTATTTATAGTACAACATAGAGGTATACCAAAAGAATTTCATAAGTATGTCATTAAATATTTGAGATTATGGAGGAAGATCATGGGTAAATTATGAAGGTATGGGAGTTACAACAATAATGGTGAGAAGTAGTGGGGATTATCTACATAATGGAGAAGAGTAGTGGGAGTAACTTCTTTAGGAGTTATAGACATCCAATACAAAGTATAATATTTCATAACATAAACAATAATGTATTACAAACAATCTAGGCCGAAACTGATATGGTTAATAATTAAGGGACGATATGATCACCATGTAAACAAACAATAAGTCACCACCACACAAAAATTAAATTCTGGTACTCATATTTCCTTGAAATTGATAAACTAGGAATCAAGTAGATTAATATATCTTAGATTCAAAGAACTTTGATTTTAAATTCATGATGGGCTAACAGGTGTTGAACGAATGCAAATCAATGGTCAATGATTTTCTAATCTCGTTGGCTTAGAGATTGAATTCTCAATTCTACTTATTTACACATCATGAGAAAATAAATATGTTCTTACAGTTTCGCTGAAAACTGTTCTTAACTAAAGCCACGGTGATTTCAGTTGTACTAGTAAAGGAAGATTTCCAGTTTAAATATCATGCTCGGATACCACATATTAGCGTAAACTATAATTCATACCAGGATCATGAACATGATAATTTTACATATAGTCGTCATAAGAAACATACCTGAAGCGGAATTCATCATCTTGAAGCGGAAGAGTTATTTATTTTACACAAAGTAGCACTGATTCACAAATAACTATATACTACACAAATAAATGCCATGGGTACAAAAACTGTTGAATATACATAAGCACAATACTTATAATTTTAAGCAATATAGTAAGGAAACAATTTGTAGTATTATAGTACAACGTCTTTGAAGAACGCAAAAATCACTGTAGTATACATAGATAAGATTACGACACTAGTTACTCATTGTGTACAATATTTTGCTATATGTACTGTTTTTGTCTAACATTTAACAAAGTCTAATGTTTTGATAAACGAATAAATTCTAGCTAGCACAGAACATTGACTTATGAAATAATCACACTAAAGCATATAGATAGTACGTGTAATCTAAAGTTATATATTTTAAAACCATAATACAGATTATTTGTCAAGTTGATAAAACTCTTAAGGTACATATCGATATTTGATCATTGATTAAATTATTTTAATATTAATTTTAAAACAAAAATTAGGAGAAAAAAAAAATATACAATCCCCAGGAATCAATGCGGATTTAGCTAAGAGCTTAATATAATGGAAGTAAAGAATACATAAAAGTGAGACCAAGAGTTGTTTAAGACTTAAGTAGTACTGTTACACTTTAAGTTCATTGTTTATTAGAAATCTTCTTTTGATTAGAAAATTTGTATTTCAACGTCGAGATAAGTATGAAAGCTTTAGTTTTAGAGAACATCTATTTTGCCTTGAAAGATAAATTAAAATTTGGTAATGGAATGATACTCACCTGAATAGAGCTTAATGGATACAGAGAAGTCTTATAGCTGGCCCCTTCCAATTTGAGATTAGATGCAGTTGATTGATTTTGTATTGACGAGCCAGCTAACCTTTTTTTTTACTCTTAATTTTCTCAAAGAGATTCTTGAGATAGTAGAGCTTCGTGCTGATAACGTGTTATAAAATTAATACAAGAACAAGAACAATATTGCAGAGAAAGTAGGGAGAGGAGAATTCTTATTGATATTTTTGGGATGGATTTACAATGGGGTAAGACCCCTCTATTTATAGGAAGAGAAATGACTTAGCCTCAAAGTAAAACTCTTCTATAAGATAGACATTCACTCTAATTAGAATTCTATTCTTAACAAACTACATATTGTTGGTGATATATATAACCGTTATTCTACCAAAAAAAATATATATCACCGTTAAGAAAAACTACATACTGTTAGTGTAGGTAATAACTGTAGCTTGTAATTACATTTGAATTGTAAGTTACTCCATCTTTTAATACTAAAGGAAAGGCCACTGTACAAACCTTTTGTGTGAATATACAATACGTGTGAATTAAAATTCTATTATCAAATTTGAGAGAAGTGTAGAAGTAGCAAGATATTTGGCTCAATAAACCCAAACTTGGATTGCAGGGTAAACAGTGAGATAACGAAAAAGTGTATGAGAGAGAGAGAAGAGAGTATGTACTGCTGTTAGTCTTAAATTGAGGTTAGCTCTGATCTGCTGCAGATGAAAGATTGCAGTCTCCATGGCGGCGTCACAGAGCTATAAATTTAATGCACCGTAATCAAAATCGACGACAAAGAATCCAAGTGAAGTGAAAGCAAAGATATATAAGAAGAGAGAGAATTATTAAGGGGATCAACGATCTTATTTGTTTTTCGTTATCCTAAAAAATTCCTACAATTTGTCCTGAAAAGCTGCAAAGAAAACAAAATCCACAGTAAGTCAGAATTTTCCCAATTAAAAATTTACTACCCCAGTACTGCTACTACAAAAATTAACATGGCTATCATCAAAACCCCATAGTTCATATACTTGCCTTTACCCTATTTGTCCGCATAGGTTGCGGGGGGCCGGGTCTCTTTTGGCAATGGATATGCAATCAAAATTGAGGTTAGATATAGCTTCTAGGAGTAGAATATGTCTTGGTTTTTCAGTCTAGGTGGGGGGAAAGAGCAAGAACAAGAAGAATTAGCTACGAATAATTTGTTGCTGTTCAAGAACGAAGAGATCTACAACAAGGGTTTCAAGCTATGGCAACAGTTGCAACAACAAAGACAACAACAAAATCAAGAGCAAGACCATGTGGATTTCTCTATCTGCGTGGGTCCAGCTAGTAGTAGTAAACCTAGTAATAACAATAGTAATTCTTGTAGATCATTAGGGTTTAGGTCTATGAATATGAGGGGAGGAGGTAGTAGCAGTGGAGATCAAGGGAATGTGAATTGCCAAGATTGTGGGAATCAAGCTAAGAAAGATTGCCCACATTCGAGGTGTAGAACTTGCTGTAGGGGTAGAGGCTTTCAGTGTCAAACGCATGTCAAAAGTACATGGGTTCCTGCAGCCAGAAGGCGTGAAAGGCAACAACAATTCTCTGAAAATCATCCCAAAAGGCCAAGAGACAACATCTCTGGTTCCTCTCTTGCCTACACTCGTTTACCCACTACCTCTTCAGGTAACATTACTACTTCTTTATATCAGTAATCAAATATTCAAAAATGATGATTGTGTAGTACTTACTTTGGGCCAGGTTCTCACTGAATTCCTTAGAAATGCCTGGTATTTCTATCACTAATACCACTGTAGTTTTTAATTTTATGAAGTTATCTAAAAGTAAGTGGCAACGAAAAATCAAGAACAAAATGGTGATGATATACATAGCTACGTCAAGATTGAACTGTTTATAATCATATATATATTGACCAGCCGACCTTTTTTCCACTGTTGTTTCCCCTACTGATAGTGTTTGTAGCCATGGAAATTAAATTATCTTTTATTCTTTTCGAATTTAAAAGGACTCCATATTTAGTTTTGTGGTTTAATTACTGTCTATGGTTAGAGGTGGGTAGTCATTTTCCTCCAGAAGTAAGTTCTCCAGCAGTATTCCGCTGCGTAAAAGTGAGTGGAGTCGAAGATGCAGAACAACATTATGCTTATCAAACGGCTGTGAATATTGGAGGCCACATTTTCAAAGGAATGCTTTATGACCAAGGCCCTGATCAGAGTCGCTATAGTAGTAGTGGAGGAGGTGCAGGAGAGAGCTCATCGCAACCGCTCAATTTCATCGCCGGCGCCACAGCCGCCGTAAGTAGCCAACAGCAGCAGGGCGTTTCCATTGCTATGTTTGATCCAGCTTCCATATATCCAAATCATCAACTTTCTGCTTTCATGGCTGGTACGCAATTCTTTCCACCGCCAAGACCCTAACTGGTTTTGTTAGAGAATATATAGGGTAAGAGAAATTTAGAAAACTTGTTATATATTCTTCATGAAGGAGGATATCAATTGGCATGATGGGATGTTACTAATTTAGTTAGTCGTTTGTTGGTAAGATTTTGCATTTTATTATTGTAAGCTCCTCTCTCTTATGGAATGGAATTGTTTTTTGTTATTTTGTGCCGGCATGAGGATGTGTGCAATATGCATATTTCTGTGTTTGATTTTTGTTTCCTAGGTTTTTCTACTCTGAGGATGATTATGAATTGGCTTTATGGTTGGTTCTGAACTCGATGCTTCTTCTTTCTGGTTGGTTTTGAAGTCTATGTTTACTGTATTCCCAGCTTATCCGTTTGCTTGCCGGATAAATTAGGACGTTGTAAATACTTATTCGTATTTTTTCGGGACCAAGATTATGCATTTCTTTTTTTCCTTGGATCTCACTATGGTTTGGTAGGGTGAGGTTGGATATCAGAACAAGGATGTATGTTATATGTGATACTACTAGTTTAGTTATTATTTTTATCATTTTAGTATTAATTATCTTACCAATTTACCAATAATTACCATACGAGCTGTTACTTAATTGTTTAAATATATTTTCTATACTATTAGTATATAGTTAAAACTTTTGGAACAAATGTGCACTGATTCTGTGTCTCACATAAATGAGGGATTACTATGAGCTGCTCAGAAGAGTAGTTGTGAAAAACAAAGGATATAGAGGGCGTTTGGCTAAGCTTATAAGCGGGTCAAACTGACTTATAAGCATTTTTTAACTTATTTATGCATTTAGTAAAATAAAAATGCTTATAAATTAAGTGTTTATAAGCCAAACATAAGCCAAAAACCATAAGTTAGTCTCCCCCAACTTATTAAATTTCAGCTTATAAGAATTTTAGATTTGTCCAAAATATTTACTATTCTATTCCTAAAATATTTCGTTTTATAACAAAACTCATCATATTCCAAGTTCTTCAGCTGCTTATTTTTTATTTACTATTCTATCTCTAAACTGTTTATTTTTTAAATCAGCTCCAGTACTTAAAAGTGTTTTTCACCACCTAATACTTATCAACTACTCTAAATTAGCTAAGCGAAACGGGCTCATAGTGTTACCGTGAACCATTAACCATAAGTACAAATATTGTTAGAAACCTATGTAGGTACTAGGTATGCAGTGGCTGCATGGGCCAAGCCACATGGTCATAAGGGTGATCACTATATATATATATATTATATACAACAATAACAACAACTACTCAATATAATTTCACAAAGTGGGGGCTTGGGAGGGTAATACGTAGACGAGCCTTACCCCTACCCGAAAGGGCAGAGAGGTTGTTTCCAATCGACCCTCGACTCAGTGAAGGAAAGGAAAAACAAAAACAACAACAAAAGAGCATTAGTAAGTCCGGCTGAAATAGCGTAAATAATTATCTAAACATAAGAACCATAAATGAAAATACCATGCAATAATATCAAGATCACTATATATATATATATATAGATATAATATTATGTTTTAGAGGTATAAAACATATTGAATATATTTTGTTAGAATTTTTTTTACTTTTTTTAAATTGTAACACTCTTGAAGAAATTCCTAGCCTCGCTGCTAAGCGACTGATCCAAGATATTCATGTAATGGGTTATCTACTACATTTAAGCACATGACATATGTAGCATATAATTAATAGTTTCAACCGACTTTAAGGTTTCCAACACATATATATAAGTGACCTAGCTACTATATATGGTGCACATAAATACATATCGGCAAGAAATTAGTAAAATAGCGATATTAGGTTTTGGTACATACGGACTATGGTGTGGCTGTATGAGCAATTGTGTCGGGGCCTTTTTATCTACATATGCTACTCAATTAAGTAGACGACTAGACACGTGGGATAGAGCAGAAACACAACCAATCTTCCCTTGATTCGAAAACTCCGAAGCTGTAATAGAAAGTACTACTATTGTATCTTTGACCGATTTGGACAAACAGAAATGAAGCTCTGTACGCGCTCTTCTTTCTGATATTTCTCGCAACCCTTTAGGCATTCCACCATTTTAGGTTGCAATCATTCATTACATTGAGTTTTTAAAGGTCCACCTTCTTAAGAATTTGAGGGGAAAGTGATTCTGGTTTCCCATCTTCCCTAAGTTTTGGCCAACTTGAAAATCTGCTTTTAATGTATATAGACCACGCTTCTCGTTGAAGAATTTTCCTGTCTTGAATTTTCCAGAGCCATGTCTGCAGATTGGAAGCAGTGATTGCTGAAAGTCATCGTGCTACGCTACTAGACATTCGAGAAAAAGCGACCGCAAAAAGCGATCAACTTTGGTCGCTTTTTGGCTAAAAAGCAACCAAAAAGCGACCAAAGTAGCCTGATAGCTATATTAATGGTCCCTTTTATTTAGGGACCAAAGTTGGTCGTTATTAGCGACTAACTTTGGTCTCTAATCTAAATGGACCCATTTTTCCGGATGTTGATTATATAGACCAACTTTGGTCGCTATATTAATTTAATAATATAATTTTGCAATCAAAGTTGGTCTCTAAATAAAAAAAATGTTATTTATTTATTCATTATTAATCGTTAAAAAGCGACCAACTATGGTTCTAGTCCAAAAATTATATTTTAAAATATGGAAACTAGATACCACTATTGGTCGCTATTTTATTCAATTATTTATTTATTTTATTAATTTAGCGATCAACTTTGGTCCCTAAATACGTGAATTAAATTTTATTTTTAAATAGTAGCGACCAAATTTGGTCTCTATATCAACAGAAATTTTTTTAATGATATAGCAACCAAATTTGGTCGCTTTTTTAGAAATCTGGGAAAATACCGAGCAATGTTGGTCGCTTTTCTCCCGATTTTTTTTTTTACTTGAAAAGCGACCAAATAAAGACCAACTTTGGTCGCTTTTTTGTATATTATTTTGCCGAAAACTACCTGTTTCTTCAGCTACATCACCCACCATATTTAATCATGAATTTAGATTAGCGACCAAAGTTGGTCACTAACTTTAAATCATATTTAATTATATTTCATATAATAATCAAATTAATAATATAATTATTAAAATTGAATAACTGCGACCTATTTAAGCGATCAAAATTGGTCGCTACCTTTCTTTCCTTTATTTAGCGATTACTTTGATCGCTAATTCATAATATATATATATATATATATATATATATATATATATATATATATATATATATATATATATATATATATATATATATATTTTAAATAATAATATAATTATTAAAATTTTATAAGCGGGTCCCACGTTAGCGACCAAGTTTGGTTGCTAATCTCAGTAAAGGTTTGATCAAGTAAGTCTGATCAAGCCAGTTAATATTTTGACTAAGTTAGCGTCCAATTTGTTTACCAAATTTAGTTTATTATTTTCGTTAGTTTAGCGACCAACATTGATCGCTTTTTTCTATAGACCAAAATTCGGTCACTATTTTTTGATCGCTTTTTAAAGAAATTCTAGTAGTGCTATCCTTTTAAGTAAAACGCTTCTATTCATTATACCATCGGTAGCTTACTGCTTTGTCAAAACACTTCATGGAATTGCAAGTTTTATCTCGAGGGACAACATCACAATTATCACTTATCATTTTCTATTTCCTGTTTCTTCATGCTTAAATCTTATGCACGTCCCCAGTAGGCAGCCCCTCGAGGATATAAATATGGATCTAAATTTCGAACAATACTATCACAAAATTAATTACATTCAGGTTTTTATACAATTAGATTTTAAAAAATAGGGTTAATCCCAGTCAAGATCAATATTCAATCGCAGATCTAACACTTTTAGGGAAAATATTTGATGTGTAATACCGGACCAGCATTTTAAAAGGCATAAGGGAGCGTTTTTCTACGGGATTTTTACCTATCTGTACCATATAACAAACCTTATTACGAAAAATGTTTACCAATTGGTATTTACCCATGTTGTCCACGTTATCCCTACAAAATATATACCAAGCCCATAAATAGCGAGATTCTACCAAAGAAAAACGCGCGAGATTGTAGGGTGAGGATCTGTGTGTGATCCTATCAGCATTTAATTCGAAATTTGAAACGCAAGTAAATCTGTAGCTGCATAAATCTCTCATTCTCCATATATTTTTCACCATTGATAGCCATTAAAAAGCTTGAAAGCTTTGAATTCAAATTTGAGTTTTCAAAAATCATTATTTGTTTGGAATTGGTGTTGTTATAAATAATTCGGAACATGTTTAGGAGTTTATATCTCAATTTTGAGGGGTTTTGGTGAAGATTATACTTGGTTTTGACTGAATTTAAAATTGAAACTCGTCGAAGAAGAAGAAGACATATTTCCAGAAATTGTAGTTAAATTGTAGAATTGTAGATAAATTGTAGATGCAATATAGATAAATTGTAGATAATTTGTACATAAATAGTAGACCAGGAAGACGAAAACTTCTACAAGTCTTCTACAATTATGTCGAAAATGCAAATTATGCTACAATTTAAATGTGGATTGGGGTATTAAGATTCAATGTATTCAGATTGTAGATATCTTGTAGATAAAATTTCTGCAAATAAAATACAAATCAGTTTAAGTATTGTATAAAGTTGTATTGTTTTTAAGAGTATCTACAAAATTACTACATTTATACTACAATTAAACTACAATCTTGTGTCAGAAAAAAATGTTGACAACAAAATTTGGTCTTCATCTACAAAATTTCTACATACAAACTACAAGAACTATTGTACGTACCTATAATAAAATTAATAGTAAGAAATGTTTAATCTTGTGTTTAGAGAACTGAACACATTTCTTTTCTTGGTTTTTAATAAAATTAAATCGCCATGGAATTAACTGAAGGTAAATTGGATTGGCAACGGAATAGTACTGGATTGAGGTCCGAAAGGATAGCTAGTTTAACAAGATAGAAAATTTGGTTTTCAGCATTACACATTTATTAAGGGATAAACTGACTTCTCCATAGAATTATTTTTCATGAATGGCGTATTCATTAAATCGACCAATCAACTATGTTTCAACCCCAAACTAATCGGATTTGGCTATATAAATTCACTGTAATGTGGGGGTGTGGGAGTGGGAGGAGAGAGAGATAGATAAACTAAAATTGGAGAATACATGTTCCTAAAATCATGCCTAGAATAAATGAAGCAATAATTATACCCTAAATTTGAATTATGGTATATAAATTGAAATTTGGTATGCTTAAATGTAATAAACACAAACCTTAAACATGAGAGGTAATAAGGTTTGCTATATGGTATACATAGGTAAAAATCCTTTCTACATATGCCTCAGCGTGGCATAAGGCCCGAGATTCGGGGTGTAAGCTCCATGGATATTTAATTTTTAATATTTTATAAAATAATATAATAAAATTAAATATTTACAAACAGGTAAAAGTGCTTAATAATTGAATATATATACACACACACACACACACTCTCTCTCCATCCCCACAAAAAACCTAGTTAAAACAAACTATTATATTCTACTTACAAGAACAAGTAACTTGAGTCGAAAAGAATAAATGTTTCTACACGGGGGAAGAAAAAGGATGACTAACCTTCAATTTGAACTTTGAACTTGCTGCTATGAAGAAGAACGAAGTTCTCTTTGTATTTTGTAAAAAACAATTGAATATTCATCGCTTTTCGGATATATTAGTAGACTAGCGGACAAGATCATGAATTGAGAAAGACAAAAAATTAGGGCTTCAATCAATAAAATAAGTCTAGACTTTTAAAATTAATACATTTCTGTATACGGAAAAATCAAAAGGTCTAATTATTTGCTAACGAGTTACTTCAAAAGCACACCTCGAGGCCCCGAGGACACGAAGCTGGACCGAGCTCCCTCCCATGGAGCTCATCGAGGTCCGACTTAAAGAGGACATTGATAGAGGCTAGAGTAAAATTGAAAATTCCAAGGTATACAACTAAGTCTGACAAAGCTGGCCTACCCAGAGCCATTATAAAGGCGTCACATCTTCATGCTTTTACAAGTAATGTATTTTATACTATGACCGGACTCTCCTCCTATATTAAGGGGATTCTCATCACTTTGTAAAGGGCTACTAATGCTCCAACTATTCTATACAAGATCAATAACAACTCTCTCTCTCTCTCTCTGTCTTTTCTCTCTAACTTTCTCGCTCGAGACTACATCCTTCATTTATTGCTTTCATACTTGTTCTTTATTTATTGCTTGATATTGGTCATAAAGAGCCTTTTTCAATTATATTGTAACTGTTAGTCCCTTCCCCGGTTACCCCCGATAGCTTGAGCCCGAGCCCAGATATCGACCTCGAGGTTGTTCATCAGTTAGCCTGAGGCCTTGATAGCTAGCCCCTCGGTTTGATTATAACTCTACTTTATTTCGTACTTCGTCGTTAAACTTCACACGTCTAGCATCAACTGCTTTAACAACTAACATAAACAAAGATCATGTATTTTTAGAGTCCCATCAACAAATTTAATTGTTATTATCATTTTCACGGTGAAAAGTTTGGCGCCCACCGTGAGGCTAAAATTAATAGTGACTACTTTCTTGCTGATTTCATTACATAACGCGAGTTATCTTTCACACTCTTTCTTGTCCAAGATCTTCTATTTCAGGTCAAAATGTATGGCTCAATGAACAGAGTTCAGAACGACAACGTTGAAAACCACGGAGAAAATGGTTTGGCCATTAAAGTTATTGGTGCGCCACCACAGAACCCCGATAATGCACCTGGACCGATTCCAGCAGATGCGGGTTTGCAATACGTACAGCAGGTCGACGAAACCTCGCACACCGATAGAAGCGCACGACATGGCGACCAACAGGAAGCCCAAGCGATCCCACAGGAAGTTATTCTTCATATTATTTTCAAAATGTTGCAGGCAGAACAGCTGGTTATCACTCAGCTACAAAGCCGCCTGAAGACTCCAAGCACACTAGCACCAGAAACTATTCCCTCGGCCGAATAGGCACCGAAGAGATCGAGCAACAACAGATCGATAACCGACCTTGCCACCGTGAAAATGCTCGAGGACCTCACCAAAAGAATCTAATCGAATGAGAAAATAAAGCAGCCAACGATATGAATGTCAAGACCTACAACTCCAGGGTCGGCCAGATCCCTGGCGCGCCCCAATCTTTAAAGATGCGGATTCGAAGAAGTTCATACAAAGGCCGTTCCCTAAAGAAGATCGAAACCCATTCCTAAGAAATTAAAAATGCCGGATCTCCCAAACTACAACAGGACATCATACCCCAGTGAACACATTACCTCCTACGCTTTTGCAATAAAGGGAAAAGATAAAAAGAACGATGAGATCGAGTCCGTATTGCTGAAAAAGTTCGAGAAAAAACTCTCGAAGGGGGACATGATGTGGTATCACAATTTGGCTCTTAAATCTATAGATTCATTCTCTATTCTAGAAGGCTCCTTTGTGAAGGCACACGATGTTCCGACGTTTTCAAAATTAAGTAAAGAGAGAACAAAATGTTGCGGGAATTCGTCTCCCACTTTCAAATGGAACGGATGGAGCTACCATCTGTCTCCGACGACTAGGCAGTACAAGCTTTCACTCAAGGTCTAAATGAACAAAGCTCGGTGGCTTCAAAACAACTGAAACAAAATTTGATCGAGTGCCCAGCTGTGACTTGGTCAGACGTCCACAACCAGTACTAATAAAAAATCAGCGCCGAGGGCAAAATGAGCCTCGAGGCCACACACACTAAGCGGTCGCAATGACCAAAAGCGTAAGAGCCACTGTCGCCAGCTTAAAAATTTTAAAGCTTGAGGGTCAAAGTGAGCTCGGGTCGTAACCTGATTCTGAGATAGGATCGAAAATAGTTAACTATACATGCCTAAGGGCATAATGTAAGAGCCATCGTCACTAGCTTCCTGAGCCTTAAGGCCACATACTTAAAAGGTCGCTTCGATCCAATGCATAAGAGCCATTGTTGCCAGCCCATAAATATACAAAACTTGAAGGTCAAGTGAGCCCGACTCGTAACCCGACTCGAAGACTGATGACATCCTAAAGTTTCCACTCAATATCCACAAATACCTCTATTATAGATATAATAGAAGGATTTAAAGATTTAAGTTAATTAAGAAAATAATATTTTTTTTTACTTTATCAGTGAATTTTAGCCTCTGATCGCGAGTTTCTTGCTACTATTTTTACTATATTACTAATGTGTATCAAGATATCCTAATAAATGACTTAATTGTACAAATACTTTATACGCCATTAGTGCATAGAACATTGTGTACCTTAAAATAGGATAACAATTGAATTAAATGTGGGATAAGGATAATAGTGATTAGCCGGTACAAACTTTCGTAACGTACATTATTTAACACTTGTTCTTTGAAGTATCTTTTATTACAGGACTAAAAAATGTTAAACTTTTAGTCAACAGCACTACACGTTGACAATGATTTTGGCCACAACATAAGAAATGATAACATATCACCAGGGAATGATGTATCCCCAGTTGGCCTTGATGGAGTTCCAGCGTTAGATCTAATCGACGTCAATTCACATGAAACCATCAACAAAAATTTGGCTGTCGACCCTGAAGGCAGCATCCATAGGGATGCTCCTTAGCTGCCAATGCGCACATGGCGGTGAAGATAGTGGGATCGGCATGCAAGTGATCTTTGAAATTTGTAGACTCAGCAAGCAGAAATAACCCAACTCCAAGACTAGAATCACATACCAAACAGGGTCGAGCTCGAGCCATCCAGGAAATTGTACACAGGGTCAAATCAGTTGCAAGAAAATCAAGCAATAATGAGTCAGGGACCAACCCTGCAATCATGAAGATGTTCAAAGAACTCACGAAGTGTATTTAATCGGGGAAAATAAGATCGGGCCAAACGACAAAAATGTGGAAACTCATAACTCTATGGTCGATCAAATACAGGGGGCACCACCAATATTGAAGCGACTAGAATCCAAAAAGTTCGTACAAAAACCTTTCCCCCTGAGTACGGCTCCGAAGCCAATAACCAAGAATGTCCGCATGCCCGAGATTCCAAAGTATAATAGAACGACTGATCCGAACTGGCACGTCACCTTCTACATGTGTGCTATCAAAGGGAATGGCCACGAAGATGACGAGATCGAATCTGTCTTGCTAAAGAAATTTGGGGAGACCTTGTCAACGGGAACTATGATATGGTACCATTATTTACTATCTAATTCAATGGACTCCTTTGCTATGCTTGCAGATTCTTTCGTAAAGGCACACCCCGGGGCCATCAAGGTTGAAACAAGAAAGTAAGACTTTTCAAGGTAAGTCAGAAAGACAACGAAATGATTAGAGAATTAGTGTCTCGGTTCCAAATGAAACAGATGGACTTGCCACCGGTCGCTGATGATTGGGTTGTGCAAGCTTTCACTCAAGGACTCAACATTCGAAGCTTAGTGGCTTTAAAGCAATTGGAACAGAATTCGATAGAATACTTTGTTGTTATTTGGGTCGATATGCGTAACTGATATTAGTCAAATATTTGGGTTGAGGATGATCAACTTGGTGCTCCTTCGGGCCCGTTTGTCCTATCAGACCCGTCGATTGAATCAAGGGGGATATTGACCGAGAACCAAGGCCGAACAGAGATCGATATCAGCCATATAAAGGAGATCGTAGGAGCAACGGATCTAGGCAAAATTCTGCACGGAATGAAAGGAGATATGATTGAGGTCAAAGCTCTCGAGGAATAATGAGCAAGAATGGCTTCGAAAGACCTACTGGACCCAAAGAGGCACCACGATTATCAAAGTATCACTTTAGTGTTGATGCGGCTGCCATAATATCGCCTATCAGGAACATCAAATAAACCAAGTAGCCTCAACTCTTAAAAACTGATCCAACACAAAGAGATCTCAACCAAATATGCAAATATCATGGGACACATAGTCACAGGGTGGAGGATTGTCGACAATTGAGGAAAGAAGTAGCCCGATTTTTTGACAACGGTCACCTTCCAGAATATTTGAGTGACTGCGCTAAGAATTATTTTGGAAATAGGGATTCCAATGAACAAAATGAACAAGACAAGGCCCAATACATCATCCATCTGATCATTAGAGGGGTCGATGTTCCTCAAGTTCCGATGATAAAATGCACCAAAGTATCAATCAAAAGGAATAAACGGACTCAATATTACCTACCAGAAGGGACTCTATCTTTCAATGACGAGGATCCAGAAGGAATCATGCAAACACATAATGATGCACTGGTATTTTCTGTTCTCACGAATAAAAATTGAGTTAAATGTTTGCTAATTGGTCCAAGTAGCTTGGGTAACATCATTCGATCGAGGGTCGTAGAGCAACTCGGCCTACAGGACCAGATCGTACCTACAGCCCAAGTGCTAAACGGATTAAACATGGCTTGCAAAACTACTATGAGAGAAATAACATTACCGATAAACATAGCTAGTACCACCCAGGAGACCAAGTTTTATGTAATCGAGGGGGGCATGAGATACAATTGCCTTTTTGGGATACCATGGATCTAGAACATGAGGGTCGTGCCCTCGACCATTCACCATGTATTAAAATTTCCAGCACTAGAAGGGATAAAGATGGTTTACGGGGAACAACTCGCCACAAAGAAGATAGTTGTCGTCGATGAAGTAATTCAGGTATCAACACTCTCATCGATAAAGGACTCATGTTCAAAAGAGAAACATAAAGCCAAATACCAATCATCAATGCCAACCTCGACCCAATTGGACAAGCAAGGGATTGATGAAGATGAAAATTATGTGGTTCCTAGATCCTTTATAGCTCCCGATGATTCCACTGCTACCAAATCAATAGTCAAAGAGCTGGAGCAAGTCGTGCTGATTGAACATCTACCCGATCAAAAGGTATACCTAGGAACGGGTTAACTCTCAAGCTCAGAAAAAACTCTTTCAATTTCTTATAGCTAATATGGATCATATTGCTTAGTCCCATCTAGATATGATAGGGATCTCACTGGAGATCACTACTCACAATTTGAGCTCAGACCCAAAATTCCATCCAGTAAAGCAAAAAAGGAGACCCCAATACGAGATCAAGCATGCCTTCATCAAGGACGAGGTGACTAAACTCCTTAAAATGGGGTCCATCTCGGAGGTCAAACACCTGGAATGTTTAGCAAATGTAGTAGTAATTATTGAGTGTGGATTTTAAAGATTTAAATAAGGCATTCCCCAAAGATTCTTTCTCTTTGCTTAACATAGATTCCATGATCGTGCAACACCCGACCACAAGATTCTCAATTTTCTCGATTCCTACTCCGGGTACAACCAAATATGGATGAACCTTGATGACCAAGGTATAACCTCTTTCATTACTACGTATGGTACATACTGCTATAACTTAATGACTTTTGGATTAAAAATGCCGGTTCCAGTTACCAACATCCAGTAAATCAAATGTTCGAGGAACAAATAGGAAAAATCATAGAAGTTTATATTGGCGATATATTAGTTAAGTGCCTGGATCAGAGTACCATTTAAAGGCAGGAAACCTTTAGTATATTAAATAAATACAACATGAAGATGAATCCAGAAAAGTGGGCGTTCAGGGTCGAATTCGGTAAATTTCTCGGATTCATGGTATCCAACAAATGAATCGAGATCAACCCCAACAAGATTACGACATCGAGGATATCATATAGTGCCTATTTGGTTTGACTTATTTTAAGTTCTTTTAAACCAAAATAATTCTTTAGCCATTTTATAGTATTTAGATAGAGTAAAAAAGTATTTTTAAGCATTTGTTTTTACACTAAGGGTGTATTTGGTATAAGGGAAAATGTTTTCCCTAGAAATGTTTTCCAAGAAATTATTTTCTTGGAAAACAAGTAGTAACCTTATTTATTTTCCGGTGTTTGGTATGAAAATTAAGAAAAATTACTTCTCAAGAAAATTCATAAATAATTTAGATGTAATAAACATGTCACGACACTGATATCCCAACTTCGGGAGTCGTGATGGAGCCTACTTGTAGGAGCTAGGCAAGACAATTATTTATTATCTTTTTTAGCAAATATTGACATTATTAATAATAGCAAAATATTTAATAGAAAAGAGGAAGTATTAATCATAAATAAAATGAAAACAATGCGGAATTTCTGATACAAACCTACCCAAGAACTGGAATCACAATCTCATGAACGTTTAGTAAATGCTCAATACAAAGTCTGAATAAAAGCATAATTCTGCATGATCTGGTACAAAGGATAACAAACTAAAGTAAAGATAGAGGAGACTCCAAGCATGCGGACGTCAGCAAGGCTACCTCGATGTCTCTGGAGTGAAGTCACCTCCCAAATCCACTACTTCTGTTCAAAAGCTGTTGCTCCGGCACTGTGATTTGTGCAAAAAGATGCATAGAGTATAGCATCAGCACAACCGACCCCATGAGCTGGTAAGTTCCTAAACTAACCTCGGTGAAGTAGTGATGAGGCTACACCGGATTACCAAACAAACCTGTGCAGTTCAATACATGTATGCAATAGAATGAAATACATATATTAACTAATCATGAGGAATGAGACATGCTATGAGGGCTATAACAGTTCATATCTAAAATCAAATAGTAATAAACGGAACTGTACAACTACAATATCCACAAGAATAAGAAGGATCAACCAATTGCACGACACC